>OY856410.1:359281382-359673882 GCA_963693085.1 Alisma plantago-aquatica
ATGAATATTATGAATCTATTGATGAACTCTGGATTTTGTTTAATGATTTTAATGTTGTCAGCAAAAACTATGAGAATATTGGTAAGAAACCATCCTTAGAGAAACCCATGGATGAGTCTAATAGTAGTATCTTGAATTATGGTTTGTGTGAACTTGATCTTAAGGGTCCTTTATTTACTTCGGACAAGCACCAAGATGGTGATGGTTTTATTACCGCTAAGATTGATAAGGTACTCTATAATTATACCTTTCTTTCTATTAGCTCTAACTTAACATTGTAAGTGATCATAGAAGAATATCTTTTACTATTGGCAATCCTAGGATTTTAGATCACCTTTTCATTTTATCAATTGTTGGACTTTTCATGTTGATTTTCTCTTTGTGATAAAAGATGATTGGACTCTTAATATGAATGTATCTGCCATGTTTCAGATTTATATAAAGCTAAACCATCTTAAAGGACTTTTGAAAAATTGGAACAAGGATTCTGTTGAGGATCTTTTCAAAAAATATAAACTCTCTAAGAATTTGGCAATTAAATCTCAGACTGATGATGATCTAAATCTTATTGATGAAGTTGCTCGTTTATTATCTAAGAATTTGAGGAAGATACTCATGTTGATGTTATTCTTGAAGGATCTTTCATCAGGAGATAATCAAGGGAGCAATGGCTAAAAAGGGTAATTGAACACTAAATTTTTACTCCTATATGAATACTAGAAGAAGCACAAACAATTTCAAAAGTCTCTTAATTAATGGTGTTCTGATTTACAACTTGGTTGATATCAATATGTTGCTGATTTTTACTCAAAGCTTTTCAACAATGATACATGTCTAATGATGTTTGGAATTCGTGGTGGTATGGCCATATTCTCTTTGTTGACCATAAAGTAAGTATTATTTCTCATGTTTCTAGAGTAGATATTGAGGATGTTGATTTGAACTCAATGTTAGTAAAGCTCCAGGTGTTGACGGGATTAATGAGATGGTCTATAAAAAAACTAGCATATAATAGGTGGTGATGTTAGTTATGTAATTTTTGAGCTCTTTCAAAATGGAAAAATTCTCAAAGAAGTATACTGAACTTATATTTCTCTCATTCCAAAAGTCTTAGATACTTATGATATTAGAAATTGGAGGTAGGTTGCCTTATATAATGTCTTTTACAACCTTATTTCAAAAATCTTAGCTAAAAGACTCTAGAAGAATTTACCTCTTATTATAGATTCCAATCAGTGTGCTTTTGTGAAGAGTAGAAGCATCAAGGATGCCACCCTGCTCATTGATGAAGTTTTTAGAGACTTTAAGAAGCTCAATTCCAATGGCAAGATGTTACAAGTTCGTGTTTTCCCAAGATTTTTGCTTGTTTCAGATTTCTCTTCCATACGGATAAATGGAATTTGGGCTTTTTGCATTGTCTTGGTAATATCAGTCTGTTGGGCCTATAGGTGTTCTAATCTCTTCTTAATGCTTGATATAGGAACTAGAGAATCTAGTGTTTCACTCAAGACCTACTCACTAACCAACCAAACTTCTATGCAAAGTGAAATGTATTTAGGTAGACATCTTCAAAGCTTATGGTTCAGTTAAGTGGAAAAAAATTACTTAATCATACAGAAAATGGGTTTCCTTTCATTTGGATTACTTGAATCGATGAGATTTTTTGTTCCTCTTCTTATCATGTTTTAATTAATGATGAACCCTTAGATTTCATATGGTCTTCTAGTGGGATTAGACAAGGGGATCATATTTCCCCTTATATTTTTGTCATTATCGTGCAGGATTTTTTGAGTTGATGATGTCTGCTCTGAAGGATAATTATGTATCTCCAATTATAGCTTCTAAGAGTCTTATGATATGTATTTGAATCCTCATAGATGATTTTGTGGTTTTCTCTAAATTTGATTCTTTTATTTCCAATAAACTTAATATTTTGTTTGAGAAATTTGGGATAGAGTCGAGCCTTTATTTACATCTTATGAAAAGTTCCATTATCTTCAGTAAAGTTTAGGATAAACTTATGTGATTACTAAAAGTTATTTTCCATCAATGTATCTTGGTGCGCCACTTCTTACCAACAAATTTTTATAGATATATTATGCTAATCTAGTTTATAAAATTAAGATTAAACTCAATAGTTGAAAGGAAAAGGTCCTATACTTAGTAGCTAGGGTGGAATTATTCAGGTCCACCTTGTCTAACATGCACTTGTATTGGTTATTTTTTTGCCCTCTACCTACTTATTTCCCAAAGGATAATGATAAGAATTGCAAGAACTTTATCTGGGGACAAACTGAAGAAAAGAACAACCTTTATTTAGTTATATGGGAGACTGTTAATTTACCTAAAAAGGAAGGTGGATTAGGCATTAGGAAAAGTAAGGACATGTCAAAGGCTTGACTTGTTATGAAGGGATGGGATATATCAAAAAAAGGATCCCTTGTGGATAAAATGGATTTCTCAAAGGTATTTGAAGAAAACATCCTTTTATCTTATTGATGAATCATCCAATAAGTCTTGGTTATTTAATAATTTTCTTAGAATTAGAAGCCTTTTTACATGTTATTGATTTTCAAGTCGGGGATGGGGATTCTTTCTTGCTTTGGAAATATATAAGGTGTAGTTGTAAAAAAAATTCTATTATTATTGGTAGAGAGTTTTTTATTAAATTTGGGATCCCTCTTGACTGTAAGCTTAGCACTATTTTTCTAAATGGAGGTTGAAGCATTCCTAGTCATAACAGGAAGATGAACAAAGTCTCTTAATTCCTAGCCAGTTTCAATTGCTCCTTTTGTGATAACAATCGTATTCATTTTAAGTAAGGCTTAATGTGTCAAGTTTTAATTGATTTGTGATAATATCATATGCAGGGGTTCTGAAGCTATTGACTTTGACTAGATGTGAAGATGTCTAGATTCTAAGAAGTGTATTTTCCACCTTTAGAAAGCCATACATAATAAATTTCCAATGTTTCATTACACTAGAAGAAGAGGCATTCAAGTGGCTACTAAATGTTTTCTCTATGTGAAATCTTATGAAGACATTAAAGATTTAATGTTTGAGTGTGTTTTTACTATGGATCTCCAGAACAAACTTGGTGACT
The DNA here is from genome assembly GCA_963693085.1 of Alisma plantago-aquatica. Lineage (NCBI taxonomy): Eukaryota > Viridiplantae > Streptophyta > Magnoliopsida > Alismatales > Alismataceae > Alisma > Alisma plantago-aquatica. The sequence goes on from OY856410.1 coordinate 359,284,486, forward strand.
AAAATTATCTTGAAAACTACTATGCTAGTACTAGTTCTTTTTTAGCCTTATCTCCTGTTATTGTTGGGTAGAGAAAAATTAAGAAGGTACATGAAAATCAGTATAGAAGAGTGGAAAATTTTTGGAAGTGAATTGAGGTCGAGTTTGCTATTTTCAATTAATGTTCTACTAGTGTATGAAGCATTGTTCTCTTCTTTTGTGTTCATGTGGTTGTTTATCTGTTGCATTTCTAAACTTAACGATGTTCTTGACTCAAATATCTTATATGTTATTGGAACTTTGCTAGGAGCATACTCTGAGCTATTAGAACTACTCTACTTGTAGTTACTTTTGGCTTCATTTATGAAATTTGTAGGATTTGTAGTTGTGTTCCCTTCTTGTTCTGATTGTGCTTCTATCTTGGGCTCAAGGAAAAAGTCAAATGAGTTTCTTTTTTTTAAAAGGCCAGTGGTGAAATAATGTTGTTTCTTAGTTATAAATCTTTTATTAGATCGAGTTCTTCTATTTACTCTTTATGTATCTGAATATCTTCTGCTCCATATTTGGCCATGTGTCCTACTGATAGCTTGGTTGCGTGTGGATTATTTTTTCTTGGTTTTTGGTTCTATAGTTAAAGTCTATATACTCCTATTCTTTGTATTCTTTCTATATATAGGTCATTTTGTTTTAGTTGTTTACATCTCTCTTTTGAGAGTTTCTTTCTTATTTTGTAAATGACTTTTAAAAAATACAAAAAAAGGAATAAGAGTTTTTACAACCCAAAAAAACATAGTTTGCCTCCTCACCTAGAGACCACCCCTTAACATCTAAAACCCACAATCCCCGCTTTCACCCATAGTTATTCCATAAAGAGTATAGGGGTCATCCTATACATATACCCTTCCTATAAACTTCTTCTACCTTTGTTCCATGTACCTTGTCAAAATATGTGATTTCACACCTAGTTTCCCATAAGGAACCTAAATCCAAATCATCTTTGGGCCATTCCATCACAACTTAAGCATCAATCTGACTTACCTTTTTTCCTATTTTAGAACCCTTTCTTGTAGACCTCCCTCAATTCATTTGTCATCTTTTCCTATCTAGTTAGAAAGTCGCTCCTTGGAATGGTGTACCAAACATGTTTACGACATTTGTGCTTCCACATTGACTATTTGAAATGCATGCAGATATTGGTGCAACCACAATTAATTTGAAGGTGTTTCCCTAACTCAAATTCTATTTTACAGATCACACAAATTTTTGACACGTAGTATGTTCTTGTATGGGTTGATGCTTGAGTAAATGTTGGTAAGAATGTCTTCGTATCACTAGAAAAAGGATCACTTGCCATACTTGTGTAGTTGATCTTGAGTTGCCCCACGACATAGAAAGTCATTAAGTCATCTCAACGACCAAGAAGGAAGGGTCCATCAATGGTAGATATGTTTCACTGCAACCTCATGGCTCAAAATTGAGCCTCCCCTCAATTTTACATTAGATTGGTAGAGGAGTGGATACTTAGTGAAGAAGCCATGTATACAAAGATCCAAAATGTTTGGTTCCTATCTAACTTTAGTTTCAGGTTATCTAAGTGGATTCATGTGATCAATTCTGTTTTTTTGTGGAGTAATTAACCACATTTTTATAGTGCAAATATGGTATTTTGTTTTAAAAACCATGGTATAATTGTCATATTTTATCAATTACTTAATGATCCACTGTGTACCTTTATTTTGTACCAACTAGTGGCTTTGGTCTAATAATATAGATGAATCAAATTGTTGATAAGCACTTTCAACTTGTCTTTTTCTCTTGGAACTACTGTCCATGATTTTTCTATATACAAATGTAAATTTGAACCTCTATCCCTAAGGATTGATTGCAAATACTCTTCCTAATTCTTCTCCCACACTATATTCCTTGTTGCCTCCATGTCTATTGAGGCTAATCCTTTCTCTACTAGAAGGCCAACCTAAAGCATTGACTATTCCTCCTTGTTTGTATGCCACTAAAGCTGCAAACCTCCTTTAAGACTACATCGCCTTACTCCTCAAAGTCAACCACATCTCATGTATTGCAATACACAATCTCCATGGATGAAGATAATCCAATGTTTTTGTCACACTCATCCACCGCCATGGTAATGCCAATGGGTAGGTATCATTGGCATGTTCAATGTGAATCAATACGCTATAATGGTTGGAGAGACGGGCTGCAACATCTTGTTAAAGACCAACACCTAAAACCTCACAATAATGACATCCAATTTTCTACCAAAATTTCGAACTTTGAATCCTATATTTTTCCTAAACACGTTCCTAATGTCAAGATCACACAAAATCATGAGACAAAATAGATACACAAATTAATTTGTTCAAAGTCAGCCTTTTATTCTATATTAAAATTACATGAAAATGTATTCCATTTTTATGAAGAAAATCCCAATGGAAAATGTATTCTTCACTCAACAATTACTGTAATATTCACTATGTTATCAGCTTGTAAGAACATATACAGTAGTATATGCATGAATCTAGTATACATGTTCAAGTGATACATACCACAATTATTCTATTTACAACTAAAAGTTACAAGCACAACATTAAAAATAGATTTGTCTAATAAAAATTTAGTGATTATAGTGTCAAACTCCAAAACACTCCAAGAACTCCCAATGGCAAAGTAAATAGGGATTACTCTATCAACTACTACACCTAGAAGTCACACATTATGATAAGGAGTCTACACCTATAGTTGGCCACGTTGTTGTGGGCTAGTGGTGTGAACCTACTCATGTGAGATGAAGGTTCCAGTGAGTGATAATTCACACATAAAAGATAATAAATATGATGCTTTTAACTAATGGGCAATTTGCAATTAAATTTACTTGAATAGATAGATACAACATGGGAGATTTGACGTAAATTATGATAAGTGGGAATATTAGTTGAGTTTGACAATCTGAATAGAAATATAACAGTTAAGTTTTAAAGAATAGGTTAAGAAGTGATATTACTCACTTAAATCTAATTGGATGATTATCATAGTTGATTATTTTATCGTGATTAGCTTGGCTTCCACCTACCGACCTACACTAATAGGATTAAATATGGTTAGCCTATTGTGAAAGGCTTTAATTTGTGGTACCAATAACAATCAGTACCCTTGGTTTGTACAAGGAAAAAGTATATGATCACACTAGTCCAATATCTACTGACAACATTGTGTACATAGGTACTCAATTTGAGCGACACAAAGAAAGTTGTGAGGCAAAAAACTAGTCTAGTGGTTTTACGGCAAAGGTGCCCCAAAGTCATAAGAGACGAGCCAACTACACTAAATTTCACATTCCCAAAACACTCTATGTAGGACTGATTTAACAAAAACTATGAACCATATCCAAGTTCATTGGGTATTCATATCTACTCTTGATGTTTGTGAATCGATGGGTCGCAACGCCAAGTGAGATCCCATAACTCCCATATACATTCTCATATGCACGAGCTAGGGACTATCTCACAGCCTTCTGGATCTCTATGAGAGATCATACCATCCCTCTTCATTAGTCTGTATACTAGAAAGATCACATGTGATTAGATCTTCTTAGAACCTAGGTGAATTAGGGTTTCTCTTGATTGATAGTCCATATTACTTATATTCCAGTGCTCATATAGAATAATAGAAACTCCTAAGATAATGTATCATTTTCAATTTTAAACCCTAATTTTGTCTAATACTAGCTATAAATAAATTATGGATTTTAATAGTAAAACACAATTAATAAGGTCCTTTTTATCATTTGTGTAAAATATTATCAATTATACAATTTTCCGAAGTATGGTCGTTCGGATCCCATAGACAAGTGTAAAAGGTCAATTCTTATTTCTTAGACCTATTCTGGTATATTATTCATTGTATATCAATCATATCATTTTGATCATATTCCAATGATATTAAAGTATTCTTGAATATTATATACAAAAATAAGAACATTTATGAGAGAAAAATATGTATTTGGGCCATATATCTTGGAATTATGCAAATATTTTTAAATTGTACATAACCCAAGTGTATCATGTTATTCAAGATAAATGGGAGCATTCAATAATTATTTTAGTAACTTCAGTAGGTAGAACAAGATATTCAGTTCAATGTCGTCAAGTTGTCTTATGTCCAATTTCTCATTTTTTGCCAAAAATGGAGTGTCTTAGCACCAAATTAGCTTATGATTTTGTTATAATTCATTCTCTTAGAATGAGGGCTAAGCCACTCACTTGAAGTGTACTAATTTATTCCTAGATTCAAAAGGGTGCATTTCTGATTAGGGCAATAACCCTAGGTTAGGTAAAAGAAATGCAATCCTACTTCAATCTCCTTATTTCTCCCTTTCTCCTATGATTTTTGGGGTCTAGAGGATAAGACAAAGGATGAGAGCCTCTTAGCTTGTTAGGAGTTTAAAAGTATCATTTTAGGTGGTTACAATAGTTTCTCTTAACTCCTTAATCTTTTTTTGTATTGGCTGAAACATTTATCCATGGCCATGCATTTACGACTTTATGTACCAATGTCACTTGATATAATTATTCAATCGACGTCGTTGAAATTTATAGTAGGTAATTTTCTATGAAGATTTGGTTGACCCTATTAAATTAAGTGTTTGAATTACATCTAATTTCTCTCTAAATCTTGGAATTTCAACCCTCTAAAATTTCCATCATATATTTTTTTTTAGTTTTTTCATAAATTTTATAAGATAAAAAGACTTAAATTTACCGCTTAAATGCATTAGTTGTTATTTACCCAAAAACACTCCAAAACACTAATTTTAGACCCAAACAAGGGTTTTGACTAACTCAAATCCTAAGTAAACATACAAGCACATGACATTTTGGTTTTCAATTAAAAATATACTTTAATTAATTAAACCAAGATAACACTATATGCAATAAGGAGAAAATTAGTATTAGTAACTGGTTAATTTATATTATCTAACAATAAATCTAATTTTAAACTATTATTACTATCATTGGCCATTCTGATCACCCTCACCTCTTCTTTTTCCAGCCTAACATTCTTCATATCTCTACCAAATTTTAATTAATTATATTAAAAATGAATCATTGTCCACAATCTATTCATTACCATAGTTTCCTTCAAGACGGGCCAATATTATTAACATAATATCTTCCAACTTATCTCATGTCTCATCCCTTTATATGCATATCACCATCAGGAAGGCTTCCTAGGTTGGATGCAAACCCATCTTCATTGTCTAAATTTCCCTCTCTATAATTACCATGACCTTATTAATTGTTCCATACACTCATTTCCCAAAGGTTGCACATTTTCTATATAGCAGTTGTCTTCCTCACTTCTTGGTAGTGACAAGTTGTATGTCCATGTCTTTTGCATCTCAAATATGTCTAACCATTGTGGAACCCTCTCCCAGTTCCCTCAATGTAGTAATTTGTATCATTAGTGGTGTGGTAGAGTTATATTGACATTTACATCCCAAAGACATTGATTTCATGAGGCCCAAAAGGGATTAACACAAGTAAAAAAAAAGGATTCAAAGATGGCAATGATTGGACCAGCCTTATCTAGTTGATTGATTGAAAAGGAAGTTGTTTAGAGATGTTTCAAGAGAAAATGGTAAAAGTAAACAAAGTATAAGAAATAGGACATCATGATTCTTATGTTATATATATATATATATTATATATACATATATATACATATATATATATACACACACACACATATATATATATAAATGAGGATCAGGAGCCTATACCCAAGGGTACAGAAAATTCCATATACCGCAGTCTATCTAGCATTGTTTAAGTGGTAATCAATGTAATCCAATTGCACAGATACAAAATACATATTTTGGATCAGATGTTATTAAAATTTTGATTATGATTAGCTTTTAATTTATTAGATATAAACTTAAATATTTCAGTGCCAGCTGCCGATTTTCAGAGTTATCATTCATTTGCATTATCATATAACTTTTAAATGAAGGTGCTACACATATTTGATTGGAATGAAAATTGAAACACAAGTTATCCACCTAGTATGCTTTATATCCATATTGTTGGAGCATGTCAAAATTCTTGGGAAGTGTGTAAAATTAGGTTTAGGTATAGGAAATTTCCTATCCCTTAGGGATACTCTCTCTCTCTCTCTGTCTCTCTCTCTCTCTCTCTCTCTCTCTATATATATATATATATATATATATATATATATATAAGCTTATCTTTATTGCCCGCGCGGGTAGCTACCCGCCCACCCTTCCGGTCACTTTTTTTCAAAAAAAAATCACAATTGTAGTGGAGTATTTTATGTATCTCCCCAAAAAAATCATCCAAAAATAATATCATTTGCCCCACCAAAATCAAAAAACCCGTCCATATATATATATATATATATATATTGTATATTTTGTACTGAGTTACTCTTTTAGTCGTGTAGTTACTTTCTTATCACCATAGTTACTTTTTTGAAAGCAGAGTTACTTTTGTGGCCAGAAGAGTTACTTTTTGACTGCCAGGTAGCGAAACTCCAGGCTACCCACGCAGGAAATAAAAAAAGGCATATATATATATATATATATATATATATATATATATAGATATATATATATATATATATTTATTTATTTATTTATTTATCTATATAATATATATACACTTATATATACATATATATATGTGTGTGTATATATATATATATATATATATGTGTGTGTGTGTGTGTGTGTGTGTGTGTGTACATATATATACATATATATACATATATACATATATATACATATATATGTATATATATACATATATACATGTATATATAAATATATATATGTATATATATGTATATATGTATATATGTGTGTGTGTGTGTGTGTGCGCGCGCGTTCTTTGTATGTGTGTTCGTGTTCGTGTTTGCATGTGCACGTGTGTATACATACATACATACACATAGCATTTGCCGAAAATGAGTGGCGCAAGTTGTCAAAGTATGGTGTCCCCTAGTAGAAGGATTTGGGTTCAAATTCGGGTCCAAGTTGCCACCTTGAGTTACCACCCTCTCGGGCATTAGGCCTGCGCCACAGACGTGGGAGAAGGTGAGAGAATGTCTCTCTTAATCCCATACATTTATAGCATTTGTTTGTCCCCTCATCAATGTACAAGGGAATTCACCACATGCTTATGATTATACAATATCGAGGTTTAGCACCAAGTTTTGCTGTCTTAAGGCAGGAAGATGATGAGAAAGTTAATTTCCGTGGTTAGTGGTGTGATAAGCTGCCATATACAACTAATGTCAATGTGTGAATGTTGTAAGGGGGAGGAGAGATGACTATTTATCATCCCTTTAAACTCGTTTTGGCTAGATATATTGGAGGTATATTCAACAAATGTTTGAGATCGTTTTAGCTTTCCTTAGAGAATCCCATGGGCACTAGGTGGAGGGCGGTCCACCTTTTTCATCACTTAGTGTCCTTGGACAACTAGATGCATGAGTAGATATAATTGAGAAAGACAAAAGCCCTTAGTGTTTGACTGAAGGTTTTTGTTAATATTAGGGTTTGCTTGAAGAGAGTGGTGTTTGGCGTGGCTTCGAGTGATTGAGCCTGGAGATAGGAGTGAAGATATTCATACAAGGAGCACGCTTTAGAATGTTTAGTAACTAGGTGGTGCATTGTGGCATATGAGGGAGGGGCAGATTGAAAATAGATGACACGGTTCTGCATGAGCAATCCGGCCTAGCTTGAGCAAGAAAATGTTTCTAAGGATAGTGGCATAGATCGATACTCTCTTGTTAGTTTGATAAGGTGTGACTATGTTCACGTTGAACCAATTTTCGGGTTAATGTTGGTCGGTTGCTTAATAGATGTTAATGATTTGTGCATGCGTCATTGTCGCCCATGGAGGACATGATGGCTACGTGAATCATGTAGGCTGACTGGGACTCATCTCATATAGGGGTGGCAATCGTGTCCGGGTTGATCGGGTCCTATTTCGGGTCAATTCGGATCAGATCAAATACACTCGATCCAAACCCGACCCGAAAATAATTTTGGGTCATACTTCCTCGACCCGAATCCGAAATTACTATTTGCGGGTTTGACCCGATGGACCCGGTGGACCAGAAAATACAATGTTATATGTCAACCCAAAAAACTCGAAAATACAAATCCAGAAAATGCAAAAATGCAAACCCGGAAATAAAAACCCGTTAAACCTGAAATTGCTGCAGAATTTGTTGGTTAATTAGTGTTTTACAGGCAAAGACTTGTATAAACTATTTTATTTTTATGTTTGAAAGTGTTTAACCTTTATATGACTAAAATATGAAATATATGCATACATATATGAAGACATAATTTTGAGTCGATCGCTGGCAAGGGAATAGCCCGGTTGGCGAATTCTGTTGGTCCTCAATGAAGGGACTCGGGTTCGAAACCACACAGAGAAGCATCTCTTGATTTATCCCTCCCGGGCGTGGAGCCTCCGCCACGGGTTATGGGAGAGGGGGGAAAAATCTTTCTCTCTTAATCTCATAATTTTGGGTCGATCGGGTTTTACAGATCGAGAATTGCAAACTCGGACCCGTCCCGTAAATAATTTTGGGTTTTTCGGATTCGCACGGGTCATTTCGGGTCGGATCGAAAAAATCAAGATCTGAACCCGCTTTAGTCGGATCGGATCGAGCGGGTCGGGTTGAGTTTTTCCGGTCCTAATCTCATATGTATCTCTTACCCAGAAAACTGAGGAGATAACTTTCCACGTGAAAACAAGTTAGGGTAGCAAAAGTCAAGAACGGTCGCAGAATCAACTATGTGCTGGCTCCGGTGGTGTTGGATGATGAAACGCATTACGTCTAGCAATGTGATAACAATCATCTTTGTGCATTGTTAATCACGGGCAGGTGAACATTTTTCAAGCAAAAATGCAGTCTTGAAGTTGCCTTTCCTCATAAATATTCTACACATAGCATATTCTAGTCCGTTTGCACAACGGACTCTCGAGAATGACCACGAGCCTGTTGTACTACCAACACTAGTACAGAAAGGGTCTGTAGCGTCGGTTTTTTAAAGCCTGCAGCGTCATTTTTTGACCGACGCCTAGGTGGTCGTCGCTACAGAATTTGGTCTATAGCGTCGGATTATTTTAACCAAATAAAACTGACCTTACAGAGTAAACACTGACACAAAAGATTGTAAAACTTCTGACCTAGGCGAGAAAAAAAGAGCCTGTAAGGTCGGTTATTTCGTAAAACCGACCCTGTAAACGTTCTCGGTCGAGAAAATTGTCGACCGAGAACGTTTACAGGATCAGTTTTTATGAAATAACCGACCCTAAAGATTGAATAACATTTCAGTGGTAACTCTCGGTCGAGAAAATTGTCGACCGAGAACGTTTACAGGGTCAGTTTTTATAAATAACCGACCCTAAAGATTGAATAACATTTCAGTGGTAACGCTCGGTCGAGAAAATTGTCGACCGAAAGTATTTCGGTCTCGACCGAGAACCCTTTATAAGGTCGATTTTTTGAAAATAACCGATCCTAAAGATTGAATAAAACATTTCAGTGCAACTGTCGGTCGACAAGTTTGTCGACCGATAGATATTCAGTCGAGAAGTTTGTCGATCGAGTCCTACACTGAAATGTTTTAATCAATCTATAGGGTCGGTTATTTCAAAAAACCGACCTTATAGAGGACATTATAGACTCGGTTTTTTACAAAAATCGACGCTAGAAGTTCTATTCGGTCGAAAATTGTTCGACCGAAGAGTGTACAATCTGTAGGGTCGGTTATTTAAAAAACCGACGCTAGAAGTTACGATTTTTTTAAAAAAAAATTCTGCAGAAATTGGTATAGAACAGAAGAACAAGAAGATTCATATATTCTGGGAGAGGGGAGCATTGATGCTCAACCGTCACCATTCAAAACCACACATTCATAACAAAAATGATAATCAATATCATAATTTACAAAATGATAGAGTGCAAGTCTGAGATGACATATTACAAAAGTAAAAATATGAAAGAGTACGTACTCAAACCACATACATAAATGGAGCCGACATATTTAATCCAATACTATTTCGACTTCACTTATAAAACACTCTGACCACTCTTCTCGGAATTCATTCAAGTCCACATGTGTGTAAGGGTGAGTTGTAAAGATCTGTAATAGAAAATGCACATGTTAATATTTTATAAAAATGACTACAATCACTTGTAAATTTATGATGTTATTCTTTATTACCTGACTTATGGTCTGAATGTCATGTGATGCTTGTTTGACAATAGCTTGCATGTATTTCATTACATAGTAGCCACAAGACCAGTCATTATTTTGTATAGGACACTACAAATAATAAATTATACTTAATGTTAGTAAACTACTATAAACAACAATTGAGATAAGAGTATAAGAGTTGACATATTACAGTTGAAAATTAATACATAAAGAGTAAGCAGTTGTCAAAGTAGCTACCTTGATATTTTTCAAAGTCAATGTCTTTAATTTTGTGGGTATTTGTCCTCCAGCTTCACGAAAAGTCTTTATACCCCTATCAATTAAACGATAGTTGGTAAAATAGAAATTCTAAATAAAAATATCATGTTGAAGCAATTGATTAAATTTATGCTTACTCCATAGCTGACAATTTCAGTTTGTGACTCCTTGTTGTTTTACCCATTGGGTCAAGATAATAAAGAGTCATCAATTTTGGGACAATCACCAGTAATTCCCAATGTCTAGCTCTGAGTAAGAGTAAAACAAACATTAAAATAAATAGTTTCATTCATTATTAAAATTATATTGAATAATAATACTTACTGGACGTTAAAAGGAATTAGGATAATTTCCTTCCCCTCACTAGCAAAATGTTTAAATGCATCAGAGAAGTACTCATTCACATCCTCAATATTTGTCTCCACCTGACTAGTGACCGAAGGAACTAAGAATGCAATATTCTTTATATCAAAGTTGGTGACCTCGGTATACAAATGGCTGTTAAACATTTGTAATTATTTTCATATGTAGAAATAAGCTAAAATGTGTATTGGAATTTTCTATATATTATTTATAGATCCTTACCTTATCCATACTTCTATTATCGAAGTGTTCAGCCAATCATACCGGAACAACTCTATAATATCATCAAGAAAAATAAAATTCTCAAAGTCCCTCCCAACTACATCTTCTGTTAACTTGACCATCATATTTGATCCTGATTTTTGGTTGGCTAAGTATCGACACAAACATTTAGATTTGCTTCCCAATTCGTCGAATGTAGTTTCGGGAATGAAAAATGGCTTGGGCATAGGAGGACGAGTAGTAGAAGTTTTACTTTTCGGTTTACAAACCTGTTAAATAAATTACATACTTATATTACATGAGTTCATATATGCAGTCAAATATGAAAAATATGATAGAAATAAGGTATACCTTGTCATTGATAACCAAGTGTCTAGGCCAACCCACCATAGCACCCTCAGCTTCTTCAACTGTACTATATTCAGGATTAGGTATGGGTAGTGGTTTGTCCCCCATTCCGTCATACACAAGATGGATGGACACACGGCAGATGTCATTAGTAATTTGTTGGCAATGCAATGTACCACCAAGGTTGTACACTTTGCCCGCTGCCACAACATTATATTCTGGAACCTCCACTGCAAGTTTACAGTTCATACCAACCTAGATTGAAATAATATAAGTTATATAAGAAACAGTAGAACAGATACATGTTACAACTATATATATTATCATATAATTATCATACTAATAACACAACATATAGAACAAAAACTTACTGCAGATTGTTGTGGTGGTTCATCGGGAGTGCTCCCATGACCTTCTACAACTGTAGCATGGGCTTGTACCTCATCACTTGAGAGACGTGCAGTATGAATAGGTTGAGAAGGTTGAGTAGGCTGATATGAAGACATTATTTCTTTTACTTTCTGCGATACTAATGCTTCAAGATCCTCTTGTGTAAAACCTCCTACACGACCTCTTTTAGATTGTGAAGGGCCAAAATAAGACTTGAATCCTATGCTAGCTCCTAATCCCCTAACACGGCCAGGATACTCCTTTGTACCAAGAGCAATTGCTAATTCATCCATGTAGCCAGTTGGGATGAACTTTCCTTCCTTCCTTTGCTCGTGGAGATCAATCTATTCATAGTTAATAAAAATATTAAATCACAATATCAATTAGATATAAATAAATCTAAAATTGTGGAAGTTACTCTTTACTTAGTTGGAATAAACCTACCATCTTTTGTGCCACCTCCTTAGTTGCAGGGTTGACAATTTCACCGGCTCGATTCTTTCTAGCATCAATCCATGTCATGTGTCGGGGTGGTCGCTCAAATTGAGTTGTACTAGATTCTTCTCCAGAAGATGATTGCTTCTCTTGTAGTTGGCGGCGGAAGGCATAACCACCGGGCTCCAAGCGATGGTCATGCACATTTTTAGCCCGTCTTTCCTTTTGAGCCTGGTGAATAGCCTGATCATTTAAAATGAGGTATTGCAATTTAGACTTGGCAAACATGTATAAAAAGATTCACCTCCTTAATTGTATAAAATATTCATACAATACATCACAATCTTTATTACCTGAAACTCTTCCGATCTCCTAGCTGCAACAAATCTTTCCCACACCTCAAGATCAATAAAAATATATACATATGTAGCTTTCTTCTTTTGTTTAGTATTATTTGTAAATTCCCTTACAAGATATGTCTTAAAACCCCTCCATCGTACACCACAACGTTGTAGCACTCTTTTCTTGTGATCTTTTTCATTTAGATGAAAAACACCCTATACATACAAAAGAAGCAATTAATAATGTTGTTTTGAAAAGGAATTAATTCCAATCAAACTAAATTAGAATCAATAGATAAAAAACATATTAAAATGATATCACTTCCACTCAAAGATATATCTTTCCATATGAGGTCTTTTTTGGCATTAGGAACATCATGCCAATTTTCTATATCTATTGGCACCTTACTACGCGCGGTCGCCCCTACATAATGCTTGAAAGCACTAGCATGTTCCCCAACAGGTGCTCCTGTCATATCAAACTGGACTGGCAATTTATCCCCTTTAGCCCTGAGCTCCTGCAGCCTACGCATCAATGTAGGACCTCTACTGTTCTTAGCATCACCACTACCATCCTCATGGTGCTCATGCTCAGAATGTTCATCTTCATGGTGTTCATGCTCAAGATGTTCATCTTCACTCGCCATTTTAGAACATGCAAGTATACATGATAAAAAAATAAGTGATAATAAAAGCACAAATGATAAGGTATACATGATAATAAAATAAATAATTCAAAGAATACATGCCTTTAGTATTGGTTGAGTTTTTAGTGAAGGAAAATTCCTTCAGCATGGTCTTGACGTTTATAATATTCATCGGTGTTATCTTCAACATTTACACTTGGCAAACCAACTGAGAATGGACTAGAATCATCATACTTTTCGTAGTATTCTTCTTCATTTATAGGATCTACAGTAAACTGTCTTTTTCCATTAAGAACGACAGACCAATTTTTATTTGTCGGGTCATCAATATAGAATACTTGTTTTTCTTGGTTTGCCATGATGAATGGCTCATCTTTGAAACCAATCTTTTCAAAATTCACCAATTTGAAACCCAAATCATCCACTAAAACTCCTTTATTGTTGTCAATCCAATTACACCTAAATATAGGAACTCAAAATTTTGTATAGTCTATTTCCCATATGTCCTCAATGACGTCGTAATATGACATCTCAGCTTCGCGTGGTCTTTTATCTTTGGCATAGCAAAATACAATGAACAAGCTTTAACAGTGACCCCACTATTTTGAACTACACTACTTTCATCTTGACGCTTTGTGTAGTATGAAAATATGTTAATGTCATAACCTTCATATGACATGACATCCATTTTTGGCTTAAAGGCGAGCCATTTTATGTTCTCAGCAACATTATTTGGCGATTCAGATAGTTGATTAAATACTTTCTCTTCAAACCACCTAATAAATGTTCGATTATGCTCTCTTGCAAGCCACATTGAACTGGATCGCGGATGATTTCTCTTGATAAGATCATTATGTTCTGTGATGTAGCTACTAACTTCATCGATGTTGTGTAAAATATACAAATGCGCTTGTTCCCACAACTCACGACTGATTCCTTTCACTCGTCCTCCCAGAGTTCCTTTGCCACAATAAGATCCAGTGTGATGGGAATTTTTTTGATCGCTACAAGTTTCATTGCAATTCAAAAAATCATTACAAAAATCCATCACCTCCCTAGCCACGTAACCCTCAACAATACTCCCTTCAGGACGATAATGATTCCGAACATCACCTTTAAAAACACTCATGTAGCGTTCAAATGGATACATCCAGTGTAAGAAAATTGGACCCAACATCTTCACCTCCCTTGTAATATGTACTACAAGATGAACCATTATATCAAAAAATGAAGGAGGAAAGTACATTTCAAGCTAACACATGGTAACAATTACATCTTTCTGTAATTTATCGAGAGTATCAGGATGTGTCACTTTGTTGCATATTTCACTGAAGAAGAAACATAGTCTTGTGATTGCAAACCTTACATGCTTTGGCAATATAGATCGAATAGCCACAGGTAAAATTTGTTGCATTAAGGTGTGACAATCGTGAGATTTGAGACCTATCAGTTTCAGATCCTTCATTGATACCAATCTATGAATATTAGAAGAGTATCCTTGTGGAACCTTAATATTATACAAGTACTCACAGAAAGTCTTTTTCTCTTTCTTTGACAAAGTGTAACAAGCCGGTTGCAAATATGTGCGGCGACCCCTGATCTCCACTGATAATTCTTTTCTAATACCCATTAATTCTAAATCTTTTCTAGATTTGATGCCATCTTTAGTCTTTCTTGGTATGTTCAATAGCATACCGATGATGTCATCACAAATATTTTTTTCAACATGCATGACGTCAATGCAGTGTCTAATTGCCAAAGATCTCCAATAAGGAAGATCCCAGAATATTGACCTCTTCTTGTATAGAGATTTGTCACATGCGAGTGTATGACTACTTGAACTCTTTCCAAATTCATTAACAATATGTTTCACCCTATCATATACAACATGTCCTGGTATAGGTTTAGGAGCACTTCGTTCCTCAGTTGACCCATTAAAGGTTTTGTGTTGCCTTCGATAAGGATGCACTGGTGGGAGAAATCTCCGATGACCAAGATATACGATTTTACCACCATGTTTCAGTCTGATTGAATCAGTATTTTCCTCACAAACAGGACATGCTTTGTATCCTTTTATGCTATATCCATAAGCTGGAAAGTCATTAATCGTGCAAAATAACATAGCACGCAAACTGAAGATCTCTTTACGTGAAGCATCATATGTCATAATACCTTCTTCCCATAGTTTCATCAGGTCATCAATTAGAGGTTGAAGGTAAACATCAATATCATTTCCAGGTTGCTTGGGCCCTGATATAAATGTTGATAACATCACATACTTATTTTTCATACACAACCAAGGAGGAAGATTGTATATAACAATCATAACAAGACACGTGCTATGTTGGCTGCTTAATGTACCATAGGGATTCATTCCATCTGTACAGAGTCCAAGTCTTAGGTTTCTTGGTTCTTTACCAAATTGAGGGTATAATAAATCAATTTTCTTCCATTGTGGTGAATCAGATGCATGTCGTAGGACGCCATCATCATTGACCTTTAACTCCTCATGCCAAGACAAATTTTGTGGATCTTCTGTATTAGTAAATAAGTGTTGAAATCGTGGTATTATTGGTAGATACCACATCACCTTGGCAGGAGAGCCATTTGTAGACTTAGCTGAATTTGTAGTCTTATACCTTGACGCACCACATTTTGGACAATTTATCAAATTACTATAGTCCTTCTGAAATAACACACAATCATTTGGACATGCATGAATCTTCTTAGCCTCCATTCCCATTGGGCACATTATTTTCTTTGCTTGATATGTTGAAATTGGAAGCTCGTTGCTTTCAGGAAGAATTTCCTTTAACAAAGACAACAGTGAAGTGAAACTCTTATCGCTCCACTGGTTTTCAGCTTTAAGAGTGTATAATCACATCACAGCACTCAACCTCGTGAACTTAGTACAATCCTTATATAATGGTTTTTCAGCATCATGGACAATGTTTGCAAATAAAGAAGGTGGATCAATGACATTGTCCCGACAACTACGTAGCATCTCATCAATCATATCATCCTAAATCTGGTCATCTTCAATCGGTTCATCATTAACATTATCATCATTATCTATATCTTCTATGCCACAACTATTAGTATCAACATTTTCTGCTCCATAATTCAATTTCTCTTCATGCCAATACCATTCATTATAACCTTGTATGATCCCATTGCATATGACATGATTCTTAATTTCCTCACCAGTATCAACTTTCAAATTGTTACAACAATTTCTACATGGACAATATAGCCTATCTGTAGGTAGTTTCCTATGTTCCTCAGCAAATCTGATAAATTCATCAAGACCTTTGGAAAACTCTGGAGTGCAACGGTTCTTGATAGACATCCAACTTCGATCCATTTTCTATATCACATTAAAATTAATTATAAAACTAACAGTTTAATATTGATACTATAATAATCTGTAAGTTTTTATTGATAGAAAGTGTACCACCTATCCCATTTTTGAATATTTAATCTCACTAGTAACTGTATAATGTATGTTTAGTTTTGAAGAAAATTTCAGCAGCATTTCCCCTAAGTTCTCCAAGTACACCGATGTAAATGGCAAATAACCACTCACATATGTACCCAGAGAACAAATGGAGAAATCCTACTGAAATAATCTACAAAACTAAACATACATTATACAGGTACATCCTAAGTGAGATTAAAATATCCAAAAACAGTCCCAAACCGGGGACTATCCAAAGTTTACTCCTAATGAGTAAATTTTGAACGGGTTTCTAAGTTAATATATAAATGCATTATTTTCATATTTATATATTAAGTTAAACATCATGCATCAACCCTAAAGTGTCAATCTAGGAGTACACATGTCTAATCTAGTATTAATTTCTAAAATTTATATAATGATTACATATGAAAAAAGACATGCATGTTTTTATTACTGGGTTATCAAATCATATAAAATGGAAAATACTTGTACAAATTAGCAAAATAAGGCCGTTTCCAACAGTCCAAAGATTGAAATCATTATAATATTCAGAACTATTTGTAAACATTACAGAAAATATGATTAAAACATTTATAGATCCAACATAAATAAGTTCCAGATCCATCTCGGTCGACAATTAGTCGACCGAGAGCCCACCTGTGCGCAGCGTCCAGGTCCACTCTCGGTCGACAAATTGTCGACCAAGAGTGGACCTGGACGCTGCGTGCAGGTGGGCTCTCAGTCGACTAATTGTCGACCGAGATGGACCTGGAAGCAGCAATGGCGGCGGGCGGGAATGAAGGGGAACAAGGAGAAGGAAGCTCGAACTTACTTAGAAATGGCAACGAGCTTCGTGGAGGAAGAGACGAACTTCACGGAGAGGCGGCGACCTTCGTGGAAGAGTGGAAGGTGGCGACGATGAGCTTCACGGCAACAAAAAGCTTCACGGCAAGGAAGAGAGCTTCATGGCAACGACGGGCTTCGTGGAGGAAGAGTGGAAGGCGGCGACGACGAGCTTCATGATCCTCTTCACGGTGACGACGAGCTTCACGATCCTCTTGTCGGCGTGGAGAGGCGGCAACAGACGGAGAAGCATTCGCGGCAACGGCGGAAAAAGGGGTTTTGCGGCGCCGCGGGAGAGATATTAGAAAAGAGAAAAGGGTTTCGCGGGAGGAAGAAAGACTAAAATTTTTGCTTTTTTCACGGAGCGAAAAACTCTAGCGTCGGTTAACAAACAAAAACCGACTCTACAGATAAATGGTGCCCGTGTCGGGCTGTTTAATAACAATCAATCGCACACTTGGTCGACAAATTTGTCGACCGAAAAGATCTATAGGGTCGGTTATTATATAAAACCGACGCTACAAGTGCTAATACGAAGAAATTTGGCTGGCTTCGGTCGACGATTTGTCGACCGAAAAGGAGCAAAATTTCCTTCGTACAAGCACCTCTAGGGTCGGTTTTTTCGTATAACCGACCCTAGAGGTGCTTATACATGTGTGAAAAACTAAACTGTATATTGTCGGTCGACAATATTGTCGGTCGACAATATTGTCGATCGAGATCCCTATAGGGTCGGTTATTAGAAAAACCGACCCTAGAGGTGCTTCTAATAAAGAAATCTGGCTTCATTCGGTCGACAGATTCGTCGACCGAAGATGCGTGAAAAATTGGATCGAAAATTCATGTCGGTCGACAAATTGTCGACCGGGGAGCATTCTAGAGTCGGTTATCAAGGAAAAACCGACCCTATAGGTGCTTATACACGTGAAATCTGACTCTATCTCGGTCGACAAATTCGTCGACCGAGGTGCTCTAAAGTGCTTCCACAACCCTAATAATGATGTTATTTGAAACTTTAATATATGGTGATGTCGTATGAAACCCTAATATGGGATAATGTTATGTGAAACCCTTATATGGAATGATGTTATGTGAAACCCGAATATGGAAATGTTATGTGAAACCTTAATATAGGGTGGTGTTGTGTAAAAACCCTAATATGGGATAATGTTATGTGAAATTTCAATATGGGATGTTGATATGTGAAACCTTAATTGATAAAGATGGGAAACTCTAACCCTAATGAGGGAATAGAGATGTTATTTTTGTATTGCATGATGTTGATATGAAATTGATATGGTTGATATGAAATTGAGATGATTGTGTAACAAATATCATGAATACCTTGGTCAGATGACCTGAAGGTAATAGTTACCTGATAAGTGATAACCATGTTTAGTGATGAACTAAGGGTTTAAATACCCAGAATCAACAAATGTGATGATGGTGGTATTGAGGGATGTGAATTCCCAACAATGAGACAAAAGATTGAGATCCCAATGCTTTATAACGTTTTGAAAAGTACTAAACTCTATTCAAAAAATTTGTCGGTCGACTATTTGTCGAACGAAAGAGCTCTAAAGTCATCCTCAGTCGACAATATTGTTGACCGATTTGTCTCGGTCGATAATATTTTCGACCGAGATTAACCCTGTTTCAATGTTTTAAATTAAGTATCAAGTGTGTGTGTGTGAGATTAACCAAGTGATGCTTTGTCAAATTTAGCCATAATTTATTTTTCAATCATTTGAAATAACAATATTCTTATATAACATGTATATGTCCAAATGAAGCCATGGAAAACACTTTTATTCATAACAATTTAATGCCCATACACTTTATAAGATGAAACATGACATACTTGCTTTATAAAAAGATAAACATTACATCATTACAAAGATATCTCATAATCTCACTGGAAAGACCGAAGGATTACATCAATGTCTGGGTCTTTTCCAAGAAAGGGCTCAGCTCCATAATATTTGACCAGTGTCTGCCACTCCAAGGCACCTGTCATGGTTAAGGCATAAGCCTCCAAGAAGGTGGGAACACGATCAAAGAGAAAGTGGGCAGCAATGTCTTGAAGTTGAATTGGGGAAAACTGAGTATGTGTGAGATCAGGAGATGGTGGAGGTGGAATTTGATAGTAGTTGTAGGAAGGATTGTAGGGATTTATCATGCCAGGATTAAGGGAATAAGGATATTCATCAGGTTGGTTAGGAGAGAGAGTTTGCATCCTTTGGTTTAAATAAGTCATGGCATGGTGACAATAATCCAATTGCCTACTTAGGTGATATTGGGAGCCAGCAATGTATGTCAAGGTATTTGTAATAGGATCATGGGGTATGTTGGTAGGAGGAGGTGGTGGAGGTATGTCTTGGGTGGATGTCTCCCCTTCAGTCCTAGCCCTTTTGTGGCCAAAGTCAATTCCCATCTTTTCCACCGTATTTTTACTTATTTTTTGGGGTTTTCTATCCCATGTGTAACCTAAGTCATCCTCAATATTCTTCTTTAGAAAATGTTGAGTGATTTGGCATACAAAGTCGGCATATGGTGGATTTCCAGAAAACTCAAACATATTCTTAATGATGATACGAATAAATTTTATGGGAATACTTTTGAGAATGGCATAGATAAGGTACATACAAAAGGTGGGTACTTCAGATTTGTTTGCTCTAGGATGGATATTGGTGGCAACAATGAGATTTATGATCCTAGCTTCAAGTTTTAAATTTATGGCATAATAGGTACCCCTATCTTCATGACAAGTCGTATTGGATTGAAAGATGGTTGTTTTGACATCACTAAGGCTAATTGCATTGTTATCTTGGGAGAGTTTGTTGAGTGGAGTTCCTCTAGTGAGATCAATAAAAATTTTATATTCTTCTATATCTATGTCAAGCATATCAAGAATACCCTCCTCAGTGAAATGGAATCCATACCCACCAATCATAGAGGAGAAGGAATCATGGTCAGGATGTTCAGCTAAATTGGCATAGAATTCATTAACTACTTTGGAGGAGTAGGAAGGGAAGGAGGGATTTAGAAAATCAGTCAAATGTTGCACCTCAAAAAGTTCCTCTAAATCGACAATGCTTTGGAAGTCCATGACGTCGACCGGCCGTCGTGGAAGAGGAGCTTTTGTCGATAGCCTGAGGTAGTGGTCGCCTGCAGCTGCGTCGATGAACGGGACGTTGTTGATGAACGGCAGCGTTGAAGGGGTTGTCCTTCCTTTCCTACCTGCAACTTGCTTCTTTCCGCGCGTAGATGATGAAGCCATTTCGTTGCTTTGAAATGGAGAAATAGCAAGCAAAAATTGGATGTAGAGAAGCTGAAGATTTTCACAAGAATACACTAGAGAGGAGCTAGAGAAGGGAGAATGTGAAGGTGTGAAGAAATGGATCATTTTGGGTGCTATTTATAGCAAAACAGACCCCATTTCGGTCGACAATTTGTCGACCGACGCCCCCAACGGTCGTTTTCTGGACCGTTCTCCTGGTCGCCCAACGGTCGTATTTATAGCCGTTACGACGGTTGAAATTCTAGCTGTTACGATGGTTGATTTTTTTAGCCGTTACGACGGTTGATTTTCTAGCCGTTATGACGGTTGGTTTTTCTAGACGTTATTCGGTCGACAAATTCATCGATCGATATGCTTCGGTCGACGATTCATCGACCGAGATTGAGCCAGAATTCATTCGCTTAAGTACCTATAGGGTCAGTTTTTAGGATAAAACCGACCCTACAGGTACTTATTCATGTGTGAAATACTAGACCGGATCCTAGTTTATCTCTGTCGACAATATTGTCGACCGACTAGGCTTCTAAGGTCGGTTATAAAGAAAATACCGACCCTAAAAGTTGCTTATACACTTGAAAACTGACTCCTTATCGGTCGACAAATTTGTCGACCGAGAATTGCTCTAAGGTCGGTTATAAGTGCAAATCCGACGCTAGAGATGTTTATACATGCGTGAACTATCTGGATCCAGAATAGATATCGGTCGACGAATTTTTCGACCAAATATATCGGTCGAAATATTGGTCGACCGAGGAAGCTCTAAGGTCGGTTTTAAGTGCAAATCCGACGCTAGATGTGCTTATACATGCGTAACTATCTGGATCCAGAATAGTAATCGGTCGAAGAATTTGTCGACCGAGTATGTAGGTCGAAATATTGGTCGACCGAGTAATGCTCTAAGGTCAGTTATAAGTGCAAATCTGATGCTAGATGTTCTTATACATGCGTGAACTATCTTGATCCAGAATAAGTATCAGTCGACGAATTTGTCGACCGAGGATGCCTTTAAGGTCGGTTTTGTAGAAATAATCGACCTTAGAGGTGTTGAACCGAGGAGGATTGTAAGGTCGGTTATAAAGAAAAAACCGACCCTATAGGTGCTTGTATACGTGAAATTCAGCTCGTTTTCGGTCGACAAATTTGTCGACCGAGGTGCCCTTTAGGGTCGGTTATAAGGTAAAACCGACGCTATAGATCGAGGCGCGAAACCAAATTTTTGCCGCGGGAAAAATTGTCTATAAGTTCGCTTATTTTAGAAAAACCGACCCTATAGAGATGTACTACAAGGTCGGTTATTTTAAAAAAAAAGTGACTCAAAAGGTCTTAAGTGGTGCCCGCATTTTTTATAGACATATAAGGTCGGTTATTTGGAAAACCGACCCTATAGAGATACACTACAAGGTCGGTTATTTTAAGAAAAGCGACCCATAAGGTCTTAAGTGGTGCCCGTGTTTTTTATAGACATATAAGGTCGGTTGTTTGGAAAACCGACCCTATAGAGTTACACTACAAGGTCGATTTATTTATAAAAACTGACCTAAGAGGTCTTAAGTGGTGCCCGTGTTTTTTTAGACATATAAAGTCAGTTATTTGGTAAAACCGACCCTACATGTAGTGACGTTATAACCCATTTCTGTACTAGTACAACAGCAGTGCATGTCATGGCATTATTTCCATAGAATTTATATTATTTATGAATTAAATTTTTATATGGAAAAAGGAGACGGAAGTAGAAAATAGAAGAATGGAGTAGAAGAAATAAAAGAGTACAAAAAAGAGAGGAAAAAAGTAGAATAAAGAGTGAGGGAGAAAGAAAAAATAACAGAAGGGAACTAGATAGAGAGAGAACGAGAAGTAGAAAAAAATAGTAAGAAATATAAAAAAGTAAAAAAAAAGGAGGGAAGTAGACAAGAGAGTCAAGAGAAGTAAAAAAAATAGGAGAAAAGTACAAAAACTGCGAAGTGAGATAAAAAATAAGAGAGAAGACTACAAGAGAGGAGGGAGCACTTATTGGTTAGCTCAACTGGTGAAGCTTGCTATTTGTGGAAGCGGGATCAAATCATGCTAAGGCAAACGAGGTGTATAGGCTTCTTATAGTTTAGAAAAATGAAAGGGGTTTAAAATATCCACTATCATAAAAAGAGAGTAGAGAAGTATAAACCAATATTGAGCCAAAAAATACTTCCTTTATTTATTAAAAATAAAATCAAACAAGAGAGAGGAGAGAAGTAAATATTGATGTAGTGCTAGAAAAGAGGAGGAAAGTATAATAATTATAGGTGAAAAGTAGACAACAAAGAGGAGAAAGTAAACATTAGAATAGTACCATAAAAATATTAGTACAATAACAAAAAAGAGGAAAGAAGTAGATAGAAGAGATGACAGAATTAGACAAGAGTAAGGATAGAAGTATTAATGAAGTACTGAAAACAACACAAGTACATTATAAAAAAAGGAAGGAAATGGAAAAAGGGAGAAGTAGACAAGCGAGAGGAGAGAAGTAAACATTAGTACAATGTAAAAAGAGGAAAGAAGTAAATAATTTGATAAAATATCAAAGAAGAGAGTAGACAAGAGAGATGTGAGAATTAAACATTGACACACTAATGTAAAAATATTTGTATAGTATCAAAAAATAGGAGAGGAGGGAAAAAAGTACATAATTACAATTAAAAAAGAGGCAATAAGTAAATAAATTAATATAATACCGAAAAGGAGAGATATAAAAGTACCAAAAAGGAGAGAAATAAACAAATAAGTAGAGAAGTAGACGAGAGGAGAAAATTAAACAGTGTTACAGTATGAAATAGGAGAGATATATACACTTTTGGTGTTGTGTGAATTATAAAAGTTGGTATTATATATATCATATTGTTCCAGTACGAGACAATTTGAATGTGAGGGTGCGAGACATTATTTTCAGGTATTCACTTCTGATAACTCTTTTATTTTAATATGATTTGCAGCGGCTGCCAATTTAAGAAAGGATGTTCTTCACTCATCCGGTCCTTTGATGTTTAGCTTGATTACTATAATATTAAATTACTGACTCTCTACTTCACCCACACGTTTCCTCATATCTTACTTAACAATTTTCCATAAAGTGGTGACGAAATGTATAACTTGTATAAATCTTTCTATTTTCCAATTCGATTTGAGCCATTTGTTTAAAGAGTTATTTACTCAATCACAGATATTTCTACAACATCTCTAACAGAGGAACAAATAGTCAATTTTGAAAGAACTTATTGTCAGCCTTTTTCATATATGAATCTTTCTGATTGCAAATGGAAGTCTTATAATGAATTATCCAAATAAATTTTTAGTGAAGTTCCCAACTCTCTTATTTTGGCATTTGCTTCTCATCTCTCCCATTTTTATTTAGTCGGAGGTAGAGCGGGCAATCGGGCGGGTCGGGTCGGGTTTGGGTCGGGTCATTTCAGGTCAGGTCATTACGGGTCAGAGATAATTCGGGTTATTTTATTCTTTCAGGTCGGTCGGGTTTGGGTCGGGTTAGGATCGGATTGGGTCCCTTCGGGTCATTTTGTAATTCGGGTCAACTCGGGTTCGGGTCGGGTCAATTTAGGTATAGACTTTTTCAGGTTACTTTATCGGGTCGGGTTCAAGTCAAATCATTTCGAGTCGTCTTAATATCGGGTCGGGTCAATTTGAACTATTTCCTCGGTCTACTTGGGTTTTAGGTCGAGTCATTATTAGGTTGGGTAGTAATGAGATCGGGTCTTCTTGGGTTGTGTTTTTTGTTCGGGTCTAGTTATTTTGGGTTGGGTCTCAGTCTGTTTAGGTTAGAGAGTTGGCAATCAGATGGGTCAGTTTAGGTTTGGCCATAGTCATTATGGGTCGAAGATAATTGAGGTTATTTTATCCTTTCATGTCGAGTCAGGTTAGTATTTGTTTGGTCCCTTCAGTTCATTTTGCTTTTTTGGGTCAACTCGTGTTTGGATCAGGTCAATTTTGGTACAAGTTTGTTCAGATTCATTTATTGGGTTGGTTTAGGTTCACGTCAAATCACTTTAGGTCATTTCAATTTACACTATTTCTTGGGGCTAACTCGAGTTTGAATCTAATCATTTTGAATTGGGTAGTTATCAAGTTGGTGTTGCATGGGTTGTATTTTTGTATAATCAAGTTGTTTTGAGTTGGACCTTATTCAGGTCACGTTGTGAGTTGTGATAATGAGTAATGACTAATATGTTGCATCAATTAAAAAAATAAAGAAACTATTTTTTAATGGTTATTTTTCTCTTTTACTATCCAATGTCTCTTATATTCCCCCTTCCTTCTCCTTACAATCAAATTATCAAGCAAACTATTTCTTATAACTAATATACTGATAAAGCTATACAAAAATCTATTGTAAAACTAAAACTTCACTTCTCAGCTTCTCGCTAGTTGCTACTCGCTAGTACTCAGTCAGGTTGACATTGGGTCGGGTCGGTGTTCTGTTGGATTGATTTCGGGTCAGGTTGACATTGCGTTGGTCGGTGTATGGTCAGTTTGACGTCAAGTCCAGTTGATATAGGGTCGGGTTGGTGTTGGATTGGGTTGACATTGGGTTGTGTTGGTGTTAGGTGGGTTGACGTCGGGTCTGGTCAATGTCAGGTCAGGTTGATATCGAGTCGGGTCAAGTCGGTTGTGATTTTTCCAGGTTGATTCGGGTCACGCGATATCATTGGGTTGGGTGTCGGGTCAGGTTTGAGTCTGTCAATTCCAGGTCATATTGAGTTTTGGGTAAACATTGGGTCAGATCGGGTTGAGTTCGGCTTTATATTTTCTTTGGGTTTAATCGGGTTGGGTTATGGATAGGACGGGTCAGGTTTCTCGGGTCGAGTCAACTTTTGCCAGCACTAGTCGGAGGTATTTATTGTAGTGTGAAAGGACGTTTGGTTTTCACACGTTCGGTCCTTTGCTCTTCCTCTTAGCTGTTCTAATATTAAATTATTGATGATTTACTTCAGCAAATGTCTCCTTGTTTCGTGCACAAATGTTAGATTTGATATGTCATACACAATTTTTAAATTATGAAAGTCAATTTATTAAATGAAGGTCTCAACTTTGTTCCATTGGCATTTGTTTCCTATCTCCCACATTTATATATCGTTGGACAAATTCAATTCCACATTGTAAAGAACATGATTAGAAAGTAGAGAATGTCGTTGTATTATAATTTTACTATATGAGCCATTTATGATAAATGATAAAAAGAATGTGTCAAAAAAGTTAATGACATGTTGGTTCTCATATGTTGGTTGATGCAAAGTTGTCAAACTCCAAGATTTTACTTAAATTATTTAAGATTTAGGGTTTAGGTTTAGCTACATGATGATCAGCAAGACTTCTCACCAGGTTGAAGCCGCATCCAGCAGTCAGTCTTTAAGCCATGCTCGTCGTCATGCCCTACTCACTTCCGCTCACAATATGTAGTTGTAACCAGGACGCCATCATGCTCAACTGACCGCTACACCATGGCCATTGTTGCATCCAAAGTGCATACATAGCCAGGCCCCCGCTACACCATGGTTGCCGTTGTACCAAGGCCGCCACCTGGTCACCACCGTCAGTCACCCCTAGGTCGTGATCCGCACATGGTACTCCACCACCATCGTCAGTGTGTCGGTTTTCGTTGATAACTACAACAAAGGCAAAAAAATCATCCTGACTTTCTCAAAAAAAAATCATCCTGACTTGATATTTCAATGTATCATACTTAGATATTTCGATGTATCATAATTTGACGTGTTGAATGTATTTTTGTATTATGTCATTTGAAAATTAGTTTTGTTTTCATTTTATGCCGAGGAATGTGAACTGGAACTACTACAAAAAATCATTTTTACAACGGGTAAAACACAACAGATATGCTAATTAGGTAGTTAGCATATTTATTACAACAAGTCAATTTGTATGTTGTTTATTATACAACACATGTTATATATAGCAGGTCAAACTCGTTGTAGTGCACATGATATTATAAGTGTGTTAAATGGTTGCAATTGACTATAATATTATAACATACTCAAACATGTTGCAAAATATTATAATTACACAACATGCTCTATCATGTTGTAATAGTCACGTATGCTAACCCATTAATTATGATCAGATAAATCATATATCAAAAATGTTAAGTATATCATTTTGTCATCATCAAAATACATGTACGTAATATGAAAATTCATGATTATGAATTTTAATTATAGATAATTCCACATTAAATACATAAATCATGCAACTATGACACACAAAGTGTGAACAAGAGTAAAACTAAGTATGGGTGTTAGAACAATAAAGGTGTTTTCTTCCGTTTTGGTTCTTGACCAACACAATTAGTCCCAAACCCCCACTTATTTTATCGAAACTAAACGGTAGTCTTAAACCTAAATTCAATGCCACATCAAATCTATAAATAATGTAATTAGGTCAACCGATGTGTCATTAAGAGTAAAAATAATTTTGGGGTCTTAAACTAGGGGTCGTAATTTGATTTCTTCTAATTTTGACACATTCAATTTATCTAAAACCTACTCTCTATTTTTATTGTTGCCATTGTATGACCTGTCCTAAACCTGACTTCAATGTGGGATGAAAGTTCATGTAGAAGTTGAAATTAGGTTGGTTCCATGATTGAATTTTACTCGTCCAAGTCTCAAATTTGGACAATCAAATTTGTAACACATCTTAATCATTTAATTATGTGAAGTTTATATTCAGAGTCATGCATTATAAAGCGTGTTTGATTTCAAATTTGCCACTTCAAAAACCATTTAATTAAAATCTTGGAGTTTGACAAGTTTGCATCAACCAACATGTCAAAACTAACATGTTATTAACATTTTTGACACACTCTTTTTCTTGTATATCATAAATGGCCCATATAGTAAAATTTTAATACAATGACATTCTCTACTTTCTAATCATGTTTTTTACAATGTGGAATTGAGTTTGTCCAACGAAATATAAATGTGGGAGATAGGAAACAAATGCCAAAGGAACAAAGTTGAGACCTTCATTTAAGAAATTGTCCTTCGTAATTCAAATATTGTGCATGGCGTATCAAATCTAACATTATCTTACCTACTCTCTATTTTTATTGTTGCCATTGTATGACCTATCTTAAACCTATCTTCAATGTGGGATGAAAGTTCATGTAGAAGTTGAAATCAGGTTGGTTCCATGATTGAATTTTACTCGTCCAAGTCTCAAATTTAGACAATCAAATTTTTAACACATCTAAATCATTTAATTATGTGAAGTTTATATTCAGAGTCATGCATTATAAAACATGTTTGATTTCAAATTTTCCACTTCAAAAACCATATAAGTGAAATCTTGGAGTTTTACAACTTTGCATCAACCAACATGTCAAAATTAACATGTTATTAACTTTTTTGACACTCTTTTTCTTGTATATCATAAATGGCTCATATAGTAAAATTTTAATACAATGACGTTCTCTACTTTCTAATCGTGTTCTTTACAATGTGGAATTGAGTCTGTCCAACGAAATATAAATGTGGGAGATAGGAAACAAATGCCAAAGGAACAAAGTTGAGACTTTCATTTAAGAAATTGACTTTCGTAATTCAAATATTGTGTATGACGTATCAAATCTAACATTTTTGCACGAAACAATGAGACATTTTCTTTTTCTTTTTTTGGTCGGTCAAAAAACTTGTTGCTATAAAAACCAAAACTTTGGGCACGAAAGTACCCCATAGAGCAAAGCTAGAAACTAGCACAAGGGCACAAAATACCCCAAACAACAGAACTAAAACCATGATCCCAACAGGCTGGAATCAAAAGAGGTCCTACAAAAGGACTCCTAAGAAGGAGAGAAAAGAAAAGGTGACAGTTCGAACTATCCTATACTAACAACTACCTTGCAGCTGTTGTACTGCTTATAAAAGACATGATAGTCAGCTAACAATATGAACACCTTCAAAGTGTGACATCCTTCCTTCTGATGCAAACTTGACTGCCAGGGTCGATAGTACCATCAAGGAGGAACAGCCAACAGGACTCTTCTCTACCAAACCAAGCAAACTCCCAAGCTGCTTAATCTGGTCCAAAAAGAACCAACAAAGGTAATACCAACGGTTCATGTCCATGAAAAAGAGAGCCCCCCTGTCCTCCATATGCATTTTGCTCAACACCTAAAAGAATGGATTCTAGGAAAACTTCATTTCCACCTTCATTAAACGTATCAAAACGTCCCAGGGATCTTTTAGAACAGTCATAAGCCTCCAAGAAGTGTGTGCCTCGTCTCTAGCTTGCACAGAGACTCCTAACTCCATGATCGAACCCCTGTTTGCACAGAGGCAAATCACCGAGCACCTTGTGAGTGCTCCATCACGCAGCAGCAAGGGTCACCAAACTAACGCCAGGACCCAGAACTGCCTCCTCCTCGCTCCAAGCCAAGATCTGCCCCAAGCGATGACGACCAGAGCTGCTTGAGATTTGGAGATCGCTGCTTGAACACAAAGCCTCGCCGTGGCCGATGAGAACACTGATGACTTCGGTTGGTGAAGCCACACCGTGGTCGAGTAGCTATGGGCCATCCACCGAATCGGCAGGGACACCTGCACATCCCTCTCAGGCGGAAGAAGAGTCCTACAGGGAGATTACCTCAAACACCTAGCAGGGGTACCTGCACACATGCACGGGAGCAGCAAAGGAGCCACAAAGCGACCAAAGACCGACCAGCAGCACCAAAGGGTTGGGAACCCCCAGCCAGCATGATGGGCGGAGCCGTCGAGGAAGCTCACCCGCGTAACCTTTAAGGGCCGGCGGTGAGGTAGGCCAACACCTACCAGACCCCAGGTGAAGAAGACGGAGGCGCCGAGCGTCCCAATCACCAGCGGCGAAATCGGCATTCTAGCAGAGTCGCCGAAGGGAAGGGATTGCCCCGTAGAGCACAAGCAGCGCCCAGCAGGCCGAGAAGCCACACAGGCTTCACGAACGGCTCCATATCGCCCGCCTCGCGCCCAGCGGTGTCCCTCTGATGTGTCGGATAGCCAGATCAGAGGGGCCACCTGGGAGCGCTGCCGGCCGAGCAGAGCGAAGAAGACCGGACGAACCTCGCAATTAGAGCACAAAGCGAGGCGCCGGACGAGGCCAAGATTGAGGCTCAGGAAAGAGAGGAAACGAGACATGTGACACCGGAGCGGTCGAGCAAGAAACGCCTGATCCAGCAGGGTACGGCTTCTCTCCATCCATCCCTTTTAACGGATTGGAGTCGACGAGGTCCAAGCAGCCGCCAACGATCCAGGACCTGGCTTCAAGCTACACATCTCATCTCCTTCTCTCCTAAACCGAGATCTGCCCCGAACGGATGCGTCCGACTTCTAGCTTTGAACCTCCTTTTCTCCAGGACCGTATTTAGCTTCAGGATAACCACACCGTAGACAAAACTAGGGGGAGGAAGGCGCCAAAGCAGCACTCCCTCCCCCAGCGGGAGCCGCCGGAGGGTCCTAGAGAGAAGGCAGAGCGGATGCTAGAGAGAAGGCGAAAGTTTAATGCTATGGTCCAAGGAGACATTTTCTGAAATAAATGGTCAATAATTTAATATTAGAATAGTTAAGTGGAAGAGCAAAGCACTGGACGTCCTTTCACACTACAATGAATACCTCCGACTAAATAAAAATGGGAGAGATAGAAAGCAAATGTCGAAAGAAGAGAGTTGACAGCTTCATTAAAAAGGTTGATTTTGATAATTCATTATAAGACGTCACTTGCAACATTAATGCACGATACAGATACACAGGGAGACATGTGGAGAGTCAGTAATTTAATATTATAGTAACCAAGCTGAATAGAAAATTTAATATTATAGTAACCAAGCTGAATAGCAAAGGACTGCATATATATATATATATATATATATATATATATATATATATATATATATATATCGTTTCCTACCCATTCTTTATTTATCTTTTACTTTCTCTACCTCCTTCCTTCTCTCTATGCCTCCCTCTTTATTTATTTCATCATCTTTCTCTACCTCTCATTATTTTCTCATGTTTATCTACCTCGCTTCTTATTTATCTCTCTTTTTTATTCGTTTTTTCTCTCAATAACTAATCTCGCTAAGATAGTTGCTGGAGGGACTTTTTTATATAGAAATGGAAGTGGAAGAGCAAAGCATCGGAGATGTGTGTAGCATAACTCAGTCTTCTCATAAAAGAGCTAAAAGCAATCCTAACAATTTAAACATGAAAAACATCCCAGGGTGTAAACGGTGGTGCAGGTTTGGCCACATACATATCCATACCCATCTAATTTAGCGGGTTCGGTTCCGGCTCTAGACCCACATAATATAAAATCTGGACCCGCATCATACTCGTATCCGCATAACAGCAGGTATGCGGGTAAGAAGTTCTATAAAACATCATATTATTTATGTAATAGAAATGACTACGTTTTATATATTTTATTACAACAAGATATTGTTATTATATAGCATATTAACAGACAATGTTATTTTTTATACATTAACATTTGAGTTAATTGTTTACATGTTTGTAGTCATTATCATAACATTTAACTTATGTAGAAAGTAAAGTAAATTAGTAGACATTTTAATTTTAAATTTACATATGATGTTCATTATTGTAACTATAATAGTTAATTCTTAATCATATGACTATTTTCAACCTTATTGTGGTTAGAGTAGGATATAATCTCAAGATTTATATTAGTTAGACTAATGAAGTATGATATATATAACATATTCTTTAAGTAGTTACTTGTGTATAGCAGTTACGCGGGTTAGTGGGTCTAGGTCCAAGCATATCCATTATTGGACCCGCTTATATGCGGGTCCAAGGGTATACGGGTCCAAGAATATGCGGATATAAAAAATTAATCCCATAACAGATTTTTTAAAGGTCTGAATTTGCGGATCCACGGGACTACCCTACCCATTTACAGCCCTAGAGATGATCGGGCTCAATGGTTCAACAATCTCAAGGCAGTGTTGCCTTCGGAACTTTAGAACGAGGGTTATTCCGACCCGGAGTTGTATTTTTCATACAGGCTAATGACGTAGGCAAGCCCCTTCATGTGACTTTGTAAGCCATGTACTAAAAGGCAAACAGCTACCACTATAAGCCAAATGCTCGACTTATCCCAGGAACCAAACTCAATTTGGCATGTGGATACACGATGTTCGAGACTAAGCTCCCCATCAACTTGGCCAACCAGAGAGCAGCAAGCAAGTAGTCGACTTGGTCAACCACTGAGAAGCAAACAGTCATAGTCAGCTACCCCCAAACACTGACAGCTGGCTAATATATATCTATGAATCCCCCCACCCTCCCTACCGGTAGCATAAATAATCACCTTTTATCTGTCGAGTATGTTTCCTACGCAGTTATCGCGTGCCACCTTAAAAACTTTCCCAAGCACATCTCCCGTCCTCCCACCCCCATGTTGACAAATTTGTAAGGAAAAAAAAACCAAATAGCACACTTTTCTAAAAAAATTTACCGAAATAGCACTCTTCCCAACTTATTTCCCAAACTAACACACTTTCAGAGTAAAGCGCCACACTAGTTGGCGTTTTACTGTCTCGGGAACAAAAAGCGCCACATTATGTGGCGTTTTCAGTAGAAAGCGCCACTTTATTTGGCGTTTTCCAACTAAGCGCCATATAACTTGGCGTTTTATCGATCCGGAAAGTAAAAACGCCACACTAGTTGGCGTTTTACTGTCTCGAGAACAAAAAGCGCCACTTGAAGTGGCGTTTTCCAAAAACAAAAAGTGGCGTTTTCCATGAGGGATGTGAGTGTTCCGGGTTCGGCGTAGCCGGTGAGGTTTTGGAGGACGCGCTGTGTGTCGGATGATGGGAGGGTTACGGTTACGATGAGGTCGCGCCAGGTTAGGTGTGCGGAGACGTCGCCGAGGAGTTCCGAGGTGGAGACTGAGAGGTGGTCGCCATCTTTTCAGCCCGCTGCTGGGAGGTGGTCGCCATATCTCATATAGCAGCTTCTCACTACAGAACTGGTGTGTGTATATGCTACCTGAGATATAGGAGGGCAAAAACTAGCTGCTACTTGATCCGTCGCGAGCAGATCCTCTAGTTAGCTTAGAGATCGATCCATTAGACCATGGGGAGGTCCCCTTGTTGCGAGGACAGCAGCGGGCTGAAAAGGGGGCCGTGGACTCCCGAGGAGGACGACGCTCTTGTCAATTACATACAGGAGCACGGCCACGGGAGCTGGAGGGCGTTACCCAAGAAAGCTGGTAATTGTCTATGTAATTGTTGCTTATTTTCAGATGATCTGTTACTCACTTATAGGTTAAAATTCATCTTTGATGCATTAAACTAGATATCAATTCACATGGATGATCATTTCGTGTATACTGCAGGTCTGAACAGGTGTGGCAAGAGCTGCCGGCTTCGGTGGACTAATTACCTGAGGCCGGACATCAAGAGGGGGAAGTTCACCGCTAATGAAGAACAGACCATCCTCAACCTCCACTCCTTCCTAGGGAACAAGTGGTCGGCTATCGCAACGCACCTCCCAGGGCGCACAGATAACGAGATCAAGAACTTCTGGAACACGAAGCTGAAGAAGAAGCTCCTCCGCATGGGGATAGACCCAGTCACGCACCAGCCGAGGGCGGACTACGGGAGCTTGTTCACGAGTCTACAGGGCCTCATGGCTCCAGGAACGGGCCTCATGGAAAACGCTTTGTTTTTGGAAAACGCCACTTTAAGTGGCGCTTTTTGTTCTAAAACGCCAACTAGTGTGGCGATTTCACTTTCCGGATCGATAAAACGTCAGGTTATATGGCGTTTAGCTGGAAAACGTCAAATACAGTGGCGCTTTCTACTGAAAACGCCACATAATGTGGCGCTTTTTATTCACGAGACGGTAAAACGCCAACTAGTGTGGCGCTTTACTCTGAAAGTGTGCTAGTTTGGGAAATAAGTTTGGAAGAGTGCTATTTCGGTAAATTTTTTTAGAGAAGTGTGCTATTTGGGTTTTTTTTCCAATTTGTAACAGCACTGTCTGCCACAGCTGAAGCGAACTGCTTGGGATGAACCAAAGCAATTCTTTCAGTCACATGGTCGCTGCAGAGAAACAATATCCAAGTGAACAGTCACCGAAGTCAACAACCGGTCTTGTAATAAGTTGCTACCCAAAGAAAAGATTGTTGTTGGATAATTATTTAGCTCTCGGGAAGAGAGCCATGTGTCACTCGTGGATGGTAGAAAGCTACAACAATGCTTTCGGAACGGCCTCTTTTACTTGATAATAGAGATATAGAAAAAGAAATCAACGAAATCTATTTCTCAAAAGCCTTATCCATTGCAAGAGCTGCAATGGAGCATCCACTGAACAGAGTGCACGTGGTTTGTGAGTGGCACATTGCAGCTCTGGGATATTAAAATAAAATGCCAAAAAGAGAACCACCCGAGCCTCCGAAGCAACTACGTAACAGTTTTACCTTCTCAATCCTGTTAGCATACAATATTTACCATGTTTGCTCAATTCTACACAGGGAAGGCATACAACTGGACAGCAAACTATACAAGGAACTCGTCTGCTAGAATAATAGCCCAAACAACAACCAAAGATAGCTTTCACAACCAAGTTGAGATGAGTTATCGCTGTTGATATTTAATCTAAAACGAGAACGGACCAACATCCACCATAGGAGTTCCACAACCTCCATCTATCAAATTACACGAAAATGTTTGGCCGTCAAACAGTCAGTTTCTTGTGTGATACATATATTGGCAATTATAATATAATTCTTCTGTGTGAACAAAAATCCCCATCAATATACAGTTGTGTTTCCAACACATATTTTGATATTCAACATGACCCTAGGCAAGTCACCACCACAAGAGCAGAATATCCTTTCGCAAAGCAAACATGGTGTTGTTACCTCTCAGAAGCTAGTAAGCTACTTCTGAGATTCAACATGGACTGTATCACCAAGTCCCCACGATAAAATCTGCACATAATTTCGTTCGCCACGCACATGCTCTCAGAGGCTGAGCTAGGACCGCAGCAATAGCTTTCCTGTAACTACTCCAAAAGGACCACGGTAGGGTTCAAAATTGGCCTCTTGGCTGGTTAATAACAGTAAGAAGCATATGTTAAAAATGGAAGTCAGATTAAGGAATGTTAAAAGAGTTATGTAAAGCTTCCATTATAATAAGCCAATTAAAGTCGTTAGGACAAGAAAAGATAGCAACCATTGACCACAGTAGAAATATCTATCTTCTCTTATTGAAAGAGAACGTCACAAGCTCCATTTGATGCCCTATACGTCTCTAGGGAATTCACCGGTTATTCTATGTTGTGAACCCATACGATCAGTGTTATCATATATGTCCATGTTAAAAGCCTAAACTCCTATATCTTCAAGACTTTATAATATCTTCTGAGGATCCACCACTAAACAAATATATATATCTAAATATGTAACAACGGGATATATTTAATTTCAGGATGGAAATACTCATAATAACCACAAACTGAGTCCGGCCATAGTAGCCCGGGTGATAAAAGCTCGGTAAGTCCCAATGAAGGACCCGGGTTCGAACCTCACCGAAGGTACTTTGCGAACAGCAATCCATGCTGATTAGGCGCGGGAGGCGGGTGACCGGACCACACCCTCTCGTGCCTCGAGAGTTTATCATGTCGGGCTCACCCGGGGTGGGTTCTCTCGGTCACCAAAACAAAACAAAAAAGAACTGGACTGAAATTAAAAAAAGGGACATTTATGCAAGCCTAGGTGTGCCTAACCTCACTAAGGCACGCATAGACGTCAAAGCACATGGCTAATGTGCCCTAGCACCTTGCAACTTTAACAGGTATCCGTAACATTAGAATTGTGTTCATTCTTTCTAGCCTGACCATCCAGGTGGCATAAGATGTCTTTTCTGAACAGATGGTCAAGAACTTAACCATGTCGATCAGATATGGAAAAAAGGATAAAAAAATTTAATGCCACGAGTTGTGCTCAATCTAACCATATACTCTGTAGCAAAGCTTACCATTTTCGGAAAAACGGACGCTATCATTACAAAATTGTGTGCATGAGGATTACATAACTGCAGCAATTTCCACGGAAGCCCCAATCAAAACTGAGATTCTGGCACAAGATCAGGACATTCACTGTCATACTCTTGGCTCTGAGAAGCTAACATCTCTGAAGCTTTCTTGTATGTTTTTGTGTTTCGAAGAATGGCATCAAGCTTAAACCGACCTTCCTATGATCTGGTTTCAGCAAATATGACACGTTAATAAGGGAGCAAATTATTCAGGCATTCACATTATGTGCCAAGAACTGGAATTCGACTAATAAGCTACACATTAACTTCAATTGGAGTGATACAAAACGTATAAGAAAAAAAACCATAGAAACTATATGGCAATATACCACATCTAACTATTGTTTTAGGATCCCTGTGAAAATAGCAGCAGTTATCTGATGACTCGTGTACTTGCCTGATGAAAATAATTAAAACGCATGCTCTTAAGATTTTTCTAGTCAGACATTTGTGACAGAAAAGATATGTACCTTTAGATCTCCGTTTACGTTGGTTGTGTGAGTCATTTTCCAAGTAATGCTTTCAGTCCAATATTTTCTATTATGTCAAAATCCATATTTCTTAGTACTCATAGTTGAGATTAGATGGATCCCATTCTTATCAAAATCTAGGTAAACACTGGACACAAATTGGCAATATGAACCAAAGTTTTCAATAGCTAACTAGGATCAGTAATCCAGCCAAAAGGATGTTCTTCCAAAAATTTCATTTGGATCTAGAATATTTAAACAGGTACACATATTCACTGTCTAGAGGAAAAATGCTGGATTTCGAAAAGATCATTCTAAAACCAGTTTAGACATCCTAACACCAAATTCAAATAGATCCAATTGAAAATGCCATTCATGAATGTGGCAAATAATATACTCGTCCCATTCCCATCAAAATCTATGGTAAACAGTAAACACAAATTGACAATATAACCAAAGTTTTCAATTGCTAATTAGAATCAGTAATCCAGCCAAACGGATTTTCTTCCAGAAATTTTCATTTGGATATAGAATATTTAAACATGTACACTCATCCACTGTCTAGAGGAAAAATGCTGAATTTCGACAAGGTTATTCTAAACTCAGTTTCAAGTTAGACAGCCTAATACCAAATTCACATACACCCAATTGAAAATATGTGATTCATGAGTGTGGTAATTAATATACGCGTCTCGCTGTCCATAACTGGAAGTCTGGAGATGGGCGAGGATCAGGAGATAGATAGATGGTGAAGAAACAGATTCAAAAAGAAGCATGATATATATTGAAAAACCCAATGATGTAAGACAAAAGGTACCAAGATAGCCTGGTTGGTTACTTAAGTATTTTATTAGGATTTATTTGCATATGAAAATTGATTTACACACTTTCTAGTTGTTTAGTTAAAAATACCTATAATGTGGAACCTAATGAATAAAATCTAAGAATAATTATCTAGATCTAAACTAATCTAAAAGAACTAATCAAAAGGAATAAATATGCATCAATAGATTTCGTTCATCAAGTCTGCTTTTGATGAAAGCCTTACAAAGGCTATATAGGCGTTTAAACCCGATCACTACACAACTAGCCAATGTGGGACTAAACCACAGGATTTACAAGACAAACTGGGAAAATGTCAAATAACCCCTAAAACACAAGAAAACTGATAGAATATTATAAAAATTGTTTAAAAAGTCATGTTCGTCCTACATCACCAAATCTTGAATGAAGCAACTATACACTGTCTGACGTGCATAGAACAAAATCTCAATCCAATAGCAAAATATCTTATTTTGGACCAACCAGACATCAAATGCACACACACAAAGATTGGGGGCAATTTTGCAAAAATTTCACGGCTAGTGCGAAATACCACAAAATGAGAGGAATTTCGCACCAAAAAGTGCAATTCGGGCCTT
This sequence comes from Alisma plantago-aquatica, assembly GCA_963693085.1. Classification (NCBI taxonomy): domain Eukaryota; kingdom Viridiplantae; phylum Streptophyta; class Magnoliopsida; order Alismatales; family Alismataceae; genus Alisma; species Alisma plantago-aquatica. The sequence goes on from OY856410.1 coordinate 359,322,337, forward strand.
CATTAATCAGGCAGAAATTCCAGCAATAGAGGATTTTACACTAAAAAGCCTATTTTGGGCTTGCATTTCACAGATGAGTGTTCTGTGTGCTGCTGTTCCTAAAGCTTGTGTATTTTGGCTTTTTCTTAATATCTAGTTTCCCCTATCTCTAGCCCGTCTACACCCCCTAGTCCTACCCTCTTCTATATAGATTGAAGAAATCACTTCAAAAATAACAAAGTTCCAAGTACCGAATTTTTTTCAAAATCACGTGATCTACAAATACAACTTGTACACCTATGAAACAATGGTACGAAGCATGCAGATCTACAATTCTTTCAACAATCTAAGTTCTAACACGTCTTATAATACACAAAATGGCTAGAAAAAACTATTTTGGGAATGAATTTTCTTAGATCTATATACAAATGACCTACGTAATCCTAATTAAATGCTGACAATGGAATTAAGCTATCAGTATAAACTAAAACGTAAAGCAATTTATAGAAGTATAAATTATATTTTATACTTCAGTAATTAATAATTTCAGACCTAAAGATTACTTTTAAGTAAAAAAAAAATCAAAAAATGGAAATGTTAGAATTGCCATTTAGATTGTCTTGTTATAATTTCATGATTGCATTCGCTCTTTTTGGCGTCGCAATCGTTAGGAAATGTCAAAAAAAATGAGGGATTTTCTAAAATTTTCTATTTCTCAGCCATTGGCATAGTTTAAAATGTCAATTTCGATGTCGTTTCGGATGATCCACAAAAGGAAATTACAAAAAAAAATCAATTGAAATTTCGATAATTCCGCTCATGTCGACACAATTTCAACGATTGCGGCGAACAAATAAATGAATTAAGTCGTGAAATTTACTCGGATGGTCTACATACATAAATATACCTAATATGCAATAACATCATATGTTGGCATAGAGCAAAGTAACAAGTCTCCGAACTTTACGAAAAATTGGCAATTTTTCACGATGTTATAGGCTCCCGAATATTCATCACAATTAATACGCCACTTGCCGATTTTTCACGACTTTTCATGATATATCCCGCTATTTCACGATTTATATGATTTTTCACGATTCTTCATGATTTCTCACAATTTTTCTCTTTTAAGTAGCTGGCTCTTTTTTTACCAAACCATGTACACAAAATTTCTGATACTCACTAAACCTCCAACCCCCCACTCTGGATAGTTCATATTATTACTTGACTATTTTTTACTTCTTTTCCTACTTTTTCACTCACTAAGATTGTATGTCTTGTGACCGTAATAGTTACATGCATCATATAAGTATGTATATACATGCATACATACATACATACATACATATACATACACATACATACATACATATATATACATACATGCATACATATACATACACATACATACATACATATATATACATACATACATATGTGTATATACTTATATAGCCGACTTGTTCTCGATTATTTGCGAATAGTTGACCAAACTTTGACCGAAATTTATCGATCTTTTTGCGACTTTTCTTGATTTTTTCCAAATTCTGATTTTTTCTAACCAGCCGAAAAGTTGTCGAATCCCGAACTTGTCACTATGGCTTAGAGTGGGGGGCTCATACATGTGTGAGTGAAAAGATACAATACTGTTTCCAACAAGATTTTGACTATGCAATGTAGACATGTTACATTATATATTTCCTATTTTACATAACCTGTTATTTGTTTTGTTATTTCTCTTTTATATGTGGACCTCTCTGTAATTCTCTCAGTATTATATATATGAGGGTGCACACATTGTGCAACCCTGAGCTTTCTGAAAACCTTGACTCTGTCACATGGTATCAGAGCAGGTCGATACCTAGCCGTCTCTCCCTCCCTCCCTCCCTTCTCTCTCTCTCTCTCTTCTTCCCTCTCCGCTGCCCCCCCCCCACCACGCGCCCCAGCCCGCCGCAGCAGCCAACCCGCCGGAAGCAGCTGCTGGCCGCCGCCCGTGTAGGGCCTGCCCTCCTCGCGTCGGTAGTTCTCTCCCGCTCGTGGCTCCGTCTAGCCTTCCTAGCTCGGTGTGCCGCTAGTGCTTGAGCAACATAACCAATTTTTTTTTGTAGTTGTTCGCACAGCAGGTGCACTGCCGGGTGGCCGTCTTCTACGGGACCACTGAGCCGCTTGTAGATCTGGACTAGTTTCGTCTTCAGGGGGAGATCAGCGAGTTGTTCGTCTGAGGGACAACCTTCCGTTCGTGTTCATCTGTGTCTGCCTGCCCATGTAGGCTTCGGCCTCCGGGTTTCCTGCTACGCTTCGGCGCCGGTCGTATGTGAGAGGTCCGTGGTGATTTTGTGCCTTCTTCTACCTGCCTGACGGTGTAGTCCGTCTCCTGCCTGTGCCTGCTTGCCTGTACCTGCCTTCCTGCCTGTCCTCATGGCGTTTTCTGGGGATGACTTCGGGAGAAACTCGCGTCGTCAAGTGACCACTGTTAAACTTGACGGGCCAAATTACCAGCTTTGGGTGTGCTCCTTTGTGATATATGCCAAATCACAAGAGAAGTATTCTCATCTGATCCGCCCTGGTCCGCCTCAGCCTGCAGAGAACGCGGATGAAAAGGACGTCAAAGTGTTTGATGATTGGGTCCGTGAAGATTCGACTGTGATGACATGGATTCTCAACCAAGGAATAAGGTATCCGATTTCGATACCGTTTCGACAGCATGGAAACCGAAATTTATGGAAATTTCGACAAAAATTTCGATAAATGCAATTGTGTCCGTTTCGACGCCAAAATGAACGAATTAATTTATGAAATTTTACAGGCGTGACCTCTACACCTAAATGCATCGTTTTATGCAATAAAATTTTATGTGGGGGTAGGTTAGGGAGGGGTCCTTCATGTGGGGAGGTAAGGGAACTGTCCTTTTTATTGAGGATTTCGATGAAGGATTTTGATGACAAAATGTAGGAATTAAGTTATGTAATTTTGCAATTATGAGCTATATACATGTATGTACTTATTTGTGCTCTAGCATCACATATTCGATATGTAGGGCGTCCCCCACACATTTTACTTGGGTTGATAGTTTGCTGTTGATATTGACTCGACAGTCAACCATTTCATTGGCCCTAAGAACATTAATGCAATGTTTCCAAGTAAAATCATTATTTATTGTGTATTTGGCTTCCTAGGACCCTCATTGTCTATTAACCACCACTAGGATACATGTCGTCCGCATTGAAGAAAATAAAATATAGCATAGCATAAAGCATGCATCGTATTAGTATTTGATAATTTGAGTAGCAAATATTAGGGAATGCAATGTAATTATGACATATTATAGGTATATGCTATGCATGAGTAATAAATGGTGAAATAACCCCAATCCCCCTTTAGTCCTATTCAAAAAACAACAATAACACAAAGGATTGCAATTATCGAAACTTCCATCGAAATTTCCATCGAATTTTTTCAATTTGTGTACAAAATATCTCGAAATTGGCGAAATCCATCGAAACCGTCGAAATTTTGATAAAAATTTCGATAAATGCAATCTTGTTGGCAGTTTCGATCAAAATCGGTATGGTCGCATGTTTCGGTACCAGATGCTACCGAAATCGGTATTTTGGGGCGAAATTTCGGTGATTTCGCCGAAACCTTATTCCTTGTTCTCAACAACGCCGTTGAGAAGATCAGTGTTACTTTACTTCGGCTACCTACAGCGAAGCAGATGTGGGATCAGCTCGCCAGTACCTACTCTCACAGTCAGAATCCCAAGAAAGTCTTTGACATAACCAAGCAACTAGGGCGACTCCAATTCACGGGATCTGACATCTCCGACTACTTCTCCACCTTCACCGGCCTGTGGGGTGAGTTGGAGACTTACCACCCGCTATCTACTAATCTGGTGACTATGCAGAAACAGCGGGCGGAACTACAGTTGATTCAGTTTCTGAGTGGCTTGCCAGAGTCCTATACTGGCGTTGTGGATCAGATCTTGGCGAGTGATCCGCTTCCTACCTTGCAGAGTGCCTACCAGCGCCTCCAGCGCCTTCCGTCATCGACACCGCCTCCTCTTACTGAGACTGGAGATTCTACTGCCCTGGTTGCTTGGGTCGGGCGTGGCCGTGGCCGTGGTCATTCCACTGATGGTCGTCCTCCCCTGGGTGCAGGACGGGGACGTGGACCTGGTGCTGGACGAGGAGCCCCTCTTGCTGCCCCACCTTCTGATGATGTACGTCCTCAGCAAGGACAGCGCGTGTGTACTTTCTGTGGCCGGTCTAACCATATTGAAGAAAAGTGTTGGGAAAATTATGATAAACCGGCTTGGGCCAATGCTGCTGCAGATTTATCTTCTACTGCTTCTGAGGGTGTTACTCTGACGCCTACGCCAGAGGCTGCGAGAGCGACCGCAGACTACATTCGTGCTGAGGTGGAACGCCTCCTTCTTGAGCGTGCTGGCTCTTCAACTGCTGCTTCTACTAGTGGAGCACATGCTGCATACTCTGGTTATGATACTGCATTCCTGAGTTCCTCCTCACCTTCTAATTCTGGTAATACAAAATGGGTGATAGATTCCGATGCCTTTGCACATATCTCTAGCAATAGATCTCTGTTTAAATCTTTATCTAAACCTTCCCGTAACTCATCTATTATGCTTGTTGATGGCTCAGTCTTCGGTTTTTGGAGTTGGAGACATTATGTCTCAGTTTTGGCTCAAGTCTGCCTTATATGTGCCTCGATTTCCTCTGAACTTATTATCTGTCAGCAAAATTTTACGAAGTTTAAAATGTAGCCTGACATTTGTTCCTGGTTCATGTGTCTTTCAGGACCTTCGCACGAGGACGAAGATTGGTGGGGGGTATGAAGGTGTTGATGGGCTATATTACTTGGACCAGTTACCGAGATCAGAGAAAGTTGTTGTGGTATCTACTTTATCGGCTTCTGTTTCTGCACTGCAGTGGCACTACAGGCTGGGACATCCATCGTCAGAGAAGCTGCGTCATTTAGTTTATGATATTGGCAGTTGTAATTTTCAGTGTGAATCTTGTCAGCTGGGTAAACAAACTCGTACTGTGTATCCTAGACGTAGTACTGTGAGCAGTAAAAACATTTTTGATTTAGTTCACTCTGATGTATGGGGCCCATGCCATGTACCAAGTTTGTCTGGTTACAAGTATTTCATTCTATTTATTGATGATTTTTCTAGGAATACTTGGTTGTTTCTATTAAAAAGTAGGTCCGAAGTGATGTCTACTATCAAGTATTTCTTTGCTGAAATAAAAACACAGTTTGGTTTGCCTGTTAAAGTTTTCTGCACCGATAATGCTTTAGAATTTGTTAAGCAAGAAGTGGCGGTTTTTTGTAAATCTGTTGGTACGCTACACCAGACTTCTTGTGCCTATACCCCACAACAAAATGGTGTCGCTGAGCGGAAAAATAGACACTTATTAGAAGTTACCAGGACGATCATGATGCATTCTCATGTGCCTCGCTCCTATTGGCCTGAGGCTATTTTAACTGCGTGTTTTCTAGATTAATAGAATGCCATCGTCTGTTATTGGAAATAAGATTCCTATCCAGGTTCTGCACCCTAACACTTCTTTGTTTGTTGTGCCTCCTAGAATTTTTGGTTGTACCTACTTTGTCAGATTACTTGGACCTACTTCTGATAAGTTGTCTCCTCGAGCTGCTAAATGCATTTTTCTGGGCTATTCTAGAATACAAAAGGGTTACAGGTGTTATAATCCCAGCACAAGGAAATGGTTCACTAGTAGTGATGTTGTCTTTTTTGAAGATACACCGTATTATTCTTCAGCGGGAGACAGCTTGCAGACAGACATTCTTGCCCCTCCTTTGCCTGTTATTTCTGACTGTGTACCTGACATTACTGACACTGTGAATACTGAAAATCTAGATCCTCCTCTTATTGTTTATCAGCGCAGGAATAGAGCACCTTCTACACAAGTAACCCCCCAAGACAACCAATCTTCTCCTCCAGAAGGTTCTGCTGCACCTGAGGTACATTCTGACCTTGACATACCTATTGCACTCAGAAAAGGTACTCATTCCTGCACTTCTCATAGCATTGCTCAGTTTGTGTCGACTGCTCATCTGAATACTCAATCTAGCAATTTTGTATATGCTTTATCTGTTGTGGTTGTACCTAAGAATGTTCAGGATGCATTGACAAATACTGCTTGGACATCTGCTATGAAAGAAGAAATGATTACTCTTACTGACAGAGACACTTGGGAGCTAGTGGATCCACCTCCTCAATGTAAGCTTGTGGGCTGTCGGTGGGTGTATGTCGTAAAATATCAACCTGATGGTACGGTTGAGAGGTTGAAAGCACGGTTGGTTGCTAAGGGCTATACTCAGACATATGGCATTGATTATTTTGAGACCTTTTCTCCTGTTGCTCGCCTTAACTCTGTCAGGATTCTTCTATATGTTGCTGTGAATCTGAACTGGCCTCTTCTGCAGCTTGATGTGAAAAATGCTTTTCTGTATGGTGACTTGCAGGAAGAGGTGTATATGGAGCAACCTCCTGGGTTTGTTGCTCAGGGGGAGTCTCACAAAGTATGCAGGCTTAAGAAGTCTATCTATGGGCTCAAGCAGAGTCCTCGTGCCTGGTTTGATAAGATGAGCAGGATCATAATGGATTTTGGTTTTCTGAGGTCACTGGTTGACCACTCTGTGTTTACAAAAAAGACTTCAGCAGGTATTACTGTTCTGATTGTATATGTTGATGACATTATTATTTCTGGCAGCGACTCTCTTGGTATTCAGGCTACCAAAGATCATCTAGGGAAGCACTTTGCTACAAAAGATTTGGGCAGACTTCGGTATTTTCTTGGCATAGAGGTCTCTAGAAACTCTAATGCCCTGGTACTTTCTCAGAGAAAGTATGTTCTTGATATTCTGCAGGAGACTGGTATGCTTGGAGCAAGACCTACGGATACTCCTCTAGATCCCAATGTGAATTGAGATGATGATTCTTCTTTTGTGTTTGTTGATCATAAAAAATTCAGGAGGTTGATTGGTAAATTGATTTATTTGACTGTTACTCGTCCTGATATTGCTACTGCAGTGGGTCTTCTTAGCAGGTACCTTGACAAACCCAGACAGTGTCACTGGGATGTTGTATGTCACATTCTCAGATACTTGAAAAAGTCGCCTGGCAAGGGACTTCATTATAAAAAGAATGGGCACTGTGTTCTTGAAGGGTATTCTGATTCTGATTATGCAGGCAGCAAAGTTGATAGAAAATCTACCTCCGATTACTGTACGTTTGTAGGAGGCAAACTGGTTACCTGGAGGAGCAAGAAACAGAATGTTGTTGCTAGATCTAGTGTTGAAGCTGAGTACAGGGCTATGGCCCATACTGCCTGTGAGTTACTGTGGGTGCGTTCTCTTCTGAAAGAGTTTGGGATTGAGTCTTCTTCAGCCATTCCTATGCACTGTGATAACAGAGTTGCCATCTTCATTGCAAATAATCATGTCTATCATGAGCGCACCAAACACATTGAAGTTGACTGCCACTTCATCAGAGAATCTATTCGTGCTGGCAAGATATGCACTCCATTCACGAGATCAGAAGATCAAGTTGCTGATATCTTCACCAAGTTGCTGGCGAAGAAACAGTTCTGCACACTAATGGACAAGTTGGGCATGATTGACATCTATGCTCCAACTTGAGGGGGAGTGTTACATTATATATTTCCTATTTTACATAACTTGTTATTTGTTTTGTTATTTCTCTTTTATATGTGGACACTCTGTAATTCTCTCAATATTATATATATGAGGGTGCACACATTGTGCAACCCTAAGCTTTCTGAAAACCCTGACTCTGTCACAAGACATATATATCCTTGCGCAATGGATGTTATACTTGTATCTTATATCTTACATTCTATTAAGTAATACACAGCAATTCTCCTTTTTCAGGGTTTTTTCAAAAAAATTATTCCATTTTTTTATGAAATTACATAGTAGAAATTTCGGTGGTCGGAAGGGAGGTTTCTATATCTAGTAGCCACCAAAATCAAAATTTCGCAATTTCCATCAAAAATTTAAATCCATGACCATCAGAAATGGCATTAAATCAGACATTTAATTGTATGTCAGTGTGTCCATACTTGCACTGACATAATTGCTGATATTGAGTCTTTCTTAAAATCAGTGAGCTAAAACCAGCAACTTATGAAGCACGGATGTTTCAATACAATCCCCCCCCCCCCGGTACCCATAGTGAATGCATATTCGATATTGACACTTCTTGGATACTCCTAGATACGTTTCGAATTCTTTTCAGCCGTGTCTAACATTTTAATCTTTTTTAGATGTTGTACTTATTTTATCGTATTTCTTTTTCCCTTCAATTTACAGAGAAGGTCCAGATAACTCAACGGGAGATCTACTAATCATTAAGCAATTAATGGATGCTTCCCCCAATAAATATAGGGATGTAATTTTCTCCTCCCCTGTCATAGCACTTTGTTCTCCGATGATGAGATAAGACTGTTTGCCTAAAAAGAAGATGTGACATACGAGGAGGCATATATTGGAGTATCTACTACATAGCTGGGCCATGAGACAAACACAACAGGAGGTAGAACACTGAAGTGAGGCACATATTGCAGTATCTACTACATAGGTGGCCTTGGAACACACGCAAGAGGAGGTAGAACAATGAAACAGGTGTGATTCTCTATATGCCACTTTTTGACCATGTTTTCTTATTTCCGATTTCCTATCATCCAGACTATTCCCCTATAAATTTTTACTTGAAAATTGCACGTGCCTTTCCATTTTAGATGCTTTGCTAGCCAAAGAACTCATTTGTTTTCCTTGGGTTTCATATAAATCAATGAAAATGTATGTGAGAGATTTAAAAGTCTTTTACACAAGTATGCAGCCCATTGATGTATGCGTGAGATTTAAAAGTCTTTTACACAAGCAGAAAAAATTGATGCAACGTATTATGCTTATCATTTGTATTGTGTTTAGTACTTAGAATGTATGTTATCTTATTTGTCTTATTACGTGCCATCAATTCAGATTCTATTTTTGGGGCTATGATATGAAGAATAATCATTACTTTCCTTAAGATTTGGAGCCATGATATTAACTCGCAATTCATTAATGGTATGAAAGGGAGCCATTTAGGTATATGTGGGGGTATATGCGGTCGTGCAGACCACTTTTTGAAACATTGGCTTCTTGCATCATCAGTATGGGCGAGATGTACAAGCGGAGGCCCGAGAACAAGCAGAATGAATTGATGCAGTATATTATGTTTATCATTTCTATTTGTGTTTAATACTTACAATTGGAAACGAAGGATCCATGTAGCTGAACCCAACATGGTTGGGATTGAGGCTTAGTTTATGATGATGATGACTTATTATGTACATTATCTTATTTGTCTTATTATGTGCCATCAATTCAGATTCTATTTTTAGGGCTCTTATTTGTCTTATTATGTGCCATCAATTCAGATTCTATTTTTAGGGCTATGTTATGAAGAATAATCATTACTTTCCTTGTAATTTGAGCCATGATATTAACTCTCAATTCATTGATTGATATCTTATCTGTTACATTGTTATGATTATCTCTTCTTATTTTTGGAATTAAGCTTAATTAGGAAGTACTAGAAATATAAGTTTATGTTTAATTCCATAGAATCATTGTATATGAGGAGTCAGGAGATTAACCATAAATATATATCATATACCTACATATATAACCCTAAAACATATACAGGAGGGGGAAATGTTTGTGATTATAGTAAAACATATTATGTGCAGTAAGATGAAGTGAAATAAATATTTTTAAAGCTACCTAGGTGACACCAAGGTACACCTAGGCACACCGAGGTGTCAAGGCAGAAACTTATAAGCCTTAACAAGTATGGTGATAATTGTAGACCAAGGGTGATTTATTTGTGCAGTTAGATAGTCCTCAAAGAATTTGGGTTTCCATTTGTTGTTGTATAGGAACATTCCTCGTCACCCAAAACTGAAAGATAATTAAAAATTTGAAAGTTAAAAGATTTTTTAAAGTAGAAGTTGATCACAATGTCAAGTCTTGGCTGGATAAAAAGGAAATGAACTTTTGAATTCAATTGTAATACAAAAAAGAAGAGTCCACAAAGTGATAGTGTTTAACCGCAGAAGGTCAAACAAGGCAGCTGATAGCATTGCTAAGTGGGGTCTAAAACAAGATAGGGAAGAGGTGTGCAGTCAGTACCCTATGTTCATATCCAAAAGTCTGAGGGATGAACTAGGGCAGTCATATAGCAGTTGGTGTAGTAATGCTTTTAAGCCGGCACAAGGAGAGCAGCACGTATAAAGTCATCTCCTGATGGTTCAAAAAAAATGTTGTTAGTATATTAGTTTGTTAGTGGGTCAATGGGGTTGGGTCCACATCTTGCATCTTATCAGTTTTAAGATTGTTCCCTCCTTATACAGTTAGTGGATCATCACAACATAATCCTCTGTTAGATAATGAGGTTTCTATGTCACTCTTGCAACTCGAGGAGTCTAAAACCAATTCTCGGCATGGAGTCAGAGCGGTGGAATTAGGGTCAGTTACCTACCCTCCGTTTCTGCTCCCTAGCTTTCGCATGCCCTTTATTTTCTTTGTGAGAAAATAGCGTAAGGCAGCGTACGCTGTTGATCTAAAACAATAAAAGCCCCGTCCTATATATAGAGGGAGAGGGGATTACATGGATACATGGACTTAAACGGGCCCAGCCCAATAGCCACTTAACTAATATCTCTATACTCCCCCTCAAACTGGAGAGTATGCATCGTATAATCCCAGTTTGTTATTCATATACTGGAAAAGGCTAGGAGGAAGTGGTTATGTGAGGATATCCGCCAATTGTTCTCCTGTCTTCACATAGGACGTAACAGTCTTCTTTGCTTTGACTAGATTGCGTACAAAGTGACAGTCAACATCAATATGTTTTGTGCGTTCGTTGAAGACCGGGTTATTAGCGATGTGAATGGCAGCCTGATTATCACATTATAGTGATGTAGGTTGCTGAGAATGAATTCCAAATTCAAATAGAATGGATTGCACCCACTGCAAGTCGCAACATGCATGTGTCGTGGCACGATACTCGGCTTCAATGCTTGAGTGAGCAACAACCGTTTGTTTCTTACTTCTCCAAGCAATTGGGTGATTACACGTAGGATACAATATCCCGATGTAGATCTTCTATCTTGAGGATCCCCCGCCTAGTATGTATCAGCATATCCTGTAATAGTCATTGATTTATGTTGGGGTCATCTATAGATTAAGCCTTCCTTGGTGAACTCTTCAAGTACCACAATATGCGTTGTATAGTAACCCAATGAGCCGAAGAGGTGTGCTCATGTGTTGACAAACGACCCCAACTGCATAAGAGATATTTGGTCGTGTGATATTTAAATAAATCATTTTTCCAACTATCTGACTGTATTTCTCAGCATCAGGATAGAGCTCCCCCTCATTTGGCGTCTTCACATGGTAAGCCATTAGAATGGATACCGGTTTTGAGTCTGTCATGCATGTCTCTTTCAATAGATCAATGACATATCGTCTTTGAGAGATTGATCCCTTCTTTGGATCTAAGAAATTCAATGCCAAGGGAATATCGAAGATTACCCAAATCTTTACTATGAAAATTGAGTTGAAGAGCCTTCTTTAGATCAGATATTCCTTGTGTATTATTCCCAATGATCACAATATCATCAACATAGACTGCAACCAAGACATGTCCTTGGCTGGAATTGGAGGAAAACAATGAGCAGTCACTTGCAAATCTCTGGAATCCCAATCGTTCTAGAACAACACTGAGTTTATTGAACTATGCACGAGGAGATTGCTTGAGGCCGTATGGAGAATGTCTTAGGCGACAAACTTTGGTACCATACCCCCCAGCAACAAACCCGGTAGGTTGTTGCATGTACACTTTTTCAGAGAGATCACCATGTAGGAATGCATTCTTGATATTTAGTTGGTGTAGAGTCCAATCAAAGGTAGTTGTCAGGGATAACAATATGCGTACTGAGGCAATGTGAGTGACAGGGGAGAAGGTGTCGAAGAAGTCTACCCCAAATGTTTGGGTGTACCCTTTGGCGATTAAGCGTGCTTTTAGGCGTTCAACTGTCCCGTCTAAATGGTGCTTGATGGTGAAGACCCAACGAAACCCAACAATATTTTTTCCAGGAGGCAGATCGACTAATTCCATGTGTGATTCTCACGGAGGGCCTTCATCTCATCATCCATTGCAGCTTTCCACCCCGGATGACTAAGGGCAGCTACATGATTTTCAGGGATGGTGGTAGAATCAAGACAAACAACAAATGTGTGTGCATAAGGAGATAAACGAGTAAGGCAACAAGTGTTAGAGATACGATATTTACTGTTGCACGTACGGGGAGCTCGCCGAAGGGCCATTGGTTTGTTAGATTCTACTAAAGTAGACGGTGATGGAGCAGCAGCACATGGGAAAAAATTGTGGCGGCGGTGGTGGTGGTGTAGATGAATTATCTGGAAAAGGAGGTGAATTTAAATGACAATCCAGCGGTAATGAAACAAACTCTGACTGAGAAGCAGGCGGAGTCGAGATTGTGGACGTAAAAAACAATTCATGTTCGTGAAAAGTGACGTCTACAGAGACATGTAATCTTTGGGTTTTTGGGTCAAAACACTTATAGCCTTTTTGAACTTGTGAATATCCTATAAAGACGTACCTAATAGATTTGGGAGATAGTTTGTCCATTTTTGAATCAAATTTGTGCACAAAAGCGATGCATCCGAAAATCCGAGTCGGGAGAGAAAACGGTTGTGTTAGGATGGAGAATGGAGAATGGTGTTTTACCCTTGAGGACAGAAGATGGTTGTCGATTGATCAGGTAACAAACTGTTAAAATTGCCTTAAACCAAAGACGTTATGGTTATGATGACCCGTTAATTTTCCTTTTTGATGTCACACAATTTATAGTGATAGCCTGCGTAATTAGCATGACCACCACGATAATTGTTTATGTATGACATTAGTAGTCGCACCTCTAACTACATTTTGCCTCCTCTAGGCTCTAGCTACAAAAGCACGCAATCAGGAACAATGCTTGAGTTTATCCAAGAGTATGCATTTGTCACTAGTAGGCATATATAGAGCATATTGAGACGCATATATGCTTGTATAAACAAAATAAATTGGAACCAATATGTTGATAAAATTATCCAACTCATGTATAGCCAACAAGGAGGACAGCAACCATCATGACTCTCAAGCTTCAACAAGGTACATAACCAATAATTGTCTCAAGCTTCATTGATACTCATTCACAGACCACTGCAATACTACTTATGTGCTACATCCCATCCTCCTACCAAAGGTCCTACCACTTTAGACCATACTATGTTTGCATAAATTTGTGTCTTTAAGTCTATATATTGTGCTTGCATACTACAATGACTTAGATTTTTTCATTTCACCGTTAAATTTGACATTGAAATCCCCATAGAAACCCTCATGAAAATCCCCATCAAAACAGTTCAGCTTCCTTCACTCACACATGAGGAGACCCCCCCATCATATCCATTATAAAATATTTTTGCATAAATAAGTAGATCTACTAGTAGATCGATCTAGTAAATTTCAAAAATTAATCCGTTCACTTTGCCATCAAAATACCAAGAACACGTCTGTTTAAATTTATGTCAGTTTTTGTATATTTCAATTTCTGCACCCATTGAAACGGTGTCGAAATCAAAAATTTATTCCTTGCGCCCAGCCTTGACGTCTTGTCGCCTTTACAAGTATGGGCAAGATACCCAATATGAAGCTAATTGCTGTTAAAAACGACATCCATACGTAGGTTGAGGATGTCTCTGTAAATCTAGCACAATATTCTAAAAGGTAATTCTAAGTGTATCTTTTGCAAATTATGCATAAATACTTCGAGCACCCAAGTCCTTGATGATACTATGACTAATCAACATATCACTTCTGAAGCTTCATCTCATGTTGCTACCAACTCTGGACCACCATGATGTCTTCACATTACAAGTGAATCGTGGATTTTGGGGATAGATATGAGAAACTTCCCAATTAAACTTAACTCATATGATCCTCATCCCTCGGTGACGATGGTCGGTGGGCCCATCAAACATGTTCACCTATGCGTTCTGTTCTTCATCATCGTCGTCGTCGTCATCACATAAGCCTCGATCTCAAACATGTTGGGGTCGGCTACATGATCCTTCTTTTCCAATAACCTCTATTTTTGGATATGAGAAATTTCCTAATTACTCTTAACTCCTATAATAGATCCATTGTCCTCATAGATCCTTCTGTTCTTAATTCATAATTTTTGTTTGTGCCTTTTGTTCCCAAGTTTCTTTTTATTCTAATTTTGGTGTCTAATTTCGTGGACAAACTCAAATGTTTTGTTGTCTTTGGCCCTAATGGGCTTGTCTTGCGAGAATCTTGTAGCTTTTGAACATTTGGATGGGTTTCTAGGATGGATCGGAGATCTCTACTATTTCTAAATTGATGCATTGTCCATTACTTCCCTTTTGTGCTCTTCGCTTCAGCTTCACCACGAATATGGTCATCCATCCTAAGACAAGTTCAAAGCCCTGGAGCCTATTAAATCTTGTTACACACCTAGAACATAAACTTTGTCAATTACGAAAACATTTTCGTGCTCATTTTGCTCCTCGTATTGAACCTCAAGTCATATCTACTTTTGACTTGAACCATATTAATGTTGGGGGTGGTCATGAGAAATTTTGGTGGTTGGGTTTGTATTTACTCAATGTGGATGATTTTTCTAGTATCCCTTGGATATATTTATGAGATCGCGTGATGAAGTGATTCTTTTACTTAAATGGTTTCATCAATTTGTTAAAATTCATTCAAATAGAACATTAAAAATATGTGGGCACATAATGCTTTGAAATGTTGTATAGGCGGTCAAGCGGCTAGGCATTCCAGGGGGACGCCCAGACAGCCTAGGCGCCCAGGCGGAGGCCCAGGCGTTTCCATGTGTTTTTATATATTTTTATTTTAACAGATATATGTAAAATTCTGAAAAATACAATCCTTAGTTCCTTACACATAAATATACATGATAAATATGCAATCAATGTGCTAGCATCGTATGAAGAAAGCAACAAAATCATTAGATATAGATTCAATTGCGGCAGTTTTACCTAAGCAAAATTCATATAGAAATCAGAAAGCTAAACATGTATTATGTTTGTAGCCATAACATGTATAATACTATTATGTAAAATTTAGGCTAAATCAAAACTAATAAGACCTAAACGAGAATTGATTGGCCCTAATATGAACTCATTTGATCCAAATTTTGCGGTTTATATTGGACAGTCCTGCATGTAGTATCAAACTTTTGCGGTTTATATTCCTGAAGGATTTTGTGGCTTATATTCTTGAAGGTATCTAGTCTAAGGTGTTCTTACAACATGTTGCTTGATCAATAGGCAAATCTCGTCTCTTTCTAACAGTTCCTCCTTTTTTATCCTTTTTTCTAAATAAAATCCATTTCCACTTCTCTCATAAATTTGGGACACATAACCTTTGTGCAAATTTTGATGATTTACAAAGAATATAAGATTTCCCCTCGAGACATCAATATTATGTTCTAAGGACTACCCAACACTATGTAAGTACTGTTGACCTAGAGGTTATACATTACCTATATTTTGATAATGACTTAACCATTCCACTCATATGTATCTAATATGTGTGTTTAAGATTGTTTGCAGGCATTAGGTACATGAAAAGGATCAAATATACAAAACCCTAGAATGGGTAAAGTTCAAGTCAAAATGGCTACAAGTGTGCGTTTTGGGTTCTCTATGTAAACGACCTTAGAACATCTATGTAATCACTTGTAATGATGAATTGACTTGTAACTTAGAAGAGAAAAATGTTTGGGACAAAATTCACCAAGTGCTAATCACTTTAAATGCAAATTAGAAAATGGATTACAGGCACTTGGTCGGTCGAGTTTCCCAGGCTTGAAACTCGACCGATCAGTCCTTAGTCGATTTTCTGAAGATTGCATCGGTCGAGTTGTGCTTGCACAGAACTCGACCGATCAGGTAACAGGCCATTTCCAGTTAAATGGTCGGTCGAGTTTTGTCAGGACAAACTCGACCGATCATTTGAATATCGCTTTTGTCTTTTACCTGGTCGGTCGAGTTACCCCCATTGGAACTCGACCGATTGCACTGTACGGAATTTGCAGAAAAAGTGATGTGACCGTTGGTGAAGTGTTTTGGGCAAAAATAGAGTCGTTTTCTTGAACAAAAATGGCTATTTTTGTATCCAAGTGTCCCACAACTTAAAGGGTCACCCTCAACTATAAATAGAACCCCTTGGAGTTCATTCCAAGCTGCTCTTCCATTGCAAACTTGGTTCTAGCATAGTTGAGAGTGTTCCAAGCCCTTGAGCCCCTTTCTCTCTCTACCTTCAAGATAAATTTGTGAGTTATGAGTGAGTTAGGTCAATATGTATGAGAGCTATCCCCTGTATGATGTACAGCTCTCCTTTCTCTCTTCCTACCTCCATTTCCCTATGAAGATTGATTGAAGCTGCTTCTCCAAGTGAAAGAGAGGTTGTTGTTCTTCTTCTCCAAGTGAAGGTGAAGATGATGGCTGATCTTCAAGAATGAAGATTGCTTGCTGCTCCAGATCCCTTGGTGAAGGTGAAACGTGGAGAAGCTCTCCAAGAGAAGGAGAGGTGCAAGGCAAAGCTCAAGCAAGATAGGTAAATCCTACAAGGCTGAAGACTAAGGTAAGATTGGGTAAGTCCTTTGAAGAAGGCTAAAGAATCTTGCTAGTGGGTAAGTCCTTGGTGAGGTAGAAGATCTTGGCTTGAGATTTTAAGCCCTTGGTTGTGTGGTTTATGTATCTTGTAATCTTATTGTGATATATAAGAGGACCAAGTTGCAAATCCTAGAGTCTAACCAACTCTAGGTAGTGGACTGACATCGATCCTAAGTTTAGGACGTGGAACCACTCTAACCACCTGTCCAAGTGCTTGCAATTCATTATCTCTCATCCTTGCTTTGTATGCTAGATTAGGACATCAAATTGTTGCTTGAATTAGTCTCTGCACTAAGTTTAATTTGGTGGTCTAATTGATTTTGTGAAGTTTGTGTAGCTCTATTCACCCCCCCTCTAGAGCCCATTGATCCAACAAGTGGTATCAGAGCGGGTCTTCTCCAAGCTACTTCTACAAGTAGGAGAAGATGGGCGATTCAACTCTAGGGTCACTCAACCTTGAAGGAAGCTTCTACATGAGACCCCCGGTCTTCGACGGCACAAACTTTCTATATTAGAAGAGGAGAATGCAATTCTACCTCCAAGGTGTGAGCTACGAAATGTGGAAGATTGTCCACCTCAAATATGAAGATCCAAAAGAGGACATCACCACATAGACGGAAGCGGAGATGAAGCGTGCTCAACTCAACGCCAAAGCTGTGAGCATCATCTACGCCGCTCTTACTCCATCCGAGTTCAACCGAATCTCTTCTTGGGACACGGCGCATGAGATATGGCACAAATTGTGTGTCACCTATGAAGGAACCGAGCAAGTGAAGGAGGCCAAAGTCTACATGCTTGGTGGTCTTCTAGAGAACTTCAAGATGGGTAAGAATGAGAGAGTGGCTGATATGTACACTCGGTTAAATGTCATCTTGAACAGCTTGGCAGCTCTTGGGAGTATTATGGATAGAGGCACTATCAATGCCAAGATCTTGAGATCTCTTCCTAAGAGATGGGAGCCTAAGGTTACTTCAATTGAAGAAGTGTACAAGCTAAGTGAGTTGTCAACCGAGGAGCAGGTTGGTAACCTCCAAGCCCATGAACCTAGGCTTGACAAGCAAGAAGAGGAAGAGAAAAGAGAAGAAAAGGAGTCTAAGAAGGTAAAGGACACAGCCTTCAAAGCACAAGTTGAAGAAATGGTCCGACAACAACAACTTGCCTTGAAGTCTCCCAGCCCTTCCTCAAGTGAAGATGAAGGTTCCAATGAGCATGAAGCAAATTACTCAAAAGGAAAGCACTTCAAGAGCAAGCCCTCTTCCTCAACTCCAAGATGCTATGAGTGTGGTCAAAAAGGCCACTACAAGAGTGACTGCCCAAAGGTGAAAAAGAGTCATCACAAGAGCAGACACAAGAAAGATGACAAGTACAAGAAAGATGACAAGTACAAGAGAGAAGCCAAGTACAAGAGGAAAGATAAGAAGGAAAGAAGATTCAAAGATGCAGCTCATGCGGCATGGGAGGAGTATTCTTCAAGCTCCACAAGCTCCGAAGATGGAGAATGCCACTTAGCTCTCATGGCGTCTACTAGTGAAGATGTATGTGAGGTAAGTGAGGTAAGCAAGGTAAGTGAAGTTAATTTACTAGAGTTGCCTAAAGAATCTATCATTGAAATGCTTAATGAATGCCAATCATCTTTTGCTAAATGTAAGTCTAAAAGGAAAAGATTAGGCAAAATAGTTGATGATCTTTATGCCAAGATTGATATTCTTGATAAAAATGAAAAATTGCATCTTGATAGCATAGATTCCTTGCAAGGGCAACTTCTTGACCTTGAACTTCAATACAATGGAGTAGAGATCGAGAATGGTGTATATCTAAAAAATATTGAAAATCTTAAGATAGAACACCAAAATTGCCTAGATGAGCTTGATACTCTTAAAACTGAAAATGTGGAACTCAAACTCATTGATGATGCTAGGAGAGATGAAGTTTATGCTTATCAAAGGGAAATTGTTGTGCTTAAATCTGAAAATGCCAAGTTGCTTGCTCAAGTTAGTGATTTTTCTTCTAGGCCTGTTTTGCCAAGAAATGAAGTTGCTAGCTTAACTTTAGAAAAAGATTTTCTTCTTACTAAAGTCATCTGTCTTGAGGCCGGCCTTTTGCATGCTAGAGAAGATCTTGCTAGTCTTTCTACTACTGTTATAAATCTTAGTGATGATAATGCCAAGTTAAGATCTACTTTGCAAAGGTTTCTCTCGGGAAAGAAATCCCTCAATGATGTCCTAGAACACTCTATCAAACAGGTTGTTACTAGTGGGTTGAAATATGATGGGACTGCTCCCAAAGGTAAGAAGAAAAGCAAGAACAAGGGTAAGAAGAAGAGTGTGGAACCTCCCATTTTCCATGGAGAGACTTCCGGCTCTAAGAACCCTATGGTTTGTGTGCATTGCAAATGTGATGATCACTATTCTACTTATTGTCCTTACAAGCCCAAGGGGACCAACCCAAAGATGAAATGGGTGCCCAAGCTAACCCCGGATCCCAAAGTTTGAGTTGGGTTCCGACATCCTTCTTTCTTGCAGGTTAACAAGAGATGGATTGTTGATAGTGGTTGCTCTAAGCATATGACTGGAGAAATCAGCCATTTTAACAAGTTTGTGAAAAAGAAAGGAGGATTGGTAACCTTCGGGGATAACAAGAAGGGTAAGGTTATAGGTGAGGGTGATGTAGGCAATGAACTATGTATTAAAAATGTGTTGCTTGTTGATGGCCTACATCACAATTTAATTAGTGTTAGTCAACTTTGTGATAATGGATATCTTGTGTTATTCACTTCCTTAGAATGCTTGCTTCTAAATTCCCTCTCCTACAATGTTATATATAAGGGAACTAGAAATGGTAATCTTTATGTTATCGTTCTTGATGCTCTTAAGCACATACTAAATAGATGCTTGGTTGTAGATAAAAACGATCTTTCTCTTTGGCATCGTCGTTTGGGTCATGTGAATTTGCATCAAATGAAGAAGTTGAACAAAAAGGACTTGGTTTGAGGACTTCCTAAATTGGATTTTGATAAGGATGAGGAATGCCAACCTTGTACACAAGGTAAACAAACCAAATCCTCCTTCAAATCCAAAGGAGTTATGAGTACCAAGAGAGTTCTTGAACTTCTTCATATTGATCTATTCGGACCAATGAGAACTCAAACGCTTCGTGGTTCCAAGTATTGTCTTGTGATTGTCGATGATTTCTCTCGATATACTTGGACCTTCTTTCTCGTTTCTAAAAGCGATACTCTTGATGTTTTCTCGAGCTTTTGCAAACGGGTTGAAAACGAAGTTTCTTGCCGAATCGTTTCTATCCGTAGTGATCATAGGGGAGAGTTTGAAAATGATCTTTTGAGCGTTTTTGTGAAAAATCCGGTTATTCGCACAATTTCTCTTCTCCTCGTACACCTCAACAAAATGGGGTTGTAGAGAGGAAGAACAGGTCGCTACAAGAGATGGCTAGGACAATGCTTCTTGAGTATGACACTCCTAAGAAGTTTTGGGCTGAAGCTGTTAGCACGTCATGCTTTGTGCAAAACCGAGTTTTCACACATTCGTCTTTTAAGAAAACCCCCTATGAACTATGGCGTGATAGGAAGTCGTCTATTGATTTCTTTCATGTTTTCGGATGTCCTTGTTTTGTGTTAAACACGAAGGATTCTCTCGACAAGTTTGATCCGAAATCGTATAAGGCTTTCTTCCTAGGCTGTAGCACTACTAGCAGGGCATATAGAGTATTCAACATTGAATTGTCTAAAATTGAAGAATCTATCAATGTTAAGTTTATTGAAACTAATTCTATTGTTGGCAAGCATGTTGGTGATGAAGATGTTGCAGATGAGTTAATTCATATTCTAAAAGACCTCAACATCAAAAACAAAGGTAAGCAAGTGATAGAATAAGAAGAAGATCAAGAAAAGAAGGATCCCACTCCCCGCTTTGCAAAGAATCACCCCAAGGAGTTGATCATTGGCAACCCGTTCGAGAGAGTGAGGACACGAGCTGCTCACAACAAAGAACAAGCAGACAGTGCCTTCATCTCCCAACTTGAGCCAAAGAACATCAAAGAAGCCCTTGGTGACGATGAGTGGATCCTTGCCATGCAAGAAGAGCTAGAGCAATTCGAGAAGAATCATGTGTGGACCCTAGTGCCAAGACCAAGTGATAGAAAAATCATTGGCACCAAATGGGTCTACCGCAACAAGCTAGATGAGCATGGAAAAGTGGTAAGAAACAAAGCAAGGTTAGTGGCACAAGGTTACAACCAACAGGAAGGTATCGATTTTGATGAAACGTATGCTCTTGTTGCTAGATTAGAATCTATTCGTATGCTACTTGCCTTTGCTAGTTACAAAAATTTCTTGTTATATCAAATGGATGTTAAAAGTGCGTTTTTGAATGGTACGATCGAGGAGGAAGTTTTTGTTGCTCAACCTCCGGGCTTTGAAAATGACAAGTTACCCAATCATGTTTATTTGTTGCAAAAAGCTCTCTATGGACTCAAACAAGCACCTCGAGCTTGGTATGAGAAACTAAAGAACTTTTTGTTAGATAACGGGTATGTCATGGGCAAAGTTGATTCTACCTTGTTTCTAAAACACACTTCTAACCATTTTCTTATAATTCAAATATATGTTGATGATATCATTTTTGGCGGGACTAATCTTGATCTTTGCAAGGAGTTTAGTTCTCTTATGCAGAGTGAGTTTGAAATGAGCATGATGGGTGAGCTGACCTTCTTCCTCGGATTTCAAATCAAACAAACCAAAGAAGGAAACTTCATCAACCAAGGCAAGTACACAAGTGAACTTCTCAAGCGCTTTGGGATGGAGAATATGAAGCCGATGGACACACCCATGTCAAATACCGCCAAACTTGACAAAGATGAAGAAGGTGAAAAGGTAGATGAGAAGCTCTATAGAGGTATGATTGGAAGTTTACTTTATTTAACTGCCTCTAGACCTGATATTATGTTTAGTGTTGGCTTGTGCGCTCGCTTTCAATCTTACCCTAAGAAGTCGCATCTTATTGTTGTCAAGAGGATTTTGAGGTACTTAGCCAAAACTCAAAATTTTAGACTATGGTATCCTAAATCAAGGGATTTTACTCCTAGAGCTTATAGTGATGCGGACTATGTAGGGTGTTTGGTTGATAGAAAGTGCACAAGTGGCACTTGCTTCCTTCTAGGACCATGCTTAGTGTCTTGGTTCTCCAAGAAACAAAGTACGGTGGCATTATCCACTACCGAAGCTGAATACATTGCAGCCGGGAGTTGTTGTGCACAGGTCCTATGGATGAAGCAAATGCTCTAAGACTTCAACATATTTTTTGATGCTTCTCCTATCTTTTGTGACAATACTAGTGCAATTAATCTATCTTACAATCCTATATTGCATAGTAGAGCCAAGCATATAGAGGTTCGTCATCATTTTCTTTGTGACCACATTGCCAAGAAAGATATCTATATCACACATGTGGACACGGAAAATCAGTTGGCGGACATCTTTACAAAACCTCTAGCTAGAGATCAATTTAACTTTATTCGATCTAAACTGCTCATTGTTGATTTGAATGATCTTGATATGTGATCTAGCTAGTTATCTTTTACATATATGCTTGCTCATGTCTCTCTTCACCTTGTTTTGCCTATATATGCTTGAATGTGCTTCAATTGCTTATCAACATGCTTAGTTTTTGCTTGTTTTTTGTTTTTTATCGAATTTTGTGTTTTATCGCTAAATAGTGCCCAATGATGAGCAAAATGTGCCTAGGTATGTTAATTATGCATAATAGAATGGAAAAATGAATTTAATTGACATGTATATGGCTAGAACCTAAGAATGTGACTGCTAGGTCAGGTTGACCTTCGGTCGAGTTTCCACCCTGGAAAACTCGACCGATCAGGAGCCGAGAGCTTGTCTTCAGTGGACCGTTCGGTCGAGTTTACCACTCTCAGAACTCGACCGATCCGCGGGCTAAGCCAACTTAAAAGTTAGGATCGGCCGACTATTTTCCCTTGCAACCGTACCTCGTTTCTCGAAATGTAACTCTTAGAAAGTAAAAGACGGCTATGTGTTGTATTGAATAGAAGAAACCTTGCTCCTACAAATAGGAGGACAAGGAAGCGTACAAACATAACTTAACCCTAATGGGCCAAGACATACTTGGGCCCATATTACAAAGACACTTAATAATATAAATAAACATACTCTCTAATACTCCCCCTCAAGCTGAAGTTGGGAGAACCCCAAATCAGCTTGCAACAAAAGAGTTGGACTAAAAATAAAGGATAAAACGAGACAATACAAGATTTTTCTCCCCCTCAAAATTACAATAAAGCACTCAACGCTCAAATACTCCCCCTCAAATAGATAACCCAAAGCAAGTATGCAAGCAGGTTGAATCTGAAGGATGTCACAAGTCGTCGGTGCATGTCACAAACAGGTAACAGAAACTTCTTGATAAAAAAGATGTGGCATCTGGAGTAGTAGTAGACAGCAGCAAAGCATCATGGTCGTCATCACAGTCGCTAACATCGCAGCCCAGAGAGTGATGGGTCACAGCAACAGTAGTAGTCAACGTATAAATAAAGTACAGACGGGTCAACGTGTGAAACAGAGCACAGACAAGCCAGAGAATGTTGGCACACAGAGGCAGAAAGTCGACGTGCAAACAAGGCACAGACAATAAAAAGGTAACCTGCGCAACGCATGGACAAGCCATAGAGTTGGGGCACATGTGGTCAAAGTCCCAAAGAGTGTTGGGTCACAGAAGTCAACGTGCAAAAAAAGCACGTACAAATAGAGAGTCAATGTGTCAAAACACGGACATGCCAGAGAGTGTTGATGCACAACAGCAAAGTAGATGATGTAGCCGGATAGAAGACCATCTTGAAAAAGCAAGCACTATATATGAATCTCCAGATAATAAGCTCTCCAAGAAGCATATAGCAGTAAAAGACTTTTCAGATGCAAATATCAATTATAGAAGTCCACAAGCTCTTTAAAGTGCATAAAGATCCACAAATATATATCAAGCAGTAGAATATAACTGTTCTCTTCATCTCTCTCCTCTGTTTCTCCCCCTCACACCAACCACGGAGAATATCAACGGTTGGGGTGGTCAAACACATGTTCCATTGGATTCAAGGAATCAAACATTAGTGGTGCAAGTTGTGTAAAAACCTCACAGGCTCACACAATATCAATATGTAGAACAAACAGATCTAAGAAGGGATGAAAGCTACAGATTTACGACATATTTTAGATCAAAGAAGAACGATCCATGTGAAACAGGATTTTCAGCAACATGGGTAGAGAGCTACTATAAGAGGGGGGGAAATCTTAATCCGCAATATGCATATCGAGATCCAGAGTGGGCCTTGGAAGGAGAGATCCAGGGTGGGCCATGGAAGAGGATCTCGTGGGAAGAAGAATCCCTAAATCCATGCAACAACTTTGAAATCAAATATGTACTAAAACATGCCATCGATGAAGAGAATGAAAAGTGACATAACCCCGTCTTCAAGGCATAAGGAAGAGACCTTTCTTCTCCTGCAGGCTGCTAGTGGCTGAAGGAAGAGAAGAAGGTTGCTTGACGTGACTAAAAAACCACAAAGGAAGGAGTTGGAAGCTCCATCAATCTCGTCGTGCTACAGTAACGTATTGTAGCAATACGGCTAGAACTGAAGAACAGGTGGTCTGGAGCATCAAAAAATTCATGAAAATGATATAGAGAAGACTTGAGATAGTAATCTTAAGGAACGCAGCAGCAAGAGGAGGGGGGAAGCATTAAAAACAGAAAAAGGAAAAGGAAGGAGCAGCAAAAGCCATGGATTTTGGATAGGGCCTGCGGGCGGCCAAGAAAGAAGGGGTGGCCGCCGGCTGCAGCTCTCTCTTTTCTCCCTTTTACTTGACGGTTAGGGTTTTGGATCTCTGCTCTAATACCTTCTTAGAAAGTAAAAGACGGATATGTGTTGTATTGAATAGAAGAAACCATGCTCCTATAAATAGGAGGACAGGGAAGCGTACAAACATAACTTAACCCTAATGGGCCAAGACATACTTGGGCCCATATTACAAAGACAATAATATAAATAAACACACACTCTAATAGTAACCTATGTTTCTTGAAATTTTGACGAAATGCAAACAAAATGGCCTTTTTCATCAAATTTACCAAGTTTTCTTGAAATTTAAAGAAGCCATTGAAATTTAATTTTTTTTGGCAAACTTCCCTACATAAATACATGTTTGGTCATTTCTATATCAGATGACTGTCGGCATCGAAATAATTGGCGAAATTTTGCCAATTTCGAGAAAAAAATTAACTATGCCTAAATCATACCTGTAATGACCAAAGCTACACTTGTTTGGCCTTAATTTGACATAACATTATCTAAATTGGACCAAATTGAACTTAGTCGGCCCTAATTTGACCTAATTCAGATCTATTTTGCATTAAATGACCTAATACGACATAACTTCCCTAGTTTGTCCAACAATGACCTAAATGAGCTCTGATTTGGCAAAACCAGACCTAATTCCCCTTAGCAAGACATGTTTTACCAAATTAGACTTATTGCCCCCCAAAACAGACTAATCTGCCAAAATTAAATCTCATTTGAATCAGACCTAATAAGATCTCATTTACCAATTTCAGAACTAATCCATGTTATTCGGTTGTAAAGTGTCTTAATTTTGGGCATAAAAGGCCTTCGGCATCCCCTTTAGTTATATGAAAGCCTAGGTGCCCAGTTTCAGGCGGTCCACCTAGAGGCTAGGGGGGATATGCAGGAGCCTCGATAACTACGCTTAGATCCACAATGTATTACACAAGAGAAAATTATAACCACTTTAGATATAATTCTATGCAGATTAAGTAGGTGAAAGGGCACAAAATCTTCACAAGAGACACTAACGTAAACCGAGCTTGGGGCAAAAAGCTATTTTAAGTAGCAAATTCTCTTATGTAACATGAAAGAAAAACTAGCCAACCCCAACATAGTTGGGACTAAGGCTTACATGATGATGAACTTGAGAGAAAAACGTCAAAAATCGGTTTAACTAGTGGCATGTATGTAGCCAAAACTACTTGTAGATAACTATAGTAAATCTCCAAATATGCACATGTTCTGAAACATGACATTTGCATTCCATGAAATACAAGTGACAAATTTGAAGGATCATATTGTTCCTCTTCAATGAGTCACGATCAACTCAAAAGGAGGGGAGAGAAGACAGACAATACTATGAGGTAGAAAAGAAACTAACTACACTTAAAGTTCCCTATTTAAACCCCCAAAAACTTGTCACCATTTTAAAAACTATTACACACTCGCTATTGCATTCTATCAAAACTAGGATGTGCAGAATCCATCTGCAATTGGCCCGATGGCCTTTGGACGGCTTTGTCCACATCCAGCAATGAAGAGGGGAGTAGACATCAACATGAACTATTACTGCCCGGAGTATGATGACAAAGGCAGAATAGAAAACATGCAGGCCTTGGAGTGGGAGGATAGACGGGCAAAGTGGGTGATTGTACTCCTATGTCACAGTCATTGATCCTGCCATAGTTGGTCTTGCCTTCAAAATCGCCTCAGCACTTTCCCGGATGTTGCAAGATGGTAGTTGCACCTTCAAGATCACCAACTCATCTCCCAACTGCCATCTCAAACCCTTCACACCTTTGTAGGCACAGAAGGACACCAGCACATCCCTTCTACAAGGTCTTGATTGTCGTTGGAACATCAATTGATGGCACAGAGGGGGTTGTGCGTGGAAGGGAAAAGTTGATGGCAAAGTATGCGAAAGTGGACGATGTATTCATTAGGGTCCTTCTGGCGAAGATTTTAGATCTTCAATAGTGGAGAAGAATGGGAAGAGGTGTTGAGGTCGCAATGCAGCCTACCTAGGCAGGCATGACAGGTGTGGAAGTGTACCACCATTTTTGTGCAGGACTATAGGTTTACAATTTACTGGGTTTAAATGGAGACCCGTGGGGAGCATATGTGAAAAGGACCCATTAAATGCCATCCCTATAAATACCCATTAACTAACTAGAACCCATATTACCAATAAAACCGGATCAAGTCTAATTGGGTCTGATTGGGTCTGGTTATATTGGGTTAGATTGCCATCCAATGGACCATTAGTGTGTTAATGAGTTAATGGGTTTGGGCCCATAGCTTGTATCTTATCACTTATAGATTGTATCCTCCTTATCCTTATTCCAGAGAAACATCACAATGTAAGCTTTTGTTGCTTAAGAAGGCCTCTATGTAACTTTTGCAGCTTGAGTGCTAAGCATAGTTTCCCACAATGTTTTAAAAATCATGCTAGGTGGTCGCTTAAGCGGCACAAGGTCCTGGCCGATTAAGATTTACCTCATGCAGCTGTTGAGCAGATTTGGGTTAAGCGGTCGCTTTATTCCCCGCTTTTTTCCAAGTCATATATTTTATACTCAATAACATTAATGGCAGTAATGTGATTTGATATTTATATGAGTGTATACTTATACGCTTATAATAAATGAATGTGAATATATAGTTACCTACTTACTTAATATTATTCTTAATTGTTGAACAAAATATAGCTAGTTAGCTATTTTATATTAAAAGTCAAACATTGATCAGGTGATTTGTTGTAGATGGTTGAATTTATTAACTATTTATTGTTGCTAGTATTAATTTTAAAGGAATACATGGGTTTAACTATGTAAAATGTTCACAAATCATAATATTATTTATGTATAAATTGTTAAAAAAATTGAAAAATAAGCATCCGCTTTTTTGAAAAGAGCCCACTTAATCGCCCGCTTGGCGATTAATCGGCTACAAGGCCTTGTATGCTCGCTTCCCGCTCCGTGCTTTTTAAAACATTGGTTTTCAAAGAATATCATTATAAGAGCTTAGAAAACCATATTCTTCAATCACGAGTCAAAATAAAACGATAATAAATTGTGCTAATTTCGTGAAGCGACGATACAAGTTCAAATAGGTGTAGAAAAAGAGGTATATACCATAAATCAAGTTATGAATGTACCTTATCACTCATGTAACATGCTGCAAATGCAAATTTTGGAGGGTATATATGAAGATCTACTGCATAACCTTTAGGCACCTATAGACGTAGAGAGAGTGAGGTTTGGCCTGGACCGGACTAGGCCTAAAACTGCAGAGAACATACAGGTCTTAGTGACTCTTGAAAACTTCTAGACGACTAGCAAGACAACTGGCAGGTTCAGAGAACACGACCAAACAACATCTTTCTTTGCCTAGTTTGGTCTCAACCAATTTTATATGGTAAGAAGTCATTTTCAAAGAATGAGG
Organism: Alisma plantago-aquatica; assembly: GCA_963693085.1. Classification (NCBI taxonomy): domain Eukaryota; kingdom Viridiplantae; phylum Streptophyta; class Magnoliopsida; order Alismatales; family Alismataceae; genus Alisma; species Alisma plantago-aquatica. The sequence continues at coordinate 359,350,486 of OY856410.1, forward strand.
CTAGCGGAAAATCACTTCAAATTTGAAGTCAGAATATTTATGATATTTAATTGAAAGTTATCTAGTTCAAGAAGGGTAATATCTTTTTGGCTGATGCTTTATGTTTATCTGCTAAATTGGTGAATACTTAATTAGTAACGGTTTAATATTATGCAATGTGGTTGAAGCTTATTAAGAACCTAAAAATATATAATATTTGTAGACATATACCTCAAATTGATGGAAATTTATTTTAAATACATTTGATAAGGTTGTTCTAGTTTGATCTCAATGGTTGGATTGGTCCCTAAACTGAGACCATAGTTATCTAGGCAGCTAGGCGGTGCCTCTACTGCTAGGGAGCCTAGCTGCCTAGATGCCATTGCCTCAACAGCATAGGTGTTTCATTGCTTTTTCTAATTTGAAGATTTTAGATGGTTTACAAATACATCATATATGTTTTATGCATATTTTATAGGTATAATTGTATTTATTTTCTTTTAATTTAATCAATTAACATATTACCTAGATTAGATTGAAAATTATCTAAACTAGAACGAACTTCACCTACTTTATAAATCAGTTCTATATTGACCTACTTTTTCCCAAGTTAGACACAGAATAATCCAATTTTGCCTTAAAATGAGCCTGTGTGACCTAAGTTGACCTAATTTAGATTTACATTAACCTAATTAGGCATTACACTGACCTAAACTAACCTAATTAGGCATCACGCTGACCTAAATTAAGCTGAAATAACCCTAGATAACCACCCAAACTATTTGGGGTCTGTGCGCCCTGACATGGCACCTCTTCAAGGCCTAGCCTGCCTAGGTGGGAGCCTGAATAACTATGACTTAGATCATATCACCAAGAGTCAGTTTGGATGGTTTTCCGACAAAACTAGACCGCATAAACTCTCTAGATCAAACCAAAAGTCTAGTCTAGTTTTCTGTCCACCATGATAAAGAAATGCAGCTGCAGGGGTGTGGGTTGCATGTCTGTGTTTAAGTGCACATAAATCATTTATGAAATGATTAAGTAGGTCGACGGTTGTACATGCATGTGTCAAGCATGCGCAAAAACCACATAGAGCAGGAAGGAATTGAGATCAAAGATACTTACAGGGTACAGCAGGCCTTATTCGAAAAATCTCACATATAAGCATATGGGTACATGCATGCATGTGCGCATATATACAAGCAGTGATGCATTGTTCAGTGAAAATGATAGGACAGGTGTAGCATGACTAATAGTTAGGAAAAGTACCGTCGGGTATATTAGGCAATATATCTATTATAAAAACACTGTTTAATTCCTTCACTATGGACGTAGCATATTGTGCACTGGATAATGTGTTGGCTAGAAGCACAGGGCATTTTCAGCAATGTGCATCCCACTTCAGAATATTCGGACAACATCCAGGCATATCCAGGAGTATTCAATATTATGGAGTATCGACTTGGGGCTGTGGAATGTTTGGCAGGAGAGAGTGTCCAGTTTGATCCTGTGTTTCTATTCATAAGACTAATCGAAGTACATGCCAGAATGTAATGACAGAAAATTGAATCCACAGATCACTCATTTACCTGGACCCGGTAGAAGTTGTGGCACTTCTTTTCTTCACATTAAAATCCTTCGCAGCAGATGAATCTATTCACATAGAATATGCAGGTTAGGCAACTGCTGCCCCTCAGATATACAAGCATCATAAAATATGAGTAACACTGATCATTTCAAAAATTAGATAAGCAGACGAAGCAATCTGTTAGTTTTAGGTACGATTCAGGAATTATTGCTTCATTCATTTGGTCAGAATCCAGAAGATAAAAATCGCAAAATTTCTTTATATTGGAGTTGGAATTATCACGTAATTGTAACAAATGTAGCATATTCAGAACATACAAGTAAACAACCATATGCTGAAACTTTAAAAAAAAAACAAGAAATAGCATAAATTACTTTAACAGTAACAATTTTAATGAATGCTTCCTCCATAGAGCAAAAAGAAGCATTATTAGTCGAGCACAAACACTATTAGCCTATTTGGTTGTGTTTGATGGTAGGAGACATGAATTTTGGTACGAAGTATGGAAGCATGAACTGTGTCCTCTCGTTGTTTGGCCACAGAACCTGTAGGCTGTAGCACAGGTACCAGAAGAGATGAGCGATCTAGGGGCTGGGAGAGAGGGAAAATTCAACCAGGTTGAGGGGAAAGGAATGGAGTAAATTTAGAAGCAATGAGAGCGGTGATTTTGTCTTCTGGGGTCTAAACTAAGTCTTGTTTAAGGAGTCTTCCCCATGTGATGATGGTCTAGCACAGGTGAAAGTCGAAAAAAGAGTTTTGGTTTCAGCTTCTGTGGCCCTGGAAATCATTCTGGGAGCTATATTGTGAGTGCAGGGGGTGAGGGAAACTGAGGGGCGAGAACATAAGGCCATGCCAGGGTGCTCTCCGAGGCTCCACGCGTTTCCACTTTCCAGTGAATGGGAGGGCAGATCTAGGAGCTAAAAGGCCATGAGTCTTTTCTGAGGATGGACAATGAAGAAGATATTTAGTGGAGCATAAACGCCTTCCAGCAGAGAATGACAAGGGTGCCTCTTAGAGCTTAGATGTTGGCTTTGTTAGCAAGAATCTAAGGTGCAAGTGTGAGACTAGATTACCAAGGCAGCCTGCTAGACCGTCTGAGTCTAGACGTGTCATCGCCAAAAAAAAAAACAATAGGAGGATGACAGACGAAGATCGAGCAAAGTGTAGCATTATACATGCTTCACGCAAGCCCTCTCTTAACTGTTTTCTCTTCAAAGGATTTCATCCTCGTCATTCAATGTTCTTTTAGGGTGTGTGTGTGTTGGTGTGGGAAGGGGTGAAAGAGTCGTCTCCTATGGATCTTGGACGACAAAAAAGATGAGAAATATGCCACTTAAGTATCTACTAAAATCATCACAAGGTTGATTGGCACAAGCTAAAAAGTTCATTTTAGAATGGGCATGTTCTTGCCATTGATTAAGAACGTCGTTATGGTAAGCTTGCCTAACTTCAACACAGTGCCTCTTCTAATGAATGTTTGGAGAAGATTTAAATAGCAAAGTATAAATACAAAGAAATAAATAATGAATTCTGCTACACAGAAATTTATTTGTTTCATAAATATAAGATGTTGGTCTGGCTGATTGCAGGGCTCTTTGCGCCCCCCCCCCAAAAAAAAAAAAAACAATTATATGGTCAGCAGAACCTGACTGTAAATTTCCTGAGGGCCTTTTATAGTTAGGCCAGTTGGACCGCAAAACAGTGTTGGCACTTGACTTTTTAGGGTTTCTGCTCTAACCCGCTTCAAATTTTTGCATAAATAATTGTCAGAGAGTCTGGTTATTTTAGTTAATTAAGTATTGAGTCTTTTTTTTTGGATTAACGAGAGAACCGCCTCCGTAGAAGCGCCACTTTTGTGACCCCCCAGACAGCGTAAACTCTCGGGCCCCGAGCATCCCGCCCATCCCGGAACCGGTTAAAGCGGACAGTTGGCCGGCCTGCGTGACGGGTACCATTTCGGAGGCGGCCGCTGGGTATCGAACCCGGATCCCTTCATGAGGGGATACCGTGCCCGAACCACCTGAACCACTCCTCCCCGGCGGTCTATTTGTATATGGGCCCAATCATGTTTTGACTTTTGACCAATTAGGGTTTATCCGCTTCTCTATATGTCTGCCCTTCTATCAATAAGAAAAACATACACACAAGGGATCTTCCCCATCATAGCATTTTCCACATGGTATCAGACATGGTTTTAGAAAGTGGTATGCCTTGTACGTTCGGAGAGGTCACTAAATAGAGTATATGCGGTATGCGGGAGTATATGCGGTTTTGGATTTTTTTTAATTATATCTACATAAATATCTAATAATCATACAATTACATATTGAATTTGTAGAATTTATTATTTTAGATGAAATTATGAAAATTTGCAATCAAACACAACTTAAATATATACAAATATGCAATAATGAGCTAAATATCAAACAACCATAGATGAATGTAATGTAAAAGAAAAAGAAATGGAAGCAGATTGTACAATCTAATGTAGGTGGTGGTCTTAGTTACATGAAGAATAGGGGGTGACGTTAAAAAATTTCCAACTTCGCAATTTGACCATTCAGAAATCGGGGATTAATTGGCCTTATACGCGGCCTTATAGGCCATGGTCTATTTTGGGCACTGAATTCCCATATGTCGGTTCAGTGAAGGGTCTGAATCGCATATGCAGCCTTATATGCAGTTGCATGAACCGTTTTTTAAAACATTAGTATCAGAGAAGGATTCCTACGCCAGCCCCTCCCCTGAGAGATAGAGAGAGCGGAGGAGAGAAGCCTCCCCTTATGGGTGCCGCCACCACTACTCATTGATTGGATGCCCGCGGGGATGTCCATCCCCTGCATCTTCTTGAAGTGTCTCTATTGAGCCATCTCCACCTTCAACAACAAAACCAATCCGTCTTGAAGTTGTTGCTACTAAATCTACATGTCGGCACCATTATTGTTTGTTTTTAGAGCCATCATTGTTATCCTATTTGTTGTCGTCATCTACACTACACCGTTGTCGAGCTACATTGTCGTCATCTACACCGTTGTTGATCTACACTGTCGTCATCCACACCGCCCCAACACCATCTCATCACCAACATAGAGATCTAATTCCAATCATGGAAAAAGATCTTTTTCAGCTGATATTGGGGATATATGACCCCTATATTGCTATGGTCGAGATCCAGAAGGATTTATCCACCCCTTTGTTGTTGTCTCAAGGTTTCCTATTGTTGGTCCGCCATGGATATGACGTTTCGCTATGGGACATGACGTGTCGGAAGAATTCTACTTCTTTCTCGACATGGATTGCTAAGTCAGTCCTGCGACATGGCATGTTGCTATTTGACACGGCATGTCAAAAGGGTTTTGCTTCTTTTGCAACTTGGATCGTGAAGTTTGCCTTGTGATAAGGGGTGTCGCCTAAACGACATGACGTGTCACTTGCAATCTGTCCTAATTGTGCCCCGAGTTCTATCAACTTACACGGCATGTCGCCTCCACGACATAGCGTATCGCCTGCTTCATGTCGATGACTACTTTTGCAATAAAAGATCGTGTGTCATCTGCACGACATGACGTGTCGCCTTTTTCTGCTTATTGTTGCATCTACTAATGTGTGACACAGCGTGTCCTTTCATCGACATGGCGTGTCACCTACTACTACTGCTACATCTCAACTTGCACCATCATCTACAATTATTCTATAACATGGCAGAGGCTTTTATATAGGGTTGTGTACCATCTTTTGGATTATCTGCTTGAGGGGGAGTGCTTGAGTGATTACTGTTTTATACTAATATTGAGGGGGAGTGCTTGAGTGATTACTATTTTATACTAATATTGAGGGGGAGATATCCTTGTATGGTCTTGGTTTATCATTTTATTTTGCTTCTTTGTTTGTAATTTGTCTATCTATTTGCAAGCTGACTTGGGATTCTCCTAAGCTCCAACTTGAGGGGAGTGTTAGTGAGTCTAGTTATTTTAGTTCATTAAGTACTGAGTCTATTTGTATATGGGCCCAATTATGTTTTGGCCCATTAGGGTTTGTCAGGTTCCATGTATCTCGTTCTCTTATTTATAGGAGAGGGTCTACCCTTCTATACATAATAAAAGCATATAAATAGGGATCTTCCCATCATATCATTTACTACAATAATAGATAGGATAGACCATACTAGTGATTCGGTTCTTCTCGACCATATCTACATGGTATCAGAGTGGTAAAGGATCCTTCTCTAAACCCTTCATTCATATCCTTCCCCTTTCTCATCTCACACCCCATTCTCCTCGTCCCATTCTCCTCTTCCCCCTCTTCTCCTTTTTCACTAACTCTCTTGGTCGACAACGGACAACGAGTGACCCTCTTCTAAAAACCACACAACTCCCTAGGATTTCATTCTATCCAAGGCCTTCGAGCCCAAGTTTTGGGGTATTTTCCCTCAATATTGTTGTACCTACATATGAGGTGAGCTAATCCACTCCTCTCTACTGCAGCTTTTCGCTACCTATAGGCAGGATTGCATAGGTTTTTATTCTCTTGCTGCTATATCTGGCTTCTTCCGATCACGACTACATCCTCAACTAGTTCAAAAAACAAGTGTCTTCAAGTTACAACCATTAAACTCAATGGACACAATTATCACTCTTGGTGCTACTCACTTGAGATCTATAATATGTTCAAGAAATATATGAGCATCTTACTACCGTTGCCCCTACATAGCTAGCTGACAGCAAAGATGAGAAGGTTTGTGATACCAATGTTTTAGAAAGTGCAAAGTGAGAGGTAGGCAGACAAAACCTTGTATTAAGCACCAAGCGGGTGCTTTTTATAAAATCGGATGCTTGATTTCTGTATATGTGTGTACATAATTACACATGTATGTATATAATCATATAGTTTTGAACTTCTATACATATCTAAACCCATGTAATAGTGTAAAATTGATTTCTATACAAATTACTAATAATACTGTGGTGCAACTAGTAATATACATATACAATAAGTTTTACACTAACATAAAAGTAGGTAATAGAGTAATATAGCCATTGGTATACAATATATTGCATATTATAACAGTGAGATCATGATACTAACATAGATAATACAAAACTACTTGTATTTTACAAACTTACAGTACTAATGTAGATAATATGTCTATACTTAATAATGTTACAACAATAATATAGATAACTAACATAAAACAATTATATGCAGTTGATTATGAAATACAACAATGTTAAAGTATTGTAATGTGGAGGTGTAGATATGCAACATGGTAGTTCACTTATTGTAACAGACTAGCAGTAGATATTGCATATCTATACTTAGGATTACAAATAGAAGTGTGATTTAGAGATGTGTAAGAAATATCTTGGGCCTAGCTTGTCGCTTACTTTAGGTGGCTTTAAGCGGGGCCTAAAAGCAATGGGGACCTTGGAGTGCTTAAGCGGGCGCACAAAACGCTTTATAAAACAATGTGTGATGATTTGAAACCAAAGCGTATAATGATTGTGGATTCGGGATGATTATATTGTTATGGCATGGATCTTGAATAGTACAGAAGCAAAGATTTGACAAACACTTCTCAATTTGTCATTCACCCGAGAGATGTGAGAGAAACTTTTCTAGTATTTATTCTCACAAGTGAAATCCCTCAAACCTGTCATGTATATACAAGCTTGACTCAACCTCGGTTGCCCTCTGATATGGATGATTACTTTGCCTAATTCAAGGGTCTTAGGGACGAACTTGAGATCTAGCATCCGCTAACTACCTACTTGGCCATTCTCTAGAAGCAACGGAAAGAATTACAACTAATTCAATTCCTCACCAACTTCTAAAATCTTATTCAGGAGTGGTTAGTCAAATTCTTTATAGTGAATTACTACCAGAGCTATACGATGTGTACAAGCCCGACAACATCTTCCATGCCAATCTTTTGATATTTCATTTGATTCCTCCGCTCTTGTTGTATCGTATATCTATGGACATGGTCGCGGCAATGGTTTATGTTGCACCTCTGGGGAAGCTAGTCAGGGTTGGGATCCCATTGGCTTTCAACATTGTAAATTTTGTAGTCACAACAACCATGCCAAGGACATACGTTGGGCCAACCGTGGTACATCGGCATGGGTAAATCAAGTGTCTAGATAAATAGACAATTTTCCCAATCCTACTAATGTTGTTAAGACTGAAGCTGAGCGTCTTCTCATGGAAAGACTTGGGACTTCAACTGTTAATTCCACATGATTACAGCTACTGGTTCCATATGTCTCATCCAGAAGGGAGTTTCAGCCTTATAGATTGCACCTGTCTTACAACCACATGGTAGTCATTTGTTGAGTGATAGACTCAGGGGAAGCTTCCCATATTACTGGGAATTCCTCATGTTTATACTCTCACTCTAACAAGAGCTATTCCCTCAGTTATTGCTGTGCATGGTTTCAGTGGCACTGTGACTTTTGTAGGCTAGGGACAATTAAACCGCCACCATATTTGCCACTTTCTTCTACCTTGTTTATTCCTAAACTTCCTTAAATTATTTTGTAAGTAACTTGTAAATTCCTTCCAATGCTCAGCCACCTTCCTTCTTGGTTTTGGTTTTTCATGATCTAAATAAGAAGACGAGGATTGTTGGGGGCACTGAAGGGTTTGGCGGTGTTTATAGTCTATTATCTAGATTCTTGTCACGTTGTATGTAGCATGTGTTGCTTTGTCTACATCAAAATCTTCTCTACAATGGCACTGTAGCTTAGGCCAGCTGTCTATAGAAAAGCTTAGAGTTTTGCCACCTGATTGCACTTCCAATTCTTTAGACTGAGTCGTGTCAGCTTGATAAACATATTCATATTGTTAATTCAAGTAGGTAGTCAGTCGATATTTCAATTAGTTCACTCTGATGTGAGGAGAACCTTGCAAAGTTCCAAGTTTATCTGGGTATAGATACTGCTTTATTTTTATTAATGATTTTTAGGGCAACTTGGATGTACCCATTGGAGGATGGATCACAAATTTTGGATATTGTAAAAGCCTTCTTCTCTAAAATAGGAACTCCATTGGCATTACCTATTTGTGTGTTACGGACTGAAAATGCAATACAATTTGCATCAATACTCCACCAAACGTCTTATGCCTAGAATCCTCAACGGATTGGTGTTGCAAAACACGACAACCTGCCACTAGATTGATATTGTCAGGACCATCATGTTGCATTCAAATGTTCCTATATAGTTTAGGCAAGAAGCTTTTCAAACAGCATGCTTCCTAAATCAATCGAATTTTGTCCTCTATTCTTCATAATTCCATACCACGCTATTTTATATCTTGACCTAACCAATTTTTCCCTTGCACCATGTATTTCAGATGTACATGTTTTGTTAAAGACTTAAGTCCGGGAGGAGACAAGTTGGCCCCTTGTGCCATCAAATGGGTTTTTTTGGATACTCTCAAACCAAAAAGAAGTATTGTTCTTTTGATCATGTTGGATGGCGATGGATTGTCAATGTTTATATTGTATTTTATTGAAAGTTCTCCATATTTTTCTTCATTTGGATCTAAAATGTTTGACAGTGAGGCTGATCATATCCCTATTCTCCCTAGTTCACCTACATGTGAATCTGTGATCATATACCTGCCTCTTCTCTTTACTTAACACTAGCAGTGTGCACGTGCTAAGCACGTGCATAACTTATGATGGTCGGCATACAACACCTCACAAAAAATATGTGAAATCTAAAGTACTTTATAGGTATGATGGCTGATGTATTGGTCATGTTCATAACACCTCATAAAGACACCTGAAAAACATAACACATCACAAAAAATATGTGAAACCTTGAGTACTATGTAGGTATGACAGCTACTACATTGTTCATATGTACATAACACCTCATAAAAGACACCTGACAAACATAACACCCCACAAAAAACATGTGAAACCTAGAGTACTGTGTAGGTATGATGGCTACTGTGTTATTCATATGTACACAACACTTCATAAAAGACACATCAAACCTAACACATTTTGTGCTTCATCTTTACATAGCATATTAGAATGCTAAGCATCATCATATTGTTGGATCTTCAGGACTCTTAGTTGAACGCAGTTTCTATATTTTCTATCAGTTTGTACTTGGAATATAGGATGCATCTCAGTGAGCTTATTTTGCCATTCTTGAATAAGATCATATATCTCCTGCATGTTATTGAAAAAAAATTATGACCGTATTTTATTATAAGAAGAAGATAAGAAGAATATGCATATGTTCACTTACCATGAGATTGAGTGTCATTAAAACATTAGGATCACATAGCAAAAGATTTTCTACTTGTTTCCCAAACAAAGTACATTGTGTTGTATCAGTGTAGTCTTTTATCTCAAGTTTGAGAATACACCTAAAACGATTTAAACAAAATGAATGTTTTATATTGTATGCAAAAGATTATTTTAGAAGAAAAAAATTATTTTTACCATGGTCTTGCAGTTGATTCTTGGTAACAGTTCTGGCAGAAGAAATTCATAGCATATGTAGTAGTAGTTTTCTTGTGACACTTATTGCAAGCCATATACCAGAGATCTTGTTGTTTTGCAATAGTAATTTTGGTTGGCTTTATTATATACATACTGTCCTGTAAAAAGGTTGATGTGTCAGTATTAGATGAAAATATAGAAAGAATTGAATATTTATGAGAAGTCTTAATTTTACCATATTTGTAGAAGATAAAACTTCTGCAATGGATATGGTCGTAAGTAAGTTCCTATTGCACTTGATTATAGCATCTTCAAGTATTCTCAGATGAGATATTTTCCTATATATAGTTTTTGCTCGTGTCAATAGAAAAATGTATCAAGAATTTAGAATCTATAATAGAACATGCATACCATTCTTGTAATTCTTTCACTTCTGCTATATCTGGATTTATCAAGATTTTTGTTTCTCTTCCAGTTGATAAAGTTCGTTTTCCTATATATATGATATGAGTAGCTATAAAAGTATAAAAAATGATACAGTATGTGTTGAATTTAGTGATATTTACCATAGATGTCTTTTGAAACCAAATTTTTTGCAGCAATAATAGGCTTTTGCTCTAAAAGCTCTAGTATCTTTTCACACTGATTGGTCATAAAATGTCCCCATGTTGATAAATGCACTACATCCAAGCTGTAAGAATACACAAGATATGAGAAGAATTACATGATTGAATTTATCATAATGTTTAGGTTTCACTTATGAAGTATCGATTAGGAGAATGTCTCGAAAGGTTACATCCAGCTGGTCACGTTTCCTCTTTGTTTCTTGTTTTGGAAGAACTTTCATGACAATTGCAATTACATCTGTATAAATATATATTATATATATATTTATATATATATGTCATGTTACTATTGCTTGACTGAGAAAACACACACATGTCTATATATCTATGGGTAATAGAAATTTTAAATGAAGTTATTTACCAAATTGCGGGGGAACATTCTCCAACTGCAAGAAATCCGCTAGAGACAATTTATCAAACTTTATCGGTTCTTCGTATGCTATATCATCTTCTGCTTTTTCTACCATCGTAAATTTCTTGATTATCATCTGGCATCGATGGTCATTTGGCTTTCCCGAAAAGTATTCAGGTTTAAGCAAAGAAAATGTAGCTTTGGATATATAGTATGTGGCATTTATGGCAAAGGTGTCACTGAATCTTTTAATGTCATCATTGAAAATGACTGCTTGTATCTTCATTCCCTAGAAATTGATCAATATAATGGACCATATTCATTAATTTATTGTATGAATTAAAGATAGTAAAAAAATGTTAAGATCACACCTTTTCATCCACGAAGTACAATCTCCTATATGAATGTTTGCCATCCTTTGAAGTTGCAGGGTTTGTCATGTCTGTGATCTTTACCTTGACTGTCCAGAGCGGAAGACTTTCACTAATCTCATGAAGGAATTTGTAATCTTTTCCCATCTCTTTCAAACACTAAAAAGGTTATATAAACATGAGTAATTTGAATGAAGGAAAATAACTTTAAACAAATGAAAATAAAGGGCATAATTTGTACCTAATTTATTCCCGCTATAGATAATATCTCAGTGTATACAATATTTCTTGTTGATGTATAATTTTGATGTTGCACAGACGTTGGTTTGATGAGAATTTTAAGATCACTTGGTGATTTAACCCTAGATAAAGCCACATACAACTGGCCATGAGAGAATACTGGTTGAGGTAAATATATTCCAACTTTGTCCAAAGTTTGTCCCTGTGCTTTATTGATTGTCATTGCAAAACACAATCTAACTGGAAATTGTAGTCTTTTGAAGGAAAATGGTAACTTTTCATGTTCTTTCGGCATCAACGGAATTCTTGGAATGAATACTCTCTGTCCTTTTCTATGTCCCATTGTTATTTCAGCATCTATGATATTTTTGTTAAAGTTCTTACAAATAAGTCGTGTACCATTACAAAGACCTGAAAAAGGATCGATATTTCTGAGTAGCATGATCGGACAATTTCTTTTAAGCACCAATTTGTGAGGTGGAAGTCCAGAAGGAGTCAGTGAATTTAGAAATTATTCTTCTTGAAATTGATTCGTGTTATCAATAGCCGAATCATAGCTGAAGTATTCTTTACTTTCACCTGGAAATACTTCAATCAACAGCTGATTTATCTCATCAACAAACTCATTTTTTGTAGTCAGAATTGCATGATTTGTAAGAGAATAAATTATGTCCTCATGAGAGGTAAGGTCAGGAAAGATTGCACATATTAATTCACGTTTAGAAGTCATATCATCTATAAATGGAATCACCATGTCATTTGGGATTTCAATATGATCCCCAAATATGGCTTTTACTGTAACATTTCCAACAGAAAGCAAATATTCGCTGAAACGGGGATTTTCCATAGTTCTCATATTTTTTTTCAACTGTAATTTTTCAACATATTTCCATAGCTTCGATTTTGCAAAACTTGCCTCTATTGTTTGATCTTTGCCACCCTGTGGTACAACTGGTAGAATTTGCCTAAAGTCACCACCAAATACTATAATTTTTCCTCCAAAGAGCAATGTATTGCTCATTATATCTTGCAATAGGAAATCCAATGATTCAATTGCCTGTTTTTTTGTCATGGATACCTCATCCCAGACTATAAGTTTAGTTCTCCGAAGGAGCTCAGCTAAACTACTTTGTTTTGTAATATTACATACCTTTTGTTGTTCACTATTCAATGGTATTTTAAACCTTGAATGTGTTGTTCTGCCAAAAGGTAGCAAAGATGCTGCTACTCCAGATGAAGCAGTTGCAAGTGCTATCTGACCGCATGATCTTACTTTAGAAAGTATAGCACGATATAAGAATGTTTTGCCTGTTCCTCCTGGACCATCAATAAAAAAAATTCCTTGTTTATTTCTATTCACTCGATCCATAATAATTTCATAAGCATAGTGCTGATCAGAATTGAGTTGTGAAATTGTTGACATATCATCCTCAGTGACAACTATTTTTAATTCTTCTTCGACTTCTTTGTATAATTTTTCTTGTTCACCTTGAACTACAAATGGAAGTTGAAAGTCCAATAAACTTTTTCCCATTGATTCTAAACACATATTAATGTTCTTCATAGCATCATTATAAGCTTTTTCACATGGCCCTTCATGTAAGAGTAAAAAGTCTTCACTCATTTGGTTCTTGTATTTTTCCCAAAGAGTTGTAGGACTAACCGATGCACAAAACACGATTATAGTAGAGAATAGTTGTCTTAGACTTGAAGGCATTCGAAATAGGATAGCTTCATCAAGACATTCTTCAATGTTGTTGTTTGTCTCTAGTAAACCCAACTTTTCAACTGCTTCTTGGAATGTACTATGTAAAATTCCATTTACAGTTCTTAAGTGATCAAAAGATTTAGCACCTTTGACATGATTCAATAAACATCGCAAATAGTAACGCTCGCCTTCCATAGGTTTTGCAAAGATGACCCTTCCAATAGAGTAACCATGCTTCCTTCTATTCCAACACTTAGAATTCTTATCCCATACATAATGCTCAGGAAATTCCTTATATAAATACTTTTGGGCCTCTTCATCAACAATATTTGTTCTAAAATATTCTGTAAGCATTGTTCGTGAGAAATGTTCATTGTGTAAGATGGTTGACAAATCTTGTCTTTCATGAAAAATAACAGTCTGCTTGTCCTCAAGATGAAGCTGTAAACTTGTCACAGATGGATGCATTTCATTCAAAGGAAATTGATATATTCTCCATGCTGCTTCTTGTGGAGATACCCAACGTCCAGACACAAACTGTGTAATTTCATCATGTATGTCATTAGACCGTTTGTCATCCATTTGGAATAATATTCGATCATGCCCTTTGTATATGTACTTATATAAGTATTTCACTGCTTTAATTGAAGAACATATTTCAACATTCATATGACAATTATATTTAGCTAACAGGTAGGGTATAGAGGGTAAAATTTTTTTGTCTGTGTTGTTATTGAGCAGAAATCTTTGGGATAATGTTTCTTGCATTTTCCATTTTGCATACAAACATTTGTTGGGTTCAAGATTCCACATGGACCATGGAACATATGTTTCAAAACCATAGCATGTAAATGTGGGTTGGAATTTTTTTCTGGTATTTCAGCAGATACATATTGATCATACACATCAGGCGTAGTAATCTTTTGACTCTTTTCTAATATGATAAGGAAGTGTGCATGCGGTAGTCCTCTCTTTTGATATTCTATTACATAAACATAAGCAATAACATGTCCAAATATGTCTCTTTTGAAGAGGTCAATTTTTAGGTCTTCTAGTTTTGCTTTGAATATTCTAGCAAGTAAGTCTGGTCTATTTTGTGCCTCCTCAAATGACTGTAACTCGTTCTTTATTTCAAACCATGACGGATTGCATGTAAAAGTCAAAAATATATCTGTTTTCCATATCTTTGAACTAACGACATTGCATCAAGATAACGTTGTCTCATATCTCTTGGACCACCAATAAAAGAAGCTGGAAGAATTACTCTTTTTCCAACAGCAGTACCACTATTTTTTCCCTGATTAAAACCATCAACGATTCCTTGATATAGATCAGCTCGAATCTTTTGTTGATCTCTTCTAATATAGTCTAGACGACTACTTTCAAGTTTAATGTACATATCAACAATGTATTGTTGTAAAAGTCTACCAGAGTGTAACAAAATTGATTTGTCATCATCTCTAATTTGTAACTTATAACAATAGTATTCGCGACATGACACTGTCTTCCTTCGTTTCTGTTTTTGTTCTAGTGCTGAGACATAAAAGAATACAACCAGTAAGACATACAATTTAGTACGTAATTATATAATCCAACAAATATGTGTCTTACCTCTTTTCTCCAGTAAGAAACATTATAGTAAGAAAGATCTAATGATGAATCACTGATCATCCATAGTCCAGTCTTTTTATCTTTTCGTGAAATTCCTTCATGCCAACCAATATCACCATGTGGAAACAACAAGGGGTATTGCAAAGGATCATAACATCCGTAATAATAATTAACACAGTGACTACTACCATCATGAGTGTAAACACGGATGTCTCGTTGTGAGTTTATGCAGGTGTTGTCTTCATCATCATTTTCAATCCATATTGCAGCTACTTGTGATGATGTTGGTGCATTCTGAATTCCTTGATGGAGATTTGGACTTGACTTGATAAAGATATGAACATCATCAAAATTATCCAAATCCCTTAAATTCCGAAAAAACTTTGAGTATGGATTACTATGTAGTATAGTAATCAATCTTCTGACTACACCCTCCTTTAATCTTGATGATTGATGCAGTCTGTTTTCTAACTCATGATCAGTGTCATAAAAGTATAATTGTAGATGTGATGGGTTTCCATCTTCGGGTATTATTTTTTTTATGAAATGATATATTTGTCCTTGCACCTTGAAAGTGTATATCCCTTTATTTCTCTTTGAAAGTGTTCTATCTTCATTCACACCTATAGATGTAAAAGCAAAGGTGTTGTTGTATGTTCTGATGCATTGTCTAAAGTGAATAGCCTCTTTGTCCAATGATGAATATAGATAGTATAATTCTGATGGGGTGATATTTGTTACTAAAGAAATTTCTCCATCATAGCAA
Source organism: Alisma plantago-aquatica (assembly GCA_963693085.1). Classification (NCBI taxonomy): domain Eukaryota; kingdom Viridiplantae; phylum Streptophyta; class Magnoliopsida; order Alismatales; family Alismataceae; genus Alisma; species Alisma plantago-aquatica. The sequence continues at coordinate 359,366,188 of OY856410.1, forward strand.
CAAAATGTTTTCACTTCATATGGAAATCTTTTTGCATGACAATGTACACAGTTTGTGCAGCTAGGAAGTATATATGGCTCTTTAGGTATTGATAAATCCATTATGAATCTTTTCATCATATGAGCACTCTTCTTTTTCATATGTGATGAACATGAGGGAACATAAGTTGTTTCCTTAGCACTCGATGTAGACCCAACTTCCCATGTAGTAAAAGTTTCTGGTTGCATGACATGATCACAGATAGAATCATTAGTATTTCTTCTTTTCAGATTTTTGTCTTCCAAAGTTTCATTGATTTTATCTAATTTTCTTTTGGCATAATTTTGTCTGCTTTTTTCAAGCTTTGCTATCTTTTTATCTTCAGAGAGGTTGGCATAATATTCTCTTTGTTTTTTCCGTATCATTTCCTTCTTTTCCTCCGGTAGATTTGAATATTTCATCCTATATAAATTATTCAAAATTCATCTTATTAATTATATTTTTAGGAATTATTTATAATAAAAAATAATAAGTGTTACAAAATCCAAGAAACATAATAGACACGAACGGCAAAGAAAATTAAATGAAATATTAGTCATTGTAAACAAAATCAAAATGTAAAATGCGGTTATGATTGTATGCAAAAGCAAATAACAAAATGTATAGAAATTTATTGATGCTAAATTTGAAAATATTTTGTTATTTTTTGAAAGCATCTAAAAAATTTTAGATGCAACGTGAGTGTGAACCATGAAATATTACTTTAGGATATCTTTCTTTAATTTTTATCAATAATAACTTTGCATACAACGATAAAAATGAACTAAGTAGATACATTATGTGTATTTTTCACAAGAAAAAGTCACATTTGAAAGTCTCCTAGGTTGGTATGTACGTACTACTGTACATTAAATTAAAAACTTTAACTATAACAGTCACATCACATCTCCCAACAAAAGGCACATATAAAACGTCAAACCATCACATCTCCTAACAATTCACATAAATAGAGACTTTTTACATCAAAAAGGTATTCATAAAGTCTCCAAGGTCTTTGCATGCATGGTATGATATGTACATAGAGATTCTAACTATCGAAGTGACATCTCATCTCTCAACATTTATGTTGAAATCTTTGAGAAATTATCCGCTACTTCTTCTTTATATCGCACTTTATAATATAAGTCTTTTGCTTCCTTTAACTTCTGTTCAAGTTCAGCTATTTTCTTTATTTTCTCCGACCGTTTCATTTTTATGTATTCTCCGATAGGGATTCTTCCTTTTCCTTTTACACGGATAGTCATAATCGCCTTGCTGTAATACGTCCTTGCCATTAACCTATACCAAAATAATAATATAATTAAATATTATAACATTTACATATTTGCATATTGTCAAAATATTAATCCATCTAAGCTACTAAGATTATTATTTTTTTATATAAAAAAACAGCTTACTACAAATTTTGGAAGCTGCCTGCAACTGTTACAGATATTTGAATACGATTATTTTCATATATGTTTGCAAGACACGTACTATACAAACTAAAACCAGTCTACACTACATTAATAAGCTATTAAAAAAGTATGTCTAATACTCGTTGACCATACAATGACGACGTCCCCGTCCCATGTCATGATTGCAGGTAAGACATGTTTATATAGTTACGACATCATGTCATGAGAACCATTACATGTCCTTCCCACTATAACTATTATTTATGGAAGCATATCTAAGTATGTCAATAATAACACCTTTGGCAACTATGTTCAGCTGTTGATGATTACAATATTCACACAAAAAATAGAGGTCATGAACGTGTAATATAATGAAAAATGAAGGTAGAAAAAAATTAGCAGAAAAAAAATATTACAGTTTAAATAAATGCATGAACATGGAACGTAATCAGCAAATTAAATATAAAAAGTCCAAATTATGTACTGCTATAATTGACGGGCAAGGAAAATAGAGCATTGTATCATACCGGAAAATATATATTCCAGAAAGTAATGTCAACAATAACGTTCCTCTAGTAAAACACTACCCCCATACCCTCCTTCTCTGTATATACCAGAGAAATCCGTCTAATTTCCGTCCTTGTTTCACCCGTTCTGCGGATATTGTCAGATTCACACATTGACAATAGACCATAGTCACCCACTGTCCCAATAGCTGCGGAGGCAGCACTGCTGGATTTGACCGAGACGAAAAAAGCAGTATTAAAAGAGCATCACCAGCCAGATACACCGGAACGTCACTTTGTTACCCTCTCAGGGATAAAAAAAATACCACACAAATCACGTCGCCCCAAGCCGGCAAGCGTATAGAGCCCCACTAATGTCTTTGTAAAAACATGTGGATGGATAGCCTGCAATTGGCAGGAGTTATCCCCGGAAGCCTCAGTAGGACTATGTCTTCTCCCCTATATTCTCTAGCATTCCAGAGGGGTAGTCACTCATCTACGTCGTACGGTTGGAGGGGCGTAGCAGAGACTTCCCTCGGGTCAGGGCTCAGTAATGAAATGCTTTCCAGAAGCGAGCAAACTACAAATTAAATACACTGACCTGGACGCTGCGTGACCTCCGGCTTTGGCTGCTACAATTACGAAGCTACCTTTTCGTGACCCCACAAGCAAAACAGCACCGTCGAGACTCTGTGACCCCACACGGAAAACGCACCGCCCGAATAGGAACAGTCACAGTTTTGTGAAAATTTACGGCCCGCAAGAGTCCTTTATTTGCTGATGACGGATACCAATATGTATCCAACAACAGGTGTTGGCAAGCCTACGATAAACCGGTTGTGAGGTGTCAAAGTTCAGTGCTCTTATTCATAGGTTATATATATATATATGTGCGTGCTAAGCACGTGAGGCTCATATAAATTTGTATATTAAAAAAAAGATCTTTGCTAAATCTGTGCAGATATAAAGATACATAGGTCTCCGTAACAAAAATAGAGTGTTTATGCAAAAATATACATAGGCGTCCACATTTCACTATTACCTATTTAGTAGAAAAAGAGGTCATTCATAAGACAAACATCTATATATATGTACATAATTCGTAATATGAAGCACCATATTGGTAGTTGCTTTATTCTTGTTTTTCAATTTTGCGTGTAACTGGACTTTTAGAAAAGGTCAACATAATTGTCTGATAGACCATATTAAATTGTATATTGTTGCTGTTCAAGTACAATCAATATTGAAAATCAACATTTCATTGTATATATCCACTTCGGATCTACATATACAACTACGTTATCTTGGCCACCACTTAAACAAATTAATCTGACTGACAGCCACAACATTGTTGTGCACACAGTCAAAGTGCACGAAATTAGCTGTCTCCCTATGTAATAAATACTCTGTTTTCTATGGCCTCTATTCAGCAACAACTCTGTTTGAAGCATCCATCAACCCTAAATCGCGTCGGCCTACTGCCGCCACACATCGCAAAGCGGCCTTCTCCGAAGAGGACAACCACCTCTAGCTCCGTCTGCATCACCTCGACACCCTCCTCCCTTCCAGCATCACCTCGACACCCTCCTCCCTTCCAACTCCACCCCAGACCAGCTCTTCCACCTCCGTCTCCGCCGCGACGCCGCAAGGGTCGCCTCCATCCAACACTCTGTCACCCTCACCACCACCACCCCAACCCCAACCCCCACACCCACACCCACCCCGCGAGTCGACCCATCCACTCACAAGCCCAACCGCATCCGCAACATCCCAACGACCCCAGCCGACCAGTTGAACAACTCCGTCGTCTCCAGGCTCGCACAATGCAGCGGCGAGTACTTCACACGCATCGCGATCGGCACACCACCAGAGTACGCCTACATGGTCCTCGACACCGGCAGCGACGTCGTCTGGATCCAGTGCTCCCCTTGCCGCCGATGTTACGCGCAGGCCGACCCGGTCTTCGACCCCAAGAAGTCTCGGTCCTACGACGCCGTACCGTGCGCGTCGGTCCTCTGCCGCCGCCTCGACGTCTACGGGTGCAACTCCAGGAGACAGTCGTGCCTCTACCAGGTCGCGTATGGGGACGGGTCACTCACCGCAGGGGAGTTCGCTACCGAGACGCTCACGTTCCGAGGAGGGGTTAGGGTGCAGCGTGTGGCGTTTGGGTGTGGGCATGATAATGAAGGGTTGTTCGTTGCCGCGGCTGGGTTGTTGGGGTTAGGGAGAGGGAGTCTGTCGTTCCCGACACAGGCGGGGATGCCAACACCGACGTTGATGGAGACCTCAGCAGCAGCACCTCCAGATCGCGCTGACCCTTCTCTCCAACCGTCGGCTGTAACAACTCGGAGCACATGACCTTGTTGGGCAGCTCAAGTCGCGCTAGGTCATTCACATTTTCCACATTTGGTTGATGTCGGCGATCCCATCGGACATGGCGAGGAGTCTACTTCCTGTGGTTTCGTCGGAGACAAAGGAACGTGACAATCGTATATGAGTTACTGTTGACGTTGAAGGCATGCATTTCAGCTATAGAAAATGGTGTCGTATAGAAATAGCGAGAAAGAAGAGCGATCCAGAAAAAAATAGCAGCCAACACAAATCCGCGACCTTGGGTCGCTCTACATATCCAAGATGTTCGACACCTCCGGCGGCTTCCAGGTGGAAACACCATCTTGGTTGTCACAAGAGGACGTCGACTACTACGTGAAGGTGTTCGAGAAGACCGGGTTCAGTGGAGGCGTCAACTACTACCGCTGTTTCAACCGGTGAGCAGCCTCCCCTTAGCTAGTCCATCATTGAAACGATGAAAGCAATCGTTGACTGTTGGCTACGATACATATCAATTTGGGCGTTTTTCAGGGACTGGGAGCTGGTGGCTCCTTGGGACACGGCGAGAGTCCGGGTGCCGACTCTCTTTGATGTCGGCGACCTCGACTTGACGTACAACTACCCCGGTGTCAAAGACTACATACACAAGGGTGGGTTCAAGAAGACGGTGCCGCAGCTGGAAGAGGTGGTGGTCATGCCCGGTGTGGCGCACTTCATACAGCAGGAGAAACCAGAGGAGACTACTTGTTGTGGTTTCGTCGGAGTCGGAGACAAAGGAACATGACAATAGTATATGAGTTACTGTTGACGTTGAAGGCATGCATTTCAGCTATAGAAAATAGCGCCGTATAGAAATAGCGAAAAAGAACAGCGATCCAGAAAAAAATAGCAGTTGTATTTTGTACACATCAAACGGAGCGACGATTAGAACAACAGAGAAACTGAACAAACCTGTTCGCCTTGTCGTCTGCAGAAACTCAAAGTCATCTAAGGTCTGCAGTGTTCCACCTCTGCTACGCTATAAGAAAAACAGGAGAAAGATATAAATGCTAAAAGAACTAATCGATCCAGAATCCAAACCTGAACACACAATTTCGTGAAATGGGACAAACCTGAGTTAACCAGTGTACTGCACTTGCAGTTCGGAAGGGAGAATGAACGCTTATGTACTTGCTATTAGACGGTAGATGTAGTTGTTTGGTTAGCACACGCACTTAGCTGACTGCTTCGGTGGCACCGTCAGCTTTTCATGCAGCAACAACGGTTGGAACAGATTGATTGGCTAATATAAAGAACCGACTAAAGAAGACAGCCAAGCAGCCAAGTACCTGGCATAGTCACAAATTCGGTATTCGGGATACGTACGGTGGAGCTAAAAATTCGGAATTCGGGAATTATGCGGGAAATTCGGATAAAAAACGGTAAAAGTACGGTCAAATTCGGTCAAAGTACGGTCAACTATTCGGGAAAAAGTCGGCAAAAAGTTGGCAATATATATATATATATATATATATATATATATATATATATATATATATATACAATATATATATATATATATATACATATACATGTATACATATATATACATATATACATATACATGTATACATATATACATGTATACATATATATTTGTATAGATATATACATATATCTATACATATATACATATACATGTATACATATATATATATATACATGTATACATATATACATGTATACATGTATACATATATATATGTATATATATATATACATGTATACATGTATACATATATATGTATATATATATACATGTATACATATACATATATATACGCATGTATATATATACATGTATACATATACATATATATACGCATGTATATATATACATGTATACATATATATATATATATATATACACACACACATATATATATACACATACACACACACATATATATATATACATATATATATATATATATATATATACATATGTATACATATATATATATATATATATACACACACATATATATACACACACACACACACATATATATATACATATATATATATATATGTATACATATATATTACATATATACATATATATATATATGTATGTATACATATATATTACATATATACATATATACATATATAGATATACATATATATACATATATACAGATATGTATATATATATATATATATATGTATATATGTATATATATGTGTATGTATATATATATGTATGTATGTATATACTTTGGACATATATATATATATAAATATACACACATATGTATATACTTTGGACATATATATATATACACATATGTATATACTTTGCACATATATATATACCACCGTACAGTAGCGAATAAAATGGGAAAAAAACGTTTAAAACGCGAATAAAACGGAAGTCGTGTTTAAAACGCGAATAAAACGTGAATAACGCGTATAATACGGCACGACAGTATTAAACGACCGTCACATACGGCAGCTGAATTATACGCGTTTAAAACGCAAATTTTTGAAAAAAATGCCGATTATTGTGACTATGGTACCTGGAATAGCAGGCACCAGTGCGACTAAAGAAGACACTCGTGAAGCAAGCACCTGGAATAGCAGGCAGGAGCACTGCTCTTATTCATAGGTAATAAGATACCTCGGGAAAAGCCCCTCCCAATGTACTAAAGGCGACAAAGACAACCATTTGAACATGAGCACTCAAGTACTCTTAATGAGCCTACCGGCTGCCACTCATCCTGAAGTTGTGCATGTGGACCATTGCATAGGAATAGACTTCCTCTATGGCTTCTGAACTGGGTCTTCCTATTGCTCTCAGGAAGACCCTTGTGCCGTGCACTTTGTATACTATTACAAGTTTTTGTACTACTACTAAACTTTCTCCTCCTTTTACTTTCTTTACTACTGCCTTATCTTCTATTTTTGTTCCTAAAAGTGTGGATGAAGCCAAAGGTCAACCAGCATGGTTTCAGACAATGCAAGAAGAGATGAATGCTCTTGGATAGACATACGTAGGATCCATTGATCCTTCAACTATTTGCAAATCCATATGATGCAGAGTGTCCTTTATAATTCCAACCTGATGACATTGTAGAAGTTAAGCTCGTATAGTTGCTAAAGGTTATACTCAAATGTATAACATAAACTGTTTTGCAACGTTTTCACCTGTGGCCCAGTTGAATTATGTGTCAATGTTGACTTTTGTTGTTGCGAGCTTATATTGGCATTGTTTCAACTTGATGGGGAGAGCACATTCTTATATAGTGATTCAAAGGGTAAAGTATACATCTAGAAAGTGGTTTTGTCGCTCAGGGGGAAGATTGCTAAAGTTTATCACCGTAATCGTGCAATCTATGGCCTCAAGCAGAGTCAGAGACTGGTTTAAAATCTCACTCAAATCATGACTCAATTTAAGTTGTGTACGCCACATGTTGATCATTCTGTTTGGTTTTTGTTAAATTGGAGTGCACGTATTCATAGTTTAAGGATAATATTGTTGTATATGTCAGTGTAATTTTGAGGGTATCCAAGGGACTAAGACTTATTTACACACACTTCTTTACCAAGGACCTTGGCAAACGAAAGTATTTTCGCCACAATATCAATCTCATCAACCCATATGAGTTAATGAGTTATGACGTGATAGGACACCTTATACTTATTATATTCATGTCTTTCTTTTGCATGACATTTGTTCTTAACACCAAGGATATATTGCATAAATATCATTCTATGTATTTTCATGCTATCTTAGTTATATTCTCTTTAGTAGTCCTTTTCATGTTTACCATAAAGAGCATGCTAGAGTAGAACTTATTTACACACACTTCATTACCAAAGACCTAGGCAAAGTAAAGTAATTTCTTAGGATTGAAGTAGCTCGTCGCTTATTTGAACTTTCTCTCTCACTAAGGAAGTATGTCCTAAATTTCTTGCTTGAAACAGGAATCCTTGATCCCCATGTTCTGCGGGACGGAACGAAGTTGATTACCAGTCACTATTATTTCTAATGCATATCATTATAGGAAGCAGTAGGAAAACTACTTTATCTCGCAGTGACTCAAGCTGATACATCATCGGTTATAGGTCTTATAAGTCGGCAGAAATTAATGCAATGTCACTAGAATATTGACTGCCATATCCTTTAATATCTAATATGTTCACTAGAAAAGGACTATACAGGAAATATGGTTGTTAATGTATATGTATAGGGACCTGCTTTTAAGTGTGAGAAAGGGTCAGGGACCTATGTAAATAGCAAAGTGACATATTCAAGATTTGGCAAACTTCCGGGTGGCCCAAACGAATGGAATTTTGAAAAATCAAAATAATGACAAAAAGGTGATTACTTTTGATCAACTATTCAGAAATAATCAGGAATAGATCAGCTGTGTGTGTCTCTCTCTCTATATATATACAACATAAATGCAACTATTAAGGTCACTAGACATAAAATCTTATTGAGTAAAAAAGCAAGAAAAGAATTGAAGAAAAGTTGAACATAACAATGTATATACCGATTTGATATAAACATATATAACAACATTATTTGAAACATTGAGCATACGCAGCAATGGTAATGAGATATAAGATGCAAATAAGAAAAAATATAAATTTTAAGAGGATTGCATGTTTGATGATTGAAGAGAAGAATTTTAATCGAGGAGGATGCGGATACAACGTCAGAGAAGAAGAGGTAAAGGATGTCGAAGCGAGCTTGAATCCTTAATAGTCAGAAGAGTGGGGGTCCGGGTTCTTGGTACATGGTACATGGTTTTGTACAAAAAGAGCAAGCGACTTAAAAGAGAAAATCAGGAAATATCGTGAAAAGTCAAGAGAATTGTGGAAAATCAAATAAATTGCAAAACAAATAAGAAAAATAGTGGAAAGTCGTGTAAAATCGGCGACCAACTTATGAATCTTAGTGAAAATTCGGGAGCTAAAAAAACATAAAAATCGGCGATTTTTTTATCCTCAGAATCAGAGGGCCTTCAAGCCAGGTAGACAGTACTCCCCAATTCCCTTCTCCCTGGTAGATATTCCATTCTTCACACGAGTATTGGGATGTCTCCACAAGTAGGATTCACTAAAGTCGGAGACAATTGTTACAATGGTAAGAAGTCTATAAAGACTCTTTTATATAAATATACAAGCACTCCGATAGGCAAACACTTGTCAGGAATTTCTCCCTTAATGAAACAAGAGTCATGTAGTAGCGCAATTGATGTTCATAATGCTAGTTTTTGCATAAATAAGAGTCTAACTATGAGATATTACACATTTTTAGTGGTAACCTGATTATTTGGTGAAGAAGCAAAACATTATAGCTGGATCGAGGGTAGAACCTATATAAAAAGCTATTGCTCCCAATACCTGAGAATTTCTATGGATCAAATCATTGTTGATTTTGGTTAATATAAGTAGCCTCATTATAGCCTCTATGTCCAGTGATAATCGTGTAGCCTCATTAATTAGTAATAATTTTCCATTAAAGTAGAAAGTGAATTGAAATGCATTATCTTTCACGAAGCCCTTGTCTACTGAGTGGTTTCATGTTCTATGTGACATGGTGAGCATGCTAGATATATACGCTCCAGCTTGCAGGGGAAGTATTACACTAGTTCATTTCATTTGTCCTTATTTCTATTTCGCTTAGCTCTTACTAACCGCTGTCTATGTTTTTATCCAGTTTTCAGTGACAGTTGTCCTAGAAATTAAAACCAAAGTAAAAACTGACATCCACAAAGTTGTAGCTTATTCAACCACAGAAAAGACAGCAATACTAGTGTATTCAAGACAAATGCCTGCCTATTCTGACAAGAAGTTTTACCTCTATAGTCTATGACTTGAGCATTAGGTAATTGGATTTCTTGTTCACTTCCAAGGTTCGCCATTGACCTAGAGCGATGAGGATCTTTTCTAGCAGATGAGTTATCAGCACCATGTTCATGTTCAGATGTTGCATTTTGGAATTATTAGAAAACAAGTCTCTGGCGGAAAAGCCTTCATCCTGACCGGTCGTTCGAGAAGCTTTCCCCGAGGTTTTGAGGTTATTTTCTCTAACAGCAATTCGGTAGCAACTAGTACTGTTCGGTGAGTTGTCTTCTGAACTGGCATTGGATAAAGATGGAGCGGCAATTTTGACATGGGTCGTCACACCAGCTTGAGTCAGATCAGGATATGTAGAGGCATCGAGATTAGTACCAGAGTCCTTTTCTTCGTACAGTGAACCATATCCTTCGCTCTCTGGGACAGCCTTTTCAAATAATCCGCCTGAAGCTGTAGGCGATTTCAAGTCAAGAGATGCATCAAAGTTAGATTTGAAAGACTTTCCTCGCTTCTTTCCATTGTTTGATGGGGTCGGCTTGGTGTCCAGTTCTGCATTAGCCGTGGAGATACCAGGACTCCTCTCAGTATCATCCTCCTGTAGTTTTTCTTGGATGACTGACCCATCAGAATTTTGTTTACGGTTTGATAATTTTTCAACTCGAGATTTCTTTCTGTTCTTTGCCTGACTATGGCTGCCAAGAGTATCAGCAGAGTTATCCTCTTTCTGTGCATTAGACTTCCTTATAGTTTGATAGAATTCTTTAGGGGATTTATTGGTATCAGATTTTCCGGCAGTTGAGTTTTCTTCCAGAGCAACTGATGTCTCAAGTTCATGTGCACCAAAAATCTCCATAAAATCAGCTTTCCCTATGCTAGATGTTCGCATTTCTATGCAGTCATCAGTTCTTCCTTCTCCAGGAAGATCACAAGTAGGTGTGTTGTCCAATGAAAGCAGTGCATCAGAAGTTTCACCATGAAGACCAATGACTTTTTCATGTAAATCAGTATATGCATTGCCATCCAAACCTTCATTTGAATAATTAGCTTCAAGAATTTTTTCAGTGCCTTGATTTTCTATATGACTTACAGTCTCTAACTCTATATTATTCACATTTTGACCTTTGCTTTTTTCAGATTTTCTTGACTTCCGTTTTTTATCCTTTGCGACAGAGGAAACAGCAGATTTCTCCAAATGAGTTGAACTACAATTTAGTGCATCTACATGTGGAGCATCAGGTGTCTTTTTTGACAAGTCATCGGACTGTTTATCATGGGAGTCACTGAAACCTACGGGCACTTCAACGTGTGCATTCATCGGAATGCTGTCCAAATCATTATTGAAATTATTATCAAGATCAAGTCGAGCGCCTTCAACTTCAAAAAAAGATCCCTTCTCGAGCTCACAAAAATTCGCATTAGTTTCTTTCATATTTTCAGTTTTTTTCTTCTTTCTCCAGTGCTTCTTTTGCGTTAATTCAGGGAGAGCTGCAGAATTATCTAGCATGACGGAGCTGCCGGTTTTATCATCTTCAATAGGTGTTTTGTCTAACAGAGGTGAAATACCAGATTCCTTCCTGTGAGAGGGACCGACTTCACCGAGCAGATCAGTGTTTGCAAGTGTTGAGCTATCAAAGTCAGTTTCAAGATTCTGTTGAGGAATTTGAATTCCTAGAGAAGATTCCTTCTCAAACTCAACATGGTTTAAATTAGTTGCCTTGCGCTTTTTCCTATCTTGCCCTTTTCCCTGCCGTTTTTTATCTACTCGATCAGTCAGTGCAGCAGATTCTTCTGGAGCCATCTTACTATTGTTAACATTCCCAGTGGCAGCAGAGGCGGCATCAATCTTTCCATGATTGCTAACTTTCTTTTGATGGTTTGAGCTCTTCCTTCTGTGTTTATGGGGTGGATCCTCAAGATGAGTTTCTTCAGGATTTTGATAGAGATTAGCAAGTTCTTGAACGTGGTGTGTGCCAGTTGATTTTCCAATAGGGTGCTCACCATTTAGAGTTTCAGCAGGTGAATCCCTAATTCTCAAAGGTTTGTTACCATCCGGTAACAGATCAGGCACAATTGTAGGGTTGGACACTTCAGCAACATGTGAATTTATTGCAAAAGTCATGACAATATTAGGTAATTTTTCTTGATTGGTGCCCTCATACTCATGTTTTCTGCTACTCTTTTTCTTCTTTTTGGTTTTAGTAGCATTCTTCTGCAGCTCAGCGCGCGGATCTACTAACTCAATAGTTTCAATGGATTTTGCTTGAACAACAGAACTATTCCCGTCTTTTTCGATGGAAACAGAGTCCATCATCGTGTGCGCCACATCTAACACGTTCTGCGATCCACCAATGGTTTTTGCTGCCAGCAGCACATCTTCTGATTTCTCAACCTTATCAATAGAGACAGGATGGGGACACCGACTCTTCAACTCACAAGGCAACGAAGATTCCTCAACTAGTTTTCTAACATCACTAGAAATTTCATTGGTAGCAGATGAGGTATCAAACTTACCATGCCTACCACTTAAGCTCTTTTGGGTACGTGAAGTCTTCTTTTTGCGCTGACAAGTTTCAAGATTCAGTCCTTCAGGATTTGAAGAGATGCCAGCAGCATCAACATATTTTGTGGCTTTTGGTACATCAGCAAGCTTAACTTTCAAAATTTCTGCAGGGACCTCAGAGCTGTTATCAAGACCATTGTCATTCGGGGAGCAACCAGGTGCAGTTGCAGAGCTGGGTTTCTCGGCAACATTAAAGTCTGTTACACCACCATGTGAAGAATCGAATAACCCATCTGCATCTTTGCACTTTTCAGAGGCAGTACCTAGCTCGCAAGATTTTCTACACTGTCTCAACTGCTTTTCCGGTTGGTCTGGATTCAGTAGTGGTTCACCATTAGCCAACTTAGTAGTAGAAGCAGAGTTAACATGAATGTCAGATTTATCTCCACCTATCTCCACTGCAACAGAGGCACTTGTTGGCTGAAGAGCTTCCATGTTTACAGATGCCTGAATCATTTCTCCTGCTAGAATTATATCTTTTGATGCCTCAACAATCTTGTGCCTGGAAATAGATTGATCATGTTGATGGTGTTGAGAATCAGGTGATTTGCTCCTTCCAATGGTGGTATCTGGAGAATAATTGATGACACAAGACATGCATAATGAACAGACGAGATTAGAATATTGTTTGCAATAACTTAGATAGATGACCCATCAAGTTACCTTGATCATCAGTGTAATGACAAGATGGGGACCAAAAGCATCATCATTATAGTTTTTTGAAGAAATCTTGAAAGAGCCTGTATTTTTACCTCCATTTGAGACCATTGGATAGTCTGTGGATGTCGCCACCATATTCCTAGTAGGGGCAGTACTGACAGTATCCACATAAACAATCCAAGCACCTTTAGCCCATGGAATCTGATAGGGAAAATAGAGATTTTCCCCCATTTCATCTGAGAAATAAACAACAGTTAGTATTGTAGCTTGCTGATGCTACAGTGACAGATTTTCAATAAATATGCACCATGCTGCCAGATTTCAATATGAAGGATTTGATATAATAATGTTGAATCTATTTGTGAGAAATGAATCTTTGTTTTATTATATATGGGTAAATGAATTTGATGTATCGTAGCATCGTGAGATTTGTATGATAAAGCTCTTAGATAAAATGCCCATAAGGGTGTGGTGTTGTGGTGATACAGCATTGTATTAACCAGGAGGTCTCAACTTCAACTCTTGCTGGGGTTGGATTATTATAAGGCTTTCTGGTTATCATTGTGGTTTGCGCCTCATTGTGTTGCACTAGTCCTTGATTTACCTACTACCCTCATAAGGCCTCATTGAGGCTTTTGGGTCCTAGGGGAAGTACTTTTTCGATCTTCAAAAAAGCTCTTGGATACCATACTAGGAAAAGCCGTTCTATAAAGGGAAATGTCAGAATTGTCAATATCAAGTATCAACAGCACCTAGAGATGTCGAACCCGGTAACTTTTCAGAGTCAACCAAGTCGGCCCAGCTTGGATCAGAAATCAATGACATCAATCCAATTCCAATGGCAACCAGCCAAGGAAGAAAATGTCCGATTTCAATGCCATTTCGCTGGCCACAAAAACAGAAATTTACCAAAATTTTGATGGAAACTTCGACAAATGTGTTCCTAACGTTTCGACGGCAAAATCTATAAATTAATTTCTGAAATTTTACCAGAATTATCTACTAGTGTAGTTCTACTCAAATATGCAATAATATTCCATACTTGATATGTGGGGGTGGGGGTCTCCTCATGTGGGAGTGAAGGACCCTGAACTGTTTCAATGGGGATTTCGATGGAGAATTTTGATGTCATTTTTCAAGGATGAAATCAATGAACTAAGTCATTATAGTTTGCAAGCACAATGTATAAACTTAAAGACACAAAACTGTGAAAAAAAATATGCTCTAGGCAATCATAGTACATTAAAAAGAAAGAAAAATTTCAATGGACAGCGCGTTTTAACAGTGCATTTCGATGTCCGATGGCCATCGTTATGGAAATAATTGTGGAAGTTTTGACAATTTCGTGGAAATTTTAAACGATGCAACCAGCAATCCATTTCATTTTTTCTTCCTTGTCAAAGACAATGTCAAGAAGTGTATCTTCAACAATGTTGATGATCTTCTACAATATAAGCTACAACATTCCAAGAAGGTAAAGATCAAGGATTAAGGCCCATAGGTTCCATATTTAATTGATGAATTTCTATATGAAAGCTAATCACTCGTAATTGACTCCGCTACAAGAATTCTCACAAATATTATTTTATATTATATATCACCTTTCCATAATTGAATCTGCATTTTTTGGGCAAGTATTTTGCCTTTTAAGTTGTCCTAGTTCATATAGCCTGCACGTCTATTTGGAAAACAATATACCACAAATTTGCATAGATCCACAATAGTTTAGTGGATGAGCTGTTCATTATATAATTGTATGACAAATATAAACTTGTTAGTTGTTCATAAACATACATTGTTTTAAGACACATTCTATGGCACTAAAGCCCCTAGCTGCTTAAAATGACCTTCATGCGCTAGTTATGCGGCCTTGCATTAAATGCCCGCTTTGAGCTTGAGGTTAAGGCCAAGACACACGAGCAGCTCCTAGGCAGCACCTAGGTAGCCACCTGAACTCAAGATATTAAGCGCCTAGTCTAATTAGGTTTTTTGGGCGGTCTGGAAGGCCGCCCAGGCATGCTTCAGCAGCTGTTGGGCCTAGATTATAGGCTTATATTGCCTACTTTTTTTTATTTCTTATCTTCCCACGACCTTCTTCAGTTACTCTTTTGATATGTGTTTTTCCTTCTTAATCTCTTCTTGTTTATCTTTTCCTCCATAGTCAGGGTTGTACATCGGTCCAAACCTATAACATACCAATACCTAACTTCCTAGCTCTAGAAACCCTAATCCCATCAGTCCAAACGTATAACATACCAAAACCTGACTTCCTAGCTCTAGAAACCCTAATCCCATGGATAGGTCGTAAGATCGAATCCTTAGAATGGCCAAACAAGGTTAACATTTTATCACAACACATTTTGCTTGTACCCTTATGAATATATAATGCACATAGAATGAGTACCTCAAATGTAGATCCCAACTATGGATGCTTGTGACCCTGAATATGTTTGGATCAATAAACTCTAATGTGATGATTAGTTGGTGTCGGCTAACCCTAACCATGCACCTTGGTATCACATATGATGCAATAATACATCTCAATACACTCAAGATGGATCTAAACAAAAGCTAAATGCAGCATAATATGTAAGTCAAGCTCATAAACATGTAGCATGCCACATTGTTCACTAAATACAGACCTGAAGACTTAAATAGGATTAATAAGTAAATGCTTGTGATGAAATATGTATAAATGATTAGAGTTAGGGTACTCTGCAACATGCTTAGAAGTTAGAATAATGTTGGGAATCATATAATGTGCAAGATCGGCCCTTTTTCACCCTTAACCTTAATAGGATGTAAATAAGTAGTAGTTAGTGCCAAGATGGCTAATATGGATGAATTATATACAATTGGACTTTTGCATGGTATATCATAGCTCTTAATCTTATAAAGTAAATGAATAATAAACATAACCGCATAATGTGAGAAATATAACTCAAATGTCCATATAATAATATATTCCATGTATGGGAGTTATAAGTTCATATAACAATTAATACATCAAGATCGTAATGTGTCCTTCCCTCATTAATATAACTAATTTAGATAATGAGTTTAATAATAAGATAGAACGACTCCATAATCAACAATAATGATGGGAAACACTTTCATGGGCATAAAATGATAATGGAGAAGTGGTTATATTTAATTGGAAAGGTAATATCAATAAATGATTTTGAAAGGAATCTTGAATTGAATAATTGTAATGATTGCATAAAAGAATTATAGCAAGTAATTAATGGGAATATAGTCCTAAAAACGAATCTAATATCAAGATATCATCCATAGATGATTATTTGGTGAATAAATATGGAAATAATATCTTTTCATCCTAATATATAGTAAATAATCTCAAAGGTAATAACTTGAATCAAAATATAGGCTATACTTCAATGTAGTTAATGAAGAAAGTGTTATATGACAAGATGATCTTAAAACAAACTAAATCCCAAGATATAAGCAAGCTATTGTGAAAGGATTCGGATAGAACGATACCCGACTAGAGCGGGTTCTCCTTTATTGTGAACATTTACACAATAGACCCAACGAATAAAAGAAATAAGAAAGAGGTACATAAATAGAAACTGTTTTCCAACGCTC
Organism: Alisma plantago-aquatica; assembly: GCA_963693085.1. Classification (NCBI taxonomy): domain Eukaryota; kingdom Viridiplantae; phylum Streptophyta; class Magnoliopsida; order Alismatales; family Alismataceae; genus Alisma; species Alisma plantago-aquatica. Next base: position 359,383,140 of record OY856410.1, read on the forward strand.
CCCCTCAAGCTGAAGCATACACGTCATGCATGCCCAACTTGGAATTCATACATCTAAAAATTGAAGATGGAAGTGGTTTGGTGCAAATATCTGCCACTTGTTGTCCAGTGTGAACATGACGAGTCTGAATCTTCTTAAAGAGCACCAAATCACAAACAAAGTGGCAGTCCACTTCTATTTGCTTGGACCATTCATGGAACATCGGATTACTGGCAATGTGAATGGATGTCTAGTTATCACACATGAGAGCCATAAGTGTCTCGACAAACACTCCCGTTTCAAACAGTATAGACATAACCCATTGCAGATCACAGCAAGCATGTGTCATCGCCTCGATACTCAGCCTCTGTGTTGAACTGTGCTACCACATTTTGGTTCTTGCTCCTCAAGTCACCAAGTGTGACCAGTGTTTTAAAAAGCGACCAGAGCGCCCGCTCAAAGGGCAGCCAGGCCTAGCCACTCCAGACATAGTGAAGCGACTGTCAGGCAGATCGCCATCATGTGGTCGCTTGGAGCCCGCTTCAACCGCTCGGGCGCCCGCCTAAAGGTCAGTTCTGAGCGGCCGCTTAGGCCCACTTTTGGTAATGGCGGTCAAAGTCAGGCACAAAAAGGGCAATTCTTTTTTTTCTCATTTATTGGCATTGCTTCTATACTATGTTTTGTTTTTTAATAATTATTTTTTGACATCAGTATGTTTGATAATACTATATAATGGAGAACATAGTGACTAAAATCTGAATTAGTTATTCAAATCTATACTAATATGAAAAAACTAATTGAAGGATATAATATTCATCAAAAAAAAATCATTCATCAGGTCTGCCTTTCTTAAGAGCCTTACAAAGACTATATATAGGAGTTTAAACCCAACTCATTAGACAACTAGCCAATGTGGGGCTAAACCACCGACTTTGCAAGACAAACTGCGAAAATATCAAATAACTCTTAAAATACAAGGCAACTAATAAAACATTATAACTACTACTGAAAAGACTATTTAAAAGGCTATGCTCGTCCTACATCACTATACTAGTATATTAGTACATTGATGTTGTAGCATAATTAATACGTTTTGTTGTACATATATTGTATAATAGATAATTTTATAATACATAACATGCACTAGTATGTTATATGTTAATTGCCTACTATATTATCCGACCTAATGTATATTAGTATATTTTGATACATTATACATAAGCTATTTTGGGTTTTTTTTTGCTTTTTCTCATTTGTTGGCATTGTTGCTATACTCTATTTCGTTTTTTAATAATAATTTTCTAACATCAGTAAGTTTAATAATAATATACTAGTATATTATACATTACACTACTGTTGTAGCATAATTATTACGTTTTGTTGTACATATATTGTAATATAGAAGATTCTATAATACATCACATACATTAGTACATATATGTTAACTGCATACTGATTCTAAGGTATATTCGCATATTTTGATACATTATACTTAAACTATTTAGGTGTTTTATTGTGTTGTGTAAGCAAGGAATAAGGTTTCGGCAAAATCACCGAAATTTTGCCCCAAAATACCGATTTCGGTAGCATCTGGTACCGAAACATGCGACCATACCGATTTCGATCGAAACTGCCAACAAGATTGCATTTATCGAAATTTCGATAAAAATTTCGACTGTTTCGATGGATTTCGCCAATTTCGAGATTTTTTGTACACAAATTGAAAAAATTCGATGGAAATTTCGATGGAAGTTTTGATAATTGCAATCCTTTGTGTTATTGTTGTTTTTTGAATAGGACTAAAGGGGGATTGGGGTTATTTCACCATTTATTACTCGTGCATAGCATATACCTATAATATATCATAATTACATTGCATTCCCTAATATTTGCTACTCAAATTATCAAATACTAATACGATGCATGCTTTATGCTATGCTATATTTTATTTTCTTCAATGCGGACGACATGTATCCTAGTGGTGGTTAATAGACAATGAGGGTCCTAGGAAGCCAAATACACAATAAATAATGATTTTACTTGGAAACATTGCATTAATGTTCTTAGGGCCAATGAAATGGTTGACTGTCGAGTCAATATCAACAGCAAACTATCAACCCAAGTAAAATGTGTGGGGGACGCCCTACATATCGAACATGTGATGCTAGAGCACAAATAAGTACATACATGTATATAGCTCATAATTGCAAAATTACATAACTTAATTCCTACATTTTGTCATCGAAATCCTTCATCGAAATCCTCAATAAAAAGGACAGTTCCCTTACCTCCCCACATGAAGGACCCCTCCCTAACCTACCCCCACATAAAATTTTATTGCATAAAACGATGCATTTAGGTGTAGAGGTCACGCCTGTAAGATTTCATAAATTAATTCGTTCATTTTGGCGTTGAAACGGGCACAATTGCATTTATCGAAATTTTTGTCGAAATTTCCATAAATTTCGGTTTCCATGCTGTCGAAACGGTATCGAAATCGGATACCTTATTCCTTGTGTGTAAGGTGTTCAAATATGTGTAAAACTTCCCTAAGTATATTATTTGTATAGAAATATGTGTAATTTTCTATTAAATTATATAATAATCTCAGTACCAGCATTTTTCAAAAAGCACCCACTTGGCGCTTAAGCGGCCACAAGGTGTTGCCTGCGCACCTCCCACTTCTTGCTTTTGAAAACATTGAGTGTGACCCAAGAAACACATAATAGCAAAAAGTAGGCCGTCTATCTCCGATATAAACTATCCAATCAGCATATATCCAGTAAGCTTCAAGGGGGTGTGTGATATCTTTCCTTGTGAAGTAAATGAGACCCTTCCTTGGCGATCCTTTAACATAACATCGAATTTGGTAACTGTCATCCAGTGTGACATCTTGGACGCACTCATAAACTTGCTGACAACTCCCACAACATATGAGATATCGAGACGAGTAATTGTTAAGTAAATTCATTTTCTTGCAATCCTTCTATACTTTGTAGGATCAAGCAAATCACTGTCATCAGAAATAGATCCTCAACATGATAATCCATGGGCGTGGAGACTGGTTTGTATTGTGTCATGCCGGTCTCAACGAGAAGGTCTAGAACATACTTCCGCTAAGAGAGGTTTGTGCCCTTCTTGGAATGTATAACTTCTATTCCAAGGATATAGCAGAGATTGCCCGAATCTTTTGTCTGAAATTGTGTTTGCAGCCACTCCTTGAGCTGTAAAATGCCTATAGAGTCATCAGATGTGATGACAATATCATCTACATAGACATCCTGAATAATAGTGCCACTTGACGATTTATACACAAATAAAGAATGATCAGTAGAGAACTGATTGAACCCAAACTATATAAGTGCAATACTAAATTTATCAAACCATGCCTGTGGTGACTGCTTCAGGCCATACAAGAACTTCTTCAGTTTGCATACCTTCTTGCACTCCCCCTTGAGCAACATATGCAAGAGGTTGCTCCACATATACCTCCTCAAGAAGATCACCATGAAGAAAAGCAATTTTGACATCTAACTGAAGAAGAAGTCAGTCAAATGAGTATCAATAGAGATAAGGATTCGCACAAAATTGAGCCGAGCAACTAGGGAGAAAGTCTCAAAGAAATCTACACCATGTGTCTAAGTGTACCCTTTTGCCACCAAACGAGCCTTCAAGTATCAAGCTGAAGAGCAAATGTGCGGGCTTCTAGTGATAGATGAGACAAGCAACAAACACTCAAGAGTGGATGGTGTATAGTGCAAGATCGAACACCTTTACGAGCAGCAACTGAAAGGTGTAAGTCGGAAACAGAAGCATCAAGAGAACTCTCAGTAGGAAAAGTTACCTTAGGAGTGTCCTACGATGAGGAGTCGATCTGCAGGACTAGTGACGCTACGTCCTCTTGGTGATGTCACCCATGTAGATGATGGATCGGAGGCAACAAGCGAAGTCCCCTGATTCTTGTATCTAAAACCAAATTGACGGAGGAGCCAGGGGAAGCTTGCTAGGTAGCCTGAAGAAGACAATCATACTCCTTGGAGATTGTAACATCTGATTGCATTTGTTTAGAGGCTTCAGATGCAGATGTTCTCGGAAAAGAAGTTGTATAATGTGCAGCACCAATAAGGGGTTGTCCATGTTTAGAATAGCACTTTTCTTCTGTTTGTCCAAGTTTCCAACAGAACGTGCATTTGTCCTTAAGACGATTGCCTTGTCCTCGACCGGCACCTCGTCAATTCCTTTGCCAACAACAGCAAAAGAGGCATGATTCTCAGAGCGTTGTCCTCCTAAAGTAGCAGAAACAGACTCGAAGGAAGACTGTTGAATCCTCACAAAGGCTTCTTCGAGATTTGGTAGTTTGTTTGTGGCAAGGCTAACACTCCTAGATGAAGCAAAGATAGGATTTAATCCGGATAGGAATTTTGATGTTACTAGATCATCTCTATCTTTCATTGATCACTAGTCTTGACGCTATCTTGTCTTTCTGCAAAGAGACAGTCCTCGACGGTGTAGAGATGGAGAGCACTCCTCTCGTAAGAGAAGTGCTTCCTTGCAGCTTCCCAAATTTGTTTGGCATTGCAGTACAACATAAACCTGGAAACAATATGGGGCTCCATGCTATTTCATAACCAAAACTTCACAAGTCCATTATGTTTCAGCAAGTAGAGTAGCAAAGACTTTCATCAGGAGGTTCTGACTCAATAATATCAACCTTATCTCGGAATTCAAGAACGGTGTATATAGCATTCATCCAGAAAAGAAAATTTTGTGAGCAAAGCTTCACAGAAATAATTTGAGATTGATCGTTGTAGAAGATTGTAGCGGAAGCACCTGGCTTTTTGGCTCCCATATTGAGATTGGATCAAGATAACAACATCAATCAAGGCAGATTGTCGGCAACACGCCGTATATGGCAATCACACGCCGTGTAGAGATGTCAACACGTTGTATCAGTTGGCGAAGACAAAAAGCAAACTTTCTGAATCTCTTTGACATGTCGTTTATCCTTCGAAGGTGTAAACTTCAGTAGCCATCAACATGTCGAGTCACTTAGGGGACACGTCTCAAATAACTTCGAAGGTGCAAACTCCAGCAACCGTCAACACACGGTATAACTTGCAATGTGAGTGAAACCCTACGTTGTCAGGGCGATCTCTAAACTACAACAGGTTATGATGATTGGACGACATGCCATGTCAGCGAAGGCTGATGCATGATCTAGACAGTAATTAGCGTTGTCAAAAAGGTAGAAGACCCAAGAAAATGTGTCAAGGGGTGACGGGAGTCAGCACCGTCACCTAGCACTGTCACCTATTTCCAATAGACAATGTAAAACTAACGCATCAACAGCCCCTAAAGAACTTAGGAACTCATCCACATACGGGGACTACGTGGAGAGGAAAGAAGCACAAGGGAGTTGTTCCTCCTCTTTATATGATAGAACGAGCGGTTCTCCTTCTCTCCTTCAAGCAGCCACCGCTCTTCGGTGGAAAGGGATGGAGATTGTCGAACAGCGGTCGATAGGCGGCAAAGCGTCCGACGATGGCGGTGATGGCGTTGGCGGAGGAGCACAGAAGGAGGAGGTGGAGAAAGAGAAAGAGGAGGGGGTTCAGCGGAGAGGGTTACAACCCTAGAGCATGCTCTGGTAGCATGTGAAAGGATAGGGCCAAAGCAATCTCGGGCTAGAGCGGGTTCACTATTATTACATAAGGTGTGAACATTTACATAATAGACCCAACAGATAAAGGAGATAAAAGAGAGGTACATAAATAGAAGTTATTTTCTAAAAGCTATATCAATTGGGATAATATATATGGTAATAACATCTTTAAACACTTATATGTTAGAGGACCTAACAACTAATGTCAATAGTGGAAACTAATGTGATATTCTAACTCACATGCTAAAGTTAGCCTAGGTGTCAAGTTTCACTTTGATTGAACCTTGTTTGAGTCGTCAACTAATTAGGAAAAGAAAACATATTGTTAAAGCTACAAAACATTAATTATCTGATATTCTTGGACGATTACTTAAAGTTACATGATTTATCAACGTCACACTAATATTTACTCTATCATGAGTCCCTCGGCTTCTCTATTTCCCGAAACAATACGCATCATTTTCTCTCTGCATTTTCTCCCTTCTCGATCTACCTTTCTCCAAAATTCGGCATTAGCTTCGTCTATCTCTCCCAAAGATATTGAGCCCTACTTTCCCAAGTCTCATGGTTTGTAACCCTACCATCCATCGCTCCCCTCGTGCCTCTATTTTATCTCTTACCCGGCACCACTACTAACCCTAACCACTATTATCCTTCAAAACCCTAGACTCGATCCCTGATACATCGGGAATACAGCGTTGCACAAGGAAACTCCTTTAGGCCCTATGTAGGATTTTGACCTCCACTTCCCCCTTCTATCCACCCGGAGTTCTACAGGGCATCTACAACCATGGCGCCTCTCAAAACTCACCTAGAACTTCTTTGGGGTCTCTTACAAAGCTTCTTATACTATTAACTCCGCCAAAAGAGATATTGTCTTTGTATCCCATTTTTTTACCTCTTCCTAAGGTTCGCGAGAAATGTTCTCACTTCCGACCGCCATCATCATACTTTGCCTAAAGACTTGGTATTTGTCACGTGATGTAGAGGACCTAATATCATATCTTGAACCTTCTTTTTCCAATGGAACCTTTTTCGACCCCATCAAGAAAATCACAAGATTCACAACCAAATACAAAAGATTTAGTCTTGCACGCTTCACCAAATCCACACTCTTGGCCTTGTAATGGACCATCCAGACGAAAACAAGTTATTGACATCCTAGACGATCATATCATTTCAAAAATACTTAATTCAATTGTGTGGTTGCCTGAGTTAGATTATGTGTTGCTCACTAAGGAGGAACTAACTTCAACTCAACCAAACTTTCTCAAAGATTATCATCGTTTTACTCCATCAGAGCTAAATTCATCCACGACAGTAAGAATTCATGCAAATTTTGATTTTTTTTATAAAAAGGAAATATGCAGCCGATAGAGCTTAGTTGTATGGTCCATTAGGCCCATAAATGAAATTCTTATGTCTAGTTTTTGCAACCAGTAATTGAATGTGACTATTGCCATTGTTGGTTGCTTCTTAGATGAAAGAACTAGACATGAGAGTTTGCTAATATCATGCAACAAGATATGGCACAAGGAACTACAGAGACCATCTTGCCTCAATGTTACTATATCTACCATACAGCAACTTTTGACTCCTTCATGAAAGAGCAAGTGCCAAAACTCTTCATCTACAAATTGAACACATCTTCAATATTTTACATCTGGAGTGGTCTTGATCTACCTTCATCTTTGAAGATGCTCCTCTACAAAGATGAATAAGAACTCAAAATCCAATTTCCACCCTTCTCTTCTAACCACCTTTGTCTTCCTTGAACTTGTTGATTTTCTATTATAGTTCCTTTGTGAAAAGTCAATTTGAATCAGCCGTAAGATTCCCAAGTTTCTACTTGTCAAAGTGAGTCCTTCCTCCTTGATTTCTAAATGTCTCACTATATCAAGTCATTGAGGTGACCAACCAAGAGGTTTTTTGCCTTTTGTACCAACTTTTTAGTTGGCATAACAAAAAAGCTAGGAAGCACGGACACGTCCCGAGAGGTGTCGTGGCCGTGTCTTCCGTGTGTCGCATGCGGACACGCGGTAGACACGGCCCCGGAGTGTCCAACTTTTTTTTGAAGAGTTTTTGGCTTAGACACGGCTAGGACACGGCTGGGACACGGCTTGGACACGGCTGACCCAGCCCAGCCACATCCAGGTCCAGTTATGTTAGGAAAAAAGACTAAACCCGTCCATGTTCCCTAACCCACCGATATTTGCTCCCCTTCTAATCAATTTCACTCCAAATTTTTGTTGTTTTCTTACTGTAATCCTGCCCCTCTATCAATCTATGCCCAATTTTTCTAATAAGTCTTTTTCTTCTGTTTTGTTATAATGTTAACATTAATTGCTGCTGTTGGTTCAGTTATGTTATACAAATCTGTAGTATTTACTGTATTTAATCATACATCATTCTGAGTTGGATTTCTTTATTGTTGAATTGGTCTAATTATTGTTTATTTACTGTTCAAAAGTCATTGCGTTATGATTTAAATTGACAATTTGCTTTAATTGATTGGAAGCATGGACATGAATGCGTTTGCATAAATTTATAAATATCACTAGGCAATGCTTGTTGTATCTGAAGGGTTTTTCCTATTTGGATGAATGTGTTTGATGGATGATTGTATGTCTTTTAAGTAAATGAAATGCAAACTCCACAATTTAATTTCTATAATTGAATGTGTTTATACATCAATAATGTATACATATATATGTAAAAAAAACAATTTGCCGTGTCCGGCCCCGTGTCTGTGTCCTACATTTTTTAAAATTTCCGTGTCTCGTATCCGTGTCCGTGTCCGTGTCCGTGTCTGTGCTTCCTAGCAAAAAAGTTAAGCTCTTAATGTGTGTTGGAGGTATGGAACTGAACACCAATGTTGGCAAAAATTTTGACAAAGTTTCAAACTTCGTGTCCATGCGATGTCAAACTACTACTATGTCGACTTGGTCCCAACTTCGGACCGAAGTTTCCTCTTGTCGACAAAGTTGGGTTTTTACATGTGTTTTATCCCAACAATGTCAAAGTTGTTGATGTCTCCCCGAAGTTGGCAATGTTGGGGCAAAGTTGATACGAGTCAACCCATTAATCCTAACTAGTGCCCTAAGAGCCATTATAAGGCATAAGTGGCGACTCCAACCCTCTTCAGAACTTCTAATATCAATTCCTACTTTTATTGGTAGTCACTCTTTGTTGGAGAAAGTTATGTAACTACTATTTGATTGCATATTGTATGAAGGATGTATGGTGAATTGTATTTGTATATTTGTTTTGCACATTTGACCCCCGCAACTACTAGTACACATTGTATTATCAACGTATCTAGGGCTAGAAAGAAGTGAACCATGTTCTTGCATTAAATTAACATATTTAGGATAGAGTTATAGCACAATTAGAAGTTTTCAATCAAAGTTTCCTTCATATTAGCATCATTTTCAAAAGAACTCTTTGAAGTTCATCGAAGTTTGCCTAAACTTCCTTAGAAGTTTCCACAAGCTTCCACTTCCACACCTGGCCAGGTAGACACAAAGTCCAAGTCATGCACCATGGTCGGCGGCCACCACTTAGGCATCCATAATTAAAATTTGAGCCCACTACAAAACAAAGGGATAGGAGCCTTGGGTGTCCATGACAGATTTTTTCTAGAAACGTATTCTTCTATATATTGTTTTGCTTTCGTGTTTGATATCGAGATAGATATATATTTATCTCAATATTTGACATGTGTAGAGACTACTCAAGCAGTGTTAAGCTTCTATTTTAACTGTTATTTGATATATTAGGGTATTGGGTATTATATGAACGCATGATGCATGATATAGCTTATAATATGAAATTTGTAAAATATATGTTATGTATAAAAGCATTCACAAAAAGAATAGGCTAGGCCAACCAAGAGCCCGAGACAGGGCGAATGTGATGGAAGAAGTATCTACATTGTATTAAATTTATGATTGTTCTTCGGATGAAGATAACGGTCATTTTTATCTTTTCATTTAATGAGTTTAAAATTGGAAGTTGATCGAACTATGGCAACATTAGGCTAGAATCTTTACATCATTTGAAGCAAATGTTTTAGCAAGTATTGCACACCTAATCACTCATCTAGTACCTATACATTGCTAGGGCTACGATCACTTTGTTTTTTACTGCATACAAAAGTGATGTTTATTGTCTCTTAAATGTATGTCACACAGATATATCAAAAAGGTTCACACACACACAACCATATCAATTACATCTAGTGCCCAATTCTTTTTTACATAGTCTGGTACCTATCTAGATGTGGCCCATATACAAATTTAAAGATAGGGAACGACTAGGCATGCCCGATACATTTGGCATGGCACATTTAATAAACTTCCCAAGTGATTGATATACCATTATATTCATCTAATGGAAAATAAACTCATTGTCTTTCTGGTAAAAGATGTATGGCTAATGTGATTTATGTTATCATGTCCCATTACATGCGTACACACAACTATATCGGAATGTGATGTAAATGATACACAGAGGCATACTAGACTATCAGGTAGATAATGTACATGTGTACCTAGAGTTGAAGTCGAATATCCTAGATTTTTTAAGCTGTTGTGTCTTCAAGAGTAAACAAGTGTCCCAATTTGTAACCACCGCCATATTTGTGTGACTTGGGACTTTGAATCTTTGCATTTTTCTACCTTGGGAATAAATCATTGCACCTTAGACACAAATTTAATGGATTTTCGGCTTTCAATATAGAATCAAAGAGTTTTCCTTAATTCATTTGTTGTAGAGTTAGAATTAATTGACAGGTATGGATTTCATCATACCTACAGAGCAAATTTCATTCATCTACTTCCGTATAAAATTTTACAAAGAAATCAAATAGTTGATCTGTAATAATAGGAACTTCAACAGTTACGTCCTAAGTATTAAGTAATTGAAATATTAAGAAAAAAAACTTCAATATTTTGCTGCTTCTAGCTAAAACAGTGGAACTGAATGCCTGCTCATGGAGTCGTGATTAAGCTACATAAGTCAAGGTACACGATACAATATACAAGAAGTACCTTTAGACTGAGTATTTTGATATTCCCAAGGGCTGGATGGATGTTAGCGTGTTCGGTTATAATCTTCCCTGTAAGAAAACAACTATTTAATAAGAAAGAAAGCATGATTCAGAATATTAGAAAAGCTCGTTTAAATGGAACAGCAGGGAAGGATGTAGAGTTAATCCGTAGTCAAGCTCATCCATGATCAATAGTAACTGTATTCCGTGGTCAAGCTCATAAAAATAGTTGTATAGGGATAAGACAGCAGCGAGAACCAAGCTATAAATTAATATGGAGAGAGACAGAGCATCGATTATGCAAATGGCGGGAACCCTTAATCAATCGCGCACAAGTAAACCACTAAATTTCAAGCTAAATGGTTTGAAGACAGTTCCTCCACAGGAGACACACGAACTGGGGCTTCTTCAAACGGAGCCAGGACGCAGGATTAGGTTGTAAAAGGAAAAGGAGGCGAAGGATATGCAGCGGATTACTTTTGGGTTCACCAACGGTATCCTCTTCCGAGACTATGAAAGCGAAGTTCGTCTCAATGTCGGTTCGAACGAGGATGGTCGCGGACCTTGGCAGCCTTGCGGTTGCCACGGAGGGAATGATTGCTTCATCCATGCGTGCCGCGGCGGCTCAGTGGGCGTGAGCCACTGCTTGTGCTCGCGGGAGGACAAAGGGTTTTTCAACGTGCAAGGATGGCGGGTTTTGATACTTATGCTTAGTTTGGCAAAGTGGTTGAAATTACATGCCAACACTACTTGTCAATCGCTACCATTACACAAATTTTACCAACAGTTCATTTCTAACCGTAAGAAATTGTTGCGATGAGTAATTTTTGATGGGCCACTGGCAATCACATTGCCAAATGTTGCAATACCTCGCGATCCGGGATATCGATATATTTGAGAGAAACTAGTAGAAAACATGTGCTAAGCACACGATTAATAGTTAAAGTGGAATAGTAAAATCTTACATATGTTGATGAAAATAGTTGATTTATTATCAATTTTAAGCTTAAAATTGATTTTTTTATGATTTTATAATTTAATATAACTATTTAAATACAATTTCTAAATAGAGAATAACTCGATTAACATCCACTAACTCACTCTAACATGTAGAGTTCTTTACAAAATTATTTATATTCCCCTTCTCTTCTTAGACATTGGGCATAAACATGTGCTATGCACGGGTGCCTTAGTAGGCTGCAATGAGTACTTCTAGGTTAAATTTTGAGAAAAGAAGATGCAATAAATATCTACAATACATATCTTAATAGGCTTTCTCATACACACAAGGACTAATATGTAATTTTAAAAAATAATGGAGAAATGCATCCAACCCTCTCTATGGGTTTTACTATATAGTATAGATGAGTCTCCTAATATAATATATAATTAAAAAAATTAAAGATAAAAATATGGTGTACACACATGAACCAGTATGTAATTTCAAAAATAATGGAGAAAATTGCATTCAACCCCCTCGACGGACTTTCTTATATAGTATAGATGAGTCTCTTAATATAATATATAATTTCAGGGATTAAAGATAAAAGTGTGGTGTACACACACAGGGACCAATATGTGATTTAGAAAAATGCACAAAATATCATCCAACCCCCTTCGAGATCATTCTGATATAGTATAGATGAGCCTCATAATATAATATATAATTTAAAAATTAAAGACAAAAGTGTGGTGTACACATATGGACTGATATGTAATTTTAAAAAATAATGGAGAAAATCACATCCACCCCCTCTAGGGTTTTCTTATATAGTATAGATGATCCTCCTACTATAATATATAATTTAAAAAATTAAAGACATAAGTGTGATGTACACACACAAAGACCAGTATATAATTTTACAAAATAATGAAGAAAATTACATTCTACCCCTTCACTGGCATCCTTATAAAGTATAGATGAGACTCTTAATGTAATATATAATTTAAAAAATTATAGACAAAAGTGTGGTGTACACACACAGGGACCAATATTTAATTTCAAAAAATGATGGAGAAAATCACAGACAACCCCCTTTGTAGGCTTTCTTATATAGTATAGATGAGCCTTCTAATATAATATATAATTTAAAAAATAAAGACAAAAGTGTGGTGTACACACATGGACTAATATATAATTTCAAATTATAATAAAGAAAATTGCATCCAACCCCCTCCAGGGCTTTCTTATATAGTATAGATGAGCCTCCTACTATAATATATAATTTAAAAATTAAAGACAAAAGTGTGATGTACACAGAGGGACTGGTCTGTAATTCTAAAAAAATAATCGAAAAAATTACATCCAACTCCCTCTGTGGACTTTCTTATATTGTATGGATGAGTCTCGTAATATATTATATAATTTAAAAGATTAAAAACAAAAGTGTGGTGTACACATACATGGACCAATATATGATTTCAAAATATAATGGAAAAAAACTGAATGGAACCCCCTTTGAGGGCTTTCTTATATTGTATAGATGAGTCTCCTAATATAATATATAATTTTAAAAATCAAAGACAAAAGTGTGGTGTGCACACACAAGGACCAATATGTCATTTTAAAAAAAAGTAATGGAGAAAGTTGCATCCAACCCCCTCTATGGGCTTTTTTATTTAGTATAGATGAGCCTCCTACTATAATATATAATTCAATATAATTAAAGACAAAAGTGTGGTGTACACACATAATGATCAGCATGTAATTTCAAAAAAGTATGGAGAAAATCGCATCCAACCCCCTGTGAGGCTTTTTTATATAGTATAGATGAGCCTCCTACAATATATAATTTTAAAAATTAAAGACAAAAATATGATGTAGACACACATGGACCAATATGTAATTTTAAAAAATAATAGAAAATATGCATCCAACCCTCATTATGGACTTTCTTATGTAATATATATGAGCCTCCCACTATAATATATAATTTAGAAAAATTAAGGACAGTAGTGTAATGTACACACACAGGGACCAATGAGTAATTTCAAAATATAAAGGAGAAAATTTCATCCAACCCCCTCTGCATACTTTTTTGTATAGTATAGATGAGTCTCTTAATATAGTATATAATTAAAAAAATTAAAGACAAAAGTGTGGTGTACACACACAAGACCAATGTGTAATTTTAAAAAATAATTTAGAAAATTACATCCAACCCCTTCAGAGGATTTTCTTATATAGTATAGATGAGTCTCCTAAAATAATATATAATTTAAAAAAATTAAAGACAAAAGTGTGGCGTACACACATAGGGACCAATATACAATTTCAAAAAAAATAATAGAGGAAATTGCATCCACATATTAGTATATATGAGTCTCCGAATATAATATATAATTTTAAAAAGCTAATGACAAAAGTGTGGTGTATATATAAAGGGACCAATATGTGATTTCAAAACATAATGGAAAAAATTGCATCCAACTCACTATGTGGGGCTTTTTTAGAAAAAAAAGACATGTTTGTAGTTTATAAAAATGTTAGAAAAAATTGCATGACTAATACAAAACGGCATTTTTATATAGTATAGATACGCTAAGCAAAGTAATACAAAAAGTAATAAAAAAAAGCAACATATATTACAATATATTAAAAAGGTATTAAATAGATCAATGAATTAATTGTTGGCATAGATTGAAACAATTTAAATCCAATTTTTTCTCAAGTTCATAATTTGTACTTAAAATAATTTATGGGCAATCCGCTACAACAAAAAGTTCAATCAACAATCAATTGACTTCCTCCAACTTGTAGTAGGACATTACCAAAAAGATACATTTGCTACTCTTCTTGCATATACATGATCAATTAAGAATATAAAAATAGCAAGAAAGTAAATAAATAATTTTTATTAGTATTCACAGTAATTTATATAAACATGTTAAAAATAAAACAGCATTGGTCTCTTCCAACATTGATTGTGTCACTGCCAAAATTATATTTATTCCTCTTTTTTGACATGTGTTTCCTGACGACTAATAGAAAATTAGTACTCACAATAATTTACATACAACATGCTAAAAATGAACAACTTCATTAATTACTACTTGACTCCCCGCAATATGTCTATCTCTTATTGGAAACGTGTAATGTGACTCATCCTGGTAAACATGTTGGTAAAATTCATATTGGATTGATGACTTCTCATACGAACCGTTGAAGCATGTAAATATGATGGCAAAGCATAAAGGAAAAAATCATAGATATGCTCCTGAAACCGACAGACATACTAATATGATGAGCTAACACACAAACTCCTTAAGCAGACACACATACTAATAGGATGAACTAGCACACACACTCCTCAAACTCTAAAAGTTGATGTTTATACTATAGACATTGAGACCAGTTACACAAAGCTAATAGATTAATAGTTTAAGCTAACATAAATGTTGATGGATGTAAAATAAATGTACGTCTAATAGACACATGAAGCTGATAGTGTCATAGATGAAGCTAATTGAGCCTTGCTGAGCAACAAAAACACATAAAATTAGTCATGTTAAACACCTAGCAAGCCTATAAAATTATCCAAAACAAAAATCAAGGAATGATCAGGGAAGACGATGAAATATAATTCCAAAATTCCAACATACACTTGTGTTGCGAGAAATAAGCAGTTGTTGGCTGCTATTATATGTTGCCCAACTGCATGTGGATATGGTACTTGTTTAGAAAAATTAAATCAACGTCTGTAAGAGAGGGTGAGGTAGCTCAAGAATGAAGAATAGCAACTAGATTTAAGCAGTCCTATTAGTCAGAGAAGTTGAAGAAAGAAGAGTAACAACTAGACTCAAGCAGGAGAAATGGACTTTATTATAAAAAAATGTAGACTAGCACAAGGCATGTGCTAAGTACATTTAAATTTATCTATTACATGACTAAAAGACAAAAAATAGTATAGATTTTCTCTTATATAATATATCTTTTACTCATATATCTTTAAATTTTATTTTCAATGACACGAGATAAAACTCTAAGTAGGTCGATGAATTAACTACAGACTTAGATCGACATAATTCAGATTTCAAATTAATTTTTTTTCTCATGTTCACAATTAACACTATAATAATTTACACACACTACAGTAAATAAGAACGGTTCAGTTAACAATCTATCGACTCCTTCCAACATATAGAGTGTACCTCTACTCTCCTTTTTTGGAATGTGCATACTGATTGTTGAAAAGATAGTACAAAAATAACAAAAAGTAATAAAATGGTTAAAAATGCAATCAAAAGAAAAGGGGCTAAGTAGGCCGATGAACTGACAATTGATTGAGATTGGTAATTCTTTTAACGCATAAATGATTATTTATATGGTTCATAATTTGTACTCACAATAATTTATAAACTATCTTCTCAAAGAGAACAACTTTATTAAATACTAGTTGACTCCCTACAACCTATAACATATCATTATCAAAATTACCTTTGATCTCATTTTATGGCATGTGACTGTTGAAGTTAATTCAAAATTAAAAATCAGTAAAAAAAAAGTAAATAAGAAATGTGAATTATACAAACAAAGGGGCTAAGAAGGTTGGTGAAGTTACAGTCGACCCATATCGACAAAATTTAGTCCGAAAATTGATATTTTTTCCAAGTCATTATCATTAGTCACAATAATTTACATAAACCTACTAAAAGAGAGTATCTCGGTAAAATTCCAGGCGACTCCCTCTAACATGAAACATGTCATTTGAAAAATTAAATGTCAATCAACTCCCTCTGATACGAAACATGTCAATGTAACAATTATCTTTCTATTTGTTTTCTTAAATACATCAGGTAAAAATGTAAGTGCCATTTCAAATATTACGCGTGCTATCCTTTTGTAGTTTGAGACTATTGGCTGGAAAAAAAATCAAACAAGCCCATAGAAAAACTGGTAACAGAAGCAATAATCAACGTGAAATACATTGTGATCAAAAGGAAATAAACTATTGATAAAATTCTATACACAAAATTGATATTTGTTCTGACTTCATAATCTCTACTCATAATATTTTGCATACCGCCATCTAAAAGAGAACTGATTAACTGCCCAAGGACTCCCTCCAACATACAAGTGTGGTTATCAAAATTATCTCTTCTCATTATTGTTTAGGAATAAATATGGTAATGAATACATACTATAAAAAATACGAAGACAACATAGACATATAAGCTTACAAATATCCGCTCATGCACATAAATAGGCGAAACCAATGAGCTAACAAACAAAGTACGAAAGTAGATAGACAAAATTGAAGAGCCCGACGGCGCGTTGTTCCGGCTTACACGTAACTCAAGCACACAATTTAATGTTCTTTCACTTATGCCCGTTGTATGAGAAGTCATAAAGTAAATAAAAAGGTAGACACCCTGCTCCAATGAGAAAGCATATTGAATGGTTAACTCTCTCTTATTATAGGGATATAGACATCTACTTTTTTATCAAAATCGATATTCATTTGATTTCTCTGAATTATGATCCAGTCTTATAGTGTGTTAAGTAATAACAAAAAGTGGTTCAAAAGTGCACCATCGGTGCAACATCACCAGAGAAGACTAAGTGACATGTTGGATCTTGATTCTAGATTGTTATCATAATTGTCTCTTTCACAATAACCTCCATAATAATTGAAGTTAAGGAGTTCAAAAGTCAATGCAACTTGCATCAGACTTCCCAAATATAGCATGACCCAAAGTCACTAACCATGTGATTGGTGGTAGCACACTACTTGAGCTTTTATCTAGATTTAAAAGTCTTACACTCTGCCAAGCATCTTCAACCATGAACACTTTTGTGAAGGGTCGCTTATGATCTCTTTTGGGCCCTGGACCATGACCCAAAACTCGACAAATCAAAAGCTTATATTCTAATATGTTTTGGGTTTTATACTGTGACTTAAAACTACACCAACCATGTGTTGCATTTTCAAACCACTTTTGTGTCCCTACTATGACCTTAAACTAATCTAATTTCATTTTCTAGCCCTTTTGGGTCCTTTACTATGACCAATCCAACTCCACTTTTGAAATATCTTTTGGATAATAGACAATACCTTAAACTAGACCACAAGACCTATCATGGATATGTATATCTCCTTCCAACCATAAAGATATACGTTGAGGTAGGCACTCAAACCTCAAACCTAATACTAATTACTAATGCAGGTGTCTATGCTAAAGACATATTCAAAATAGGCATACATCAACCAACTCTAATTGATCTAGAAAGTCATATCTTGAAAAGGCAAGTCCTGTCTTGAATAGACCACCACATTCAAGCCTTACCACGAGTAGGTGTATCCTTAAACTTTTCCTTATATTCAAGAGGCACACCCAAAAAATCCCCATATTTGAGTGGTCATTCCTTGTAAAAATACTATCAACAGATAAGCATCTCGATCAAAGCCCTATTGTAATGACCCTGACCTGGGTTATGAGTTAACCCTATTTTTTTTGCTGATTAATTTGCTTAGAACTTTAATATAATCCTCTAAGGTGTTTTTTTATCATGTCACACACTTATGTTTCAAGGTCCTTATTGAATGTTGTTTGAGTAATGTTCCTTTATTTGGACCAAAGTGCAATTTACCCAAGATGGGGGGTTATATTACAAAATTTCACATGTTGAACGTGCCTTAAGTGCTTTAGCATCATAAGGGAGAGAATGATGCTAGGTGGTGGCTTGTGGAAAGCCTAAATGCCAAGTTTGAACTTGTTTGAATAATGTTAGTACCTTGTGCACCAATTTTGGTACAAATTGTAATTTACCCAAAATGTAGGGTTGATATGAAAGTTACCACCTCTAGAGTGTTCATGCTTCCTTTATGTATCATTTAGAGGAGAGATAATGAATGATACACCATGTTTGAATTGTTTATGAGTGGTAGTATTCTTGGTGATGAAAAGACCAAGAAAGGGGTTGAATGGAAACCCTAATTTGAGCTTGTATTGAGTGTATCGGGTTGAAGTGTTAAATGGGAGTCCCTATCATACAAGGAGCCAAAGAGGAGACCCCCATGTCGTGTTGTTAACTCTTTACTTTGCAAAAATGATCTAAGAACCTCAATAAAGCAATGGATATCGGCTTGCAACTTTCCTTGGGAAAGGTTGCATTGAATTGTGAATATGATAATAATGTGAGTGGAAGTGGCTTGTCCTAGAAGATAACCAAAGGGGCCGACCCTTATCCCTAGCATTAACCTCAAGTTTTTATTTTGCATGGCAAGATAAAGATGTAATGCATGCAAGAACATGTGTCAATCCATGCATGGCCATGTGGCACCTACTAGTAGTAAGGTGATGACACCTCTTACACTCTCTCCCATAAACCTCAAGTATATATACCCTTCCTTTCACCTACTAGTGAATTTTTTCGACCCCTATCACTCTCTTACTCTTTGATATCGTGTTAAGAAGAAAGTATCAATGAGTATCTCGAGCCATTAAGCTTAGGTGAAGCCATGGTCATCTTCAACCTTGATTCAAGCATGGATCTCGGTTGTGATTCTTCCCTTTCTTTTCTTCTTCACCAAGTTCTTATCTATGGTGATTCTTTGCTTATAGAGGAGTTTTGAATGAGCCTTGGACTTTTGATAAGTTGTCTTAAACCTTAGGAATGTGGAGCTTTGGAGCTTGGAGCTTTGAAGTTGTTCTTAAGGCGGGTTATATAACTTGAACACAATTATGTTATTATTCACCACCTATCTTGCTATACTAGATGGTTTACTTTCAATTCTGAGTTTTTCTTGAAAACTTGATGAATATATGAGTTCTAATAGTTGCCTAGATCTGTTATTCATGTACTAGAATAGTTAGAATGAAGGCCTAGAGCTTGAAGATGATGGTATCATGATACAAAGTGATATTGGGTTCAAGCACACAAGCAAGCACCTCTAACCCGATATGGTCACGTACATACATCACTAGCATGATATGCTTATGAGTTTATACATCTTTGCACGATATGGTAATGAAGTTCATATCTTGAACATGATATGGTGTCAACCATATACCTTTTGCATGATATGAGGTCAAGCAAAGGCCCCATGCACTATATAGTGTCAAGTACACACCTCTAATTGATATGTTAAACCCTAATTTTTAGCAACCTGGTATAGGTGACACATACACACACCTCATGAACGATATGGTGATGAATATTCACTTCATGCATGATATGGTTATGTGGCATACATCCCTTGCATGATATGAGGTCATGCATACACCTCTTTTCCCGATATGGTGTGAAGCATACACACACCTCTTTGCCCGATACGGTGTGAAGCACACACACACCTCTTTGCCCGATATGGTGTAAAGCACACACACACACACCTCTTTGCCTGATATGGTGTGAAGCACACACACACCTATTTTCCCGATATGGTGTGAAGCACACACACACCTCTTGCCTGATATGGTGTGAAGCACACACACACCTCTTGCCCGATATGGTAGGCACACATACACCTCTAAGGTGATATGGGTAGCAAACATACACCTCTAAACTGATATTGGATTAATCATACACCTCTAAACTGATATTGGGTTAAGCATACACCTCTTGGACGATATGGTATTGAGCACACATCTCTAAAATGATATGGTGGGTAACCCAATACACTAGATGACAAAAGTGGTAAGGTGGTTAATACCCTAGAACATGTGATGGCCAATACACTAATGTATGGTGTGGCCAATATCTTCAAGTGACATGAGAATGTTACACCCTTGTAGGGTGAAGGTGATAAACCATATGATTGGTAAGGTTGATACCTTGGTAGGTAAGGGTATGAGGGATATGATGATGCCTAGCCCGATATACACCTAATCCAATACATGTGTTCAACTTGACATACATGAGTCAATTCGATACACTTTGTAAAGGTGAGGGCAAGACGCTCTTAGGAGTGATGAGTGTAGCACCAAGTAATGGTATGATTAATACCTTGATAGGTGAAACACCTAAAGTGGTTGATAATGGTCAACCCTATATCAACAATGCCTTAACTCGAGATGAGTCCATATCACTTGATGATAGTTGGGTAATTCAAGTGTGTGACTTATGGCGAATACACAACAGGATAAATGTGATGAGTTAGTGCATAAAGTATTAGGATGAGAAATACCCTAATAAAAGATAAGTTGATAAACTTAATTAAGTTAAAAGTGATGAGGGAAGTGATATACCAAGGCATGATAAATATCACATCCAGCACCTCAAGATTGATACACCTCGATGCACCTCAAATCTAATTTACTTGGATGAGTAACACATGAAGTGTGTCATGTCAATTGTTACATTAAGATGTAATGAGTTTAATGCACTTTGATAAGTGTAGGCTAACATACCTTGAGAAAGGGTTAAGACAAGTTAATAAAATATGATGTAATCAATATCCTAGTGAGGATGAGAGGAAAACTCATACTTTATGTTGATAATCATTTAATGATAAATGATGAGAATAAATAAGTATGATTGAATACTTATGATATCAACATATGCTCCCAGATGTGCAGAGCAATGAATTAGGGTTTAGATTTATAATATGAACTTGAAACCCTATTTGGCTATAAAGGGAAACCCTAACCCTAATAATGGGAAGGTTGTATCTCTCTTATTACATAAGCCTTGTCAAACATGTTAAATACTTGTATAACAAGTATAATGTTTATATGGTCTGATGACCTAAAAGATATTTGTTGCCTAGTGAGAGGTGACAAGATGTTTAATGGGCCTTGTGAGCCATGTGAATAGTTGTTGCCTGGTGAGAGGTGACAAGATAATTATTGAACCATGTGAGCTATGTGAAATACGTGTACAACAAATGTGTTGAATACTTTGGTCTGAGGACCTAAAGGTAATAGTTACCTGTTACAGAGGTAACAATGCTAGTGATGATCTAAGGGTTTGAATACCCAGATTCAGAAATCATGATGATGATGATGTGAAAGGATGAGAATTCCCAGTATTGTGATAAGGAACTGAGATCCCGAGTGTTATACTTTCAATGTGTTCCAAAGATCTTAAAAGTACTACACCTTTCTTTATAACATCTGTTATGATTCATGTTTTGAAACTTGGTTGATACTAAAAGATATTGTAATATACCTAATTAATTAAGTTAAATCTCATCATATAGTACCCTGACCATAGATCCATTCAGTGTTAGAAATTGTTGATGGTGAAATGAGTTTAACCCGGAGAGCATATTTTTGAATATGTGGGGGTGAAGGATGAAGTATATCCAAACATCCTAATGAAGAATTAATGTCACACCTTCCTTATTTATCACGGGATGATGTAAATCTCCCGACCAAATAAGAAATTGATGTGTAAATCCTTCTTCATTTATGTGTGGTATCGGGATTGAAGTATAATATCTCCCGACCAGGAGAGGAATTGATGTTTAATCTTCCTTATCCTTATAATCCGGGAAAGCTACGTGGTCTTCTCCGGAACAGAGTATATGCTACGATAGTAACTCTATAGAGAAGATGTCGCTATACTTTGACATGCTATTTGCAGATGACACAAGATGTTATGCTAAACCTAAGTGGTCTCGTACTGACCGAGACATGTGAGGTCTTGACAGCTGGCTTTGCCATTGACCTTGTATGGTATCGATTTCGACTTACTAGTGGTCAGTTGGAGCATGAACAATATATTTTATCTCCTCGGGGCATAAGTGTGATTGTAATATGTAATCATCCGTGTAGTGTAGTTGCTTAAGGATCGAATACGGAAAACATTGGTTGATGTACACTCCTTTTATACATCTTAGTTGGATAGATGTTATTCATGTTTTTCTTATATTCCTTGTAAAGTGAACAGATGATTTATTGCTCTACCATAGATAGATGCATTATTTTCAGAGAAGAGATTACTCTGTTTTACTTATAACAATGATTAATCTTGCCTATTAATATAAAAGAACCTCTGCTCAATTTTATACTTCTTAAACTTTGATAATAATATAGTCGACGGAGAGTTATATCTCTCACTGAGACAATTGTCTCACCCCATGGGATCAACAATTTTTAGGTGGACATGCACGAAGAGGTAGAGACCTTACTGTAGAGGGAGAACAACAGATGGGACAACATTAACAACTCAGGTTGAGTGTACTGTCTGTCATGTCTTGTAGATAGAAGTCTTATGTGTTGTCTCTGTATTCTCAGGTCCTTGGAGTCAGTACATAGTGGTTTTATGAACAATCTGAGATTTTGACTTGTGTATCTCAAGGTTTTATGTTGCTTCAATATATGCTTTGACAGAGCAACTGTTATATGCTGTCCTCGAAATGAGATGATACAATGCATGTACTATGTGAATCATGATATATATAAGAATTGGATCTCTCAGTAAGAGTTTCTTGGTATTGGATCTCCTTGCAAAATGGTTTTAATTCTTAGTGATTTTTATTAATCTGTTGTTTGTGGTTATTCCGCAATTATTATGGGTGATGGCTTGATTTATTTTCAGGTCATCACAAAGTTTTGGTATCATAGCTTAAGGTTTGTTGAGTCTACAGAGACATAGGACTAAGGTGTTGAGTCTATTATAGTGTCCTCTAGTATATCTTGTAGTGACTTCTGCTTATGCAGAAGAGAGGGTAAAGCTTAAAGATGACTGGAAAACACGAGGAACACGTTGCTAAGAGCAAAGTTGTTGCACCGTGAGAAGGTGCAAGGGATCAGGCAAGAGAAGAACAAGTGCCTGAGAATTCCCATCTTGACCCAATCAGGATAGAGAATCCTACTTTTTATGCTCTTGTTGGATAGGTTAGGACAACAATGATGCACATAGTGGACTGGATACTAGCATTACAACCTAGGTTACTAGTCCTCAATGCAGAAACTTTGGGTTTTGAAAGGGTTCCTGAATGACATAGTCATGTTGGTACAGTGGAAAATGTGGGAAGGATTAACATATGGCAAGAGAATAGACTCTGACACAAGTATAGACAGATAGTACATCTGTGATGGCAATGCCCAAGGAGGGGCAATAAATTGAGAATTAAGGAAAGGTCTTGACAATTCTAGTTACATTTGCCTATTTGTTCTAAAAAGTCAAAGTTTTTGGTACCACCAGTGCAATAAATGGCTAGTACACCAAGGCAGTAATCACTAAGTAAAGACAAAAGTCCTAACTTTCCATATGTAAGAACTCCTGACTTAGCTTCTACATCGGTAATAAGACCGATAAGACCATGGTACAAGGACAAGACATGTTATAGATATGGACATGTTGAGCATAATAAACCCTTTTGTTCAAAAAGAAAGGAGGGAACGACCCAAAAACCGAGGCAGACACGGCAGGGCTTACGAAAGTTACATCCCAATAGTGTAAAAAGACAAAAGCAACAACATGAAATAGCTAGACTCTATGTTTTTAGTCAACCTGAAGTGGTAAATGACCACAAGGGGTGACAGTCAGATAGAGCTTTTTTATTATGATATGTCTTCTCTTGATTTTATTTGATAATCATAAGAAGGATTGTTGTTTTTGACTTCCCTTTGGTTGTCCTATGGGAACACGGGGAAGAAATGATGAAGACTAGAATTTATATTCTATCCAGTATTCTTTTAAATGTTTTATAATTGCTTTTGTCCGTATAAAAGAGGCAAAGATGTAAATGAGATGCCTGGAGAAATCCAGGGATATTAAGTCGTGTGACTTGGATGATATGAAAAGTAAAGTATTCAATGTAAAACAAGGTGCATACTACCTAATCTCAGTACTTGCATACCCTAGCCAAGTATTCAACTATTGAAGGTAGGGTAAGTATGGAACTCTTAGATTGCTATCTTTCTGGTTACTCTGATCAAGTAATCATTTTGAGACAATCTAAAGAGCATAATGAAATTGAAAATAAGGCACAGATGTTTCTATCACATCCTAAGTGAAATAAAATGGAATCTAAGATTATCTCATATCAACTTGTGAGTATGAGAAAGTACAAAGTACAAGTCTCATGATAAGTGAAAGGCGTCAAGGAAGATGATCCCTATTCAAATAAAGAATATGTGAAGGATAATGATCTCTTCTGTAATGTGAAAATGGGAAATATGATAAAATCATAAAATGTACATGAACATGTTAGATAATAACAAAGAAAGGAGTGATGACATGTAATCATCCTTATAATTCCTATGATGATGGCAAGGAACCTAGGATGAAACAAGAGTAAATGACTCATGAACAGTTGAAATTTCATGCAATAATCAGAGGAGATGATAATCTCTTCTCTTTGATATACAACCCTGGGTGATCATGGGGTGATAAGAGGAATATGTTTCTTTGTGTTCTTTCCTTTCAGGGACATGGAAATCAAGTGAGTCTTATGACACTTGATGTGCATGAGTTAGAAGTGTTCAATTGATGGATACTTAGAAAAGTATCAGTTCTTCTTGGACTTTGGTTCCAAGATGAAGATATGCGTAATAAGTAATGTCCCAAGATGAAAGAAAGATCCTTTTGTATGTTTGGTTTTGGTAATAACAACAGAGAGATGGAAATGACGAGGATGTGATGTGTTTTTGGCACATGTAACATATATCAAGGAAAAGAATCCTAGTATCCAAGAACTTTCAATAGTATGAGAAAATGAGAACATGACTCCTGATAAGATGATTAGTGTTTCATTACCTAGAAGGGCCAACTTTGAGATTAGTCTAGTTACATACTATAGTATGGATATCATATGTTAGGGGTTTATGCTCTACATAAACATAACATCGATAAGGATGTATCAATTGAAGGAACAATTGTAGAATCGTCTTGGGAAAAGCTTATCAAGCTAAATATAATTCCTTAGAATATCCCTACCTAGACCTGTTGAGGCAGCTTATACAAATAACATCTAGAGATACCTCTGAGATAAGTTCTTCTTGGATAAGTAGCATGTCCTTATGACAAGAAAATAAATAGCTAATGAGATAGTTGGTATAAGTAATAAGAAAGTTTAGTGTTGTGTCTGCAGATTAGAATGGCACAACAAATGTATGATAAGACTTGTAGTTCCAAGTGGGTGACAGAACGTAACTCTGGTCTTTCCTTGGAGGTGAAATGCTAAACTAAGTGAGGAGTATGGAAGACTCCCAAGGTCAAGGATCTTATCACATAAGTTTTAAGTTGAGAATGTGGCAAATCAGTAAGGTTTGACACCTAAGTTAAATAAGGTATGCATAATGCTTCTCTGACTAAGAAAAGTGTTACCTGACACAGAGTTGACTCTGCAGTCAGTAATGGAAAGGACAACGGAGTATTTTCATATGTGACAAATCTTACGATGATCTTTAATGGAAGAACTCTGTGTTGGTCAAATTTCTATGGAATCTCCATGACACAAGATGTTATGTAGAGGCTTGATGATAATATGCATGAATAACAATTGTCTCCCTTCATCTGGGATTTCGGGGACAAAATCCTTGTTAGGGGTTTATAACTTATAATGACCCTGACCTGGGTTATGAGTTAACCCTATTTGTTTTGGCTAAGTAAGTTACTTAGAACTTTAATATAATCCTCTAAGGTGTTTTTTTAATCATGTGGCACACTTATGTTTCAAGTTTGGTCCTGATTAAATGTTGTTTGAACAATGTTCCTTTGTTTTAGACCAAAGTGCAATTTACCCAAGATGGGCGGGGGGTTATATTGCAAAATGTCACATGTTGAACGTGCCTTAAGTGCTTTAGCATCATAAGATAGAGAATGATGCTATGTGGTGGCTTGTGGAAAGCCTAAACTCCAAGTTTGAACTTGTTTGAATAATGCTAGTACCTTGTGCACCAATTTTGGTAGAAATTGTGATTTACCCAAAATGTAGGGTTGATATGCAAATTACCACCTCTAGAGTGTTCCTACTTCTTATATGTATCATTTAGAGGAGATATAATAAATGAGACACCATGTTTGAGTCATTTATGAGTGGTAGTATTCTTGGTGATGAAAAGACCAAGAAAGGGGTTGAATGGAAACCCTAATTTGAGCTTGTATTAAGTGTATCGAGTTGTAGTGTTAAATGGGAGTCCCTATTAGACAAGGAGCCAAAGAGGAGACCCCCATATCATGTTGTTAACTCTTTGAATTTGCAAAAATGAGCTAAGCACCTCAACAAAGCAATGGATATCGGCTTGCAACTTTCCTTGGGAAAGGTTGCATTGAATTGTGAATATAATAATAATGTGAGTGGAAGTGGCTTGTCCTAGAAAATAGCAAAGGTGCCAACCATTATCCCTAGTATTATCCTCAAGTTTTTATTTTGCATGGAAAGATAAAAATGGAATGCATGCAAGAACATATGTCAATCCATGCATGGCCATGTGGCACCTACTAGTAGTAAGGTGATGACACCTCTTACACTCTCTCCCATAAACCTCAAGGATATATACCCTTCCTCTCACCTACTAGTGAATATTTTCGGCCCCAATCACTCTCTTACTCTTTGATATCATGCTAAGAAGAAAGGACCAAGGAGGAGCTCAAGCCATTAATCTTAGGTGAAGCCATGGTCATCTTTAACCTTGATTCAAGCATGGATCTCGATTGTGATTCTTTTCTTTCTTTTCTTCTTCACCAAGTTCTTATCTATGGTGATTCTTTGCTTATAGAGGAGTTGTAAACGAGCCTTAGACTTTTGGTAAGTCATCTTCAACCTTAGAAACATGGATCTTTGGAGCTCAGAGCTTTGAAGTTGTTCTTAAGGTGGGTT
This sequence comes from Alisma plantago-aquatica, assembly GCA_963693085.1. Classification (NCBI taxonomy): domain Eukaryota; kingdom Viridiplantae; phylum Streptophyta; class Magnoliopsida; order Alismatales; family Alismataceae; genus Alisma; species Alisma plantago-aquatica. The sequence goes on from OY856410.1 coordinate 359,410,546, forward strand.
ATATAACTTGAACCCAATTATGTTATTATTCACTACCTATCTTGCTATACTAGATGGTTTACTTTCAATTCTGAGTTTTTCTTGAACACTTGATGAATCTATGAGTTCTAATAGTTGCCTAGATATGTTATTCATGTACTAGAATAGTTAGAACGAAGGTCTAGAGCTTGAAGATGATGGTATCATGATACAAAGTGATATCGGGTTCAAGCACACAAGCAAGCACCTCCAACCCGATATGGTCATGTGCATACATCACTAGCACGATATGTTTATGAGTTTATACATCTTTGCACGATATGGTAATGAAGTTCACATCTTGAACACGATATGGTGTCAACCATATACCTTTTGCATGATATGAGGTCAAGCAAAGACCCCATGCACGATATAGTGTCAAGTACACACCTCTAATTGATATGCGAAACCCTAATTTTTAGCAACCGGATATGGGTGAGACATACAAACATATCATGAACGATATGGTGATGAATATTCACTTCATGCACGATATGGTGATGTGGTATACACCCCTTGCATGATATGAGGTCATGCATACACCTCTTTGCCCGATATGGTGTGAAGCATACACACACCTCTTTGTGTGATATGGTGTGAATCACACACACAACTCTTTGCTCGATATGGTGTGAAGCACACACACACCTCTTTGCCTGATATGGTGTGAAGCACACACACACACACCTATTTTAACGATATGGTTGAAGCACACACACCTCTTTGCCCGATATGGTGTGAAGCACACACACCCCTCTTGCCCGATATGGTAGGCACACATACACCTCTAAGGTGATATGGGTAGCAAGCATACACCTTTAAACCGATATTGGGTTAAGCATACACCTCTAAACCGATATTGGGTTAAGCATACACCTCTTGAACGATATGGTGTTGAGCACACATCTCTAAAATGATATGGTGGGTAACCCAATACACTAGATGACAAAAGTGGTAAGGTGGTTAATACCCTAGAACATGTGATGGCCAATACACTAATGTATGGTGTGGCCAATCTCTTCAAGTGAGGTGAGGATGTTACACCTTTGTAGGGTGAAGGTGATAAACCATATGATTGGTAAGGTTGATACCTTGATAGGTAAGGGTATGAAGGATATGATGATTGACATGGAATATTATCACACTAACAAATTCACTCGGGGTTGAGATCCCCGAGCTTTTACCAAAACCAATGTACAATAATACCACCCGCAAGCGGACGGGTCTTATCACAGTATAGTTGAGGATCAAATCCCAAGAAACCACGTTTTTAAGAATCTTAGTTAGTTGAGTCTAGTTTAAGTAAGACTAATTTTTAGAATGATTGATTGATTTGAGGTTGATTAAACTAATTGTAAGAAAGTAAAGGACGAAATTAAAGTTAGATCTAGATCAATGATATGGAATCGTTGGGATGGTACTGGGTTTCACCACCACTACACATGCAAACACATTCAATCATAAACATCTAGGCAAGATATAACTATCCAAATAGAGCTGCTACAAAACCCCCCATACGGGCATTAGGTTCGTGTAAGCATCACCTTAAGCATCAGATGTCTCGTCACCATCTGGATCACACACTTACGGCTCCGAAGATACTGAAATCCAACTAAGGTTGTGGCCCCCCTATACAGGCGTTAGGCACACAGAAGCATCACCGTAGGCTAGATGGATCGTCCCCTCGTGGATCATACACTTACGACCTCAAGGAATCCTATTAGAAGTTCTCGTCAAGGAGTCAACCACGCTAATCGATAAGCAAGTAGGCGATTAATCTACAAGCAATCATCGACGTTTAACTAAGAAGATATAGAAATCCAACTAAGGTTGCGGACCCCCTATACAGGAATTAGGCACACAGAAGCATCACCGTAGGCTAGATGGCTCGTCCCCTTACGGATCAAACACTTACGACCTCAAGGAATCCTGTTCTATTTCTAGTCTGGGAGTCAACCTCATTAAACGACATTCTACCCTACATAAAGAAGTTCTCACAATATATGGAAGAACAAGATGAAAGTAAGCAGGTAATCAAACTACAAACATTAACGTATAATGCGAAATGAAAAGTTATATATATTGCCATGGAATATTTAACAAAAGAACGTGCTTGCATGGGTAGTGGGGCTAGTCCCCTCACCCCAGCGAAAAGGAACTACTCTCTCATGATGTTAGAAATAAGAAGAATAAGAAAGAGAGAGATATACGCCATGAGCATGATGTAGAAGGTAGTCGCAGCTCAGTGAAGATGATGCGGTCTTCTACGTCGCGTTGGAGCAGATCTGGACGAGGAACGAGGGACGCCGAGATAGATCGGACAGTCTTTCTCACTCCTCCTTCCTTCTCTTCTCAGTCTCCTTGATTTCAGCTCGAGCAGCAGGTGAAGTGACAACAACATGAATGGAACTGGATCGAACCTCTATACATGCAGCCTGTCGGCGTCCCGAAACCGATACCCAAATGAGGACCCTGTTGGTCCTATTTATAGGCTCGGGTTTGGTTCTCACGTTTTTGGTGTGAGTCCTCCACACGGTCTGGTCCAAATGGTTTGGTCACTTTTTACCCAAACGATTTAGTACTTTTCTCTCCAAACAGTTTCGAATAAGTGACCATACGGTCTTGCTTTGTACTAACCAAACGGTTTGGTGTATATGACCAAACAGTTTAGTGTAAACGGTTTGCTATCATAGGCTCAAACGGTCTGCTTTGATCGTTCATATATATCCAATCGGTCTTGGGGTATATGACCATACAATCTTGCTTCTATCGGTTTGCATGCCCCAAGCGGTCTTGTGCTTAGGGAAGCAAATGGTCTGTAAGACTGATTGCTATCAAACGGTATGGGAAGTCTACCTCCATATAGTCTTGGAGTGTTCGATACCTTTGATCGGTCTTGGATTGTCATACGGTCTTGAACTTTCTCGCGTCCAAACAGTCTGCATCAGTGGCTCCCAAACGGTCTGTGAGCTTTCTCCAATTGGTCTTGCATACCTGCCTCCATACTGTTTCTGTTCTACCGGTTTCACGATCTCACTTCCTCTCTCTCCAACCGGTCTTGAGGTTAGTGAAAGCAGACCTCCGATCGGTCTACTTCTCATTAGCGGCAATCATCTAAACGGTCTCAGTGACTTTCTATTCTATCGGTCTGAGACTGTGCACCGCCTATGTTGTAGGTTGAGTTCTCTCCAACAACAAGCATGTCAAAGAGTTTTGTAAGAGTCCAGAGATACCCGCAGAACAACAAGAGTGCACCTGATCTGACACTGGTGTTTTTCAAGATAGTGGAGGCATTCATTGTGCCATTAGGTAGAAAATGGAGTGAATGGTGGTATGGAAAGAAGAAATAAATATCTCCTCTATTCGACTCGAGATTTCTATTATATAATTTACAATTTCATTTATTGCATTTTTGTGCAAATCTCTCCTCTATTCGACTCGAGATTGCATTTATTTGAGTGCGCTTTGGCATCTTTTCTTGGTGGTACGCCCCTATTAATTTGCGAGGGGTATGGAAGAAGCAGATATAGAGGGAAGTGGTGTGCCACCCCAAACTTAGGGTTTGGCACATTTTTGGGTATTTTTGTTTCTTTTTGATGGATGGAAGGGTACGAAGATGATAGAAGAAGTGTAGAAGAGAGTTCAGATCAAAATGCAACTTGATTTACAATTCAGTGCACCGAGTTGTTCTCTTTATCGTGCTCTGCTCAAATAATGACTTGATGAGGATCTGATAGAGATTCCATGTTATTGTTCCACTAGTCAGTTAGGAAGCATGACATGTTTGATCCCTATCAGTTCGACAGACACTTGTCGTTTTCACATAAGTATCATGATGTTAGGAATCATAAGCTTCACAAGATGATTTCAATCAAGATGTTAGTTTTGAGAATTGGTCCTTTTGAGGATCTGCTTCGAATAAGGAGGGTATAATGATTCAAAATGCATAGAGATTGAAATGAAAAGTGTCAAAACTTCATCAAATTTCTGTGCAGTTTCTTTGAAAAGACTTTTAAAAAATTTGAAAATTTTGAAAATTTTGGTCAAAATGAAAATTTGGTCAAAAATGCAACGATGAAATCTTAAGTCTGAGTTAGACGGGTGAAGGTGGAAAGTAAGATACATACCACCCACCCTCCACCCAGAACTTAGAAATTTTCTCGTCTCGAGCAAACTCTAAATCTGAGATGGAGGGGAAAATTCATGCCATTTGGACCGCCAGATGTGGTTGCGTTCCAATCAGTGTGCGTCTTCCATCTGAAAATCTCAAAAATAAAGACCAATCAGAACTCAAGATAGCGTCTCGTAATGTGATTTTTATTTGGTGCAAAATTATCTAATAAAGTAAAAAAAAATTAAGGAAAATTTCTAATTCAAAATTAAAACTAAAAATGAATTTATTGATAGGGTTGCCTCCCGACAAGCGCCTTTATTTTACGTCGATGGCTCGACTTGATTCCTTCAACTTTTATGGTGGATATGTTGCATTGGTGAGATCAAACATTGCTTCAGAGCATGTGTCAGTAGAGGTGAAATATCTCTTCAATCGTTGACCATTTGCAACAAATTTGCCTGACTTTTCTCTCCATAAAGAGAAAGCACCATGTGGGTAGATGCTCTTGACAATGTAAGGTCCATACCAGCGAGAACGGAGTTTTCCTGGGAACAACCTCAGTCTAGAGTTGAACATAAGAACTTGGTCTCCGACTTGAATGTCCTTTCTTTTTAGATGACCATCGTGCCAAAGTTTCGTGTGTTCTTTATAGATTCATGCATTCTCATAAGCTGTCATCCAGAGTTCTTCCAGCTCCTAGAGTTGCAGAATCCTGGCTTGGCCTGCATTCTTTATGTCAAAATTTAGTTGTTTTATTGCCCATCCTGCTTTATGTTCGAGTTCAACAGGCAGGTGGTAAGACTTTCCATAATCAAAATGGTGTAGTTCCAAGGGGAGTTTGAAAAGTAGTTCGGTAGGCCCACAATGCGTCATTGATTTTTACTGACCAATCTTTTTGGTTGCGGCCTATTGTCTTTTCCAAAATAGCTTTGAGTTGACGATTAGAAACCTCTACCTGTCCACTTGTTTGTGGGTGATAGGGTGAGGCTACCTTGTGAGTTACACCATATTTCCTCAGCAAAGCTTCAAAGCTTCTTTCAAGAAAATGAGAACCTCTGTCAGATATCACAGTTTGTGGGACTCCAAAATGGGGGAAAATAATGTCTTTGAACATCTTGATGACGGGTTTGGCATCACTAATGACGTTCGATATAGCTTCAACCCATTTTAAGATGTAATCCACCACCAATAGGATGTAGGAAAATCCATGAGAAGATGGGAAAGGACCCATGTAGTCCACACCCCAAACATCAAATATCTCGACTTCTTGCCACAACTTTAGTGGCATCTCATCTCTCTTTGTTATATGACCTGTTCTTTGACATTTGTCACATGATAGAACAAAATTGTAGGAATCTTTGGAAATGGTTGGCCAAAAGAATCCACATTGAAAAACCTTTATAGTAGTTTTCTTAGAACTCATATGGCCTCCAACTGGGCCAGAGTGACATTGCTCTAAAATGAGTTTGGCTTCTTCCTCAGCGATACACCGTCTATAAAGTCCATCAGCATAGAGCTTGAAAAGGCATGGCTCATCCAAGTGATACTGTTTCACATCATGCATGAATTTCTTCAGTGCATTTCTGATGCATTCAAGATGGATGATACCAGTGTCGAGGTAATTTACATAGTCTGAGTACCAACGTGTAGCTTCTGAAATTTTCATTAATTGGCCATTCGGAAGAGAATCATTAATCGGGATCCTCTCAGTATCCAAAGTGTGGATACGAATGAGGTGGTCTGCCACAACATTCTCTGTACCCTTTTTATCTTTTATCTCTAGATCAAATTCTTGTAGTAGGAGAATCCATCTTATCAACCTGGGTTTTGCATCTTTCTTCGTCGGGAGGTAACAGATAGCTACATGATCTGTGTAGACAATGACTTTTGAACCGATGATGTAGGATCTGAATTTGTCAAAGGCATACACTACTGCAAGAAGTTCTTTCTCGATAGTTGCATAATTTCTTTGAGCTTCATCGAGGGTTTTCGATGCATAGTAGATCACATAATGTTTCTTTTCTATACATTGGCCCTGAACAACACCCACAACATAATCACTGGCATCACACATAATTTTAAATGGGTGATCCCAATCGGGAGATCTAATGATGGGTGTTTTTATAAGAGCAAGCTTTAGGTTGTTGAAACTTTTGACACATTCTCCGTCAAAATTGAACTTAACATCCTTTAGTAACAAATTCGTCATCGGCTTGGTTATCTTGGAGAAATCTTTTATAAACTGTCTATTAAAACCTTCATGACCCAGGAATGCATGAACTTCTTATATATTCATTGGAATAGCGAGTTTGGAAATCACTTCTATTTTTGCTCTGTCAACTTCGATTCCTCTACTGCTAACTCTATTTCTAAGGACAATGCCTTCATTTACCATAAAGTGACACTTCTCCCAATTCAATGCAAGATGTGCTTCTTCACATCATTTAAGGACAAGGGAGAGGTGCTTTAGGCACGAGTCATATGAATCTCCATACACAGAAAAATCATCCATAAAAACTTCCATAATGGTTTCAGTGAGACCAGCTAATATAGCTGCCATGCAACGTTGGAAAGTTGCAGGCGCATTGCAAAGTCCGAATGACATTCTTCTAAATGTGTATGTTCCAAACGGGCAAGAAAAAGTAGTTTTCTCTTGGTCATCTAGATGTATGGGTATTTGATAGAATTTGGAGTAACCATCGAGATAACAGAAATATTCTTGGCGAGACAATCTTTCTAAGACTTGATCAAGAAAAGGTATTGGGAAGTGGTCCTTTCGAGTCACCTTGTTTAACTTCCGATAATCAATACACATCCTCTACCATGTGATTGTTTGAGTGGGGATGAGTTCATCATTTTCATTTCGTATCACAGTAGTTTTCCACCTTTCTTTGGGACAACATGCACTGGACTGACCCATGGCGAACCGGAGATCGGGTAGATGATTCCAGAAGGGAGTAATTTAACAACTTCAAGGCAGACACCTTCTTTCATATTTGGATTAAGTTTCCTTTGGTGTTTTACGATCGGCTTGTGATCTTCCATCATGGGATTTCTATGCATGCAAAGCACTTGACTGACCCCGGTGAGGTCACTCATCTTATTGCCAATGGCTTTTCTTCTTTCTTTTAATTCCGTCAAGAGTTTGTCTTCTTGTTCTGTCGTTAGATCTAAATTAATGATAACTGGACAGACTTTGAGGTCATCTAGAAATGTGTATTTCAATCCTTCGGGTAGGGGTTTCATTTCAGGAGCTTGTGTCTTTTCACATGGTTCTTCAGTAACTTCCACAACTTTGAGTTCTTCAAAAGAAGCTTCAACATCTTTTTCTGCAGAGTCGAGAGATTTGATGCAATCCCTTACTTGTTCGTCAATAGGCTCATCAACTGATGGGTCCGTCAGAGAAACTTCTAAAGGATCATCTAATTCATGATTCTCTTGAGTGAGAAGTGACATCTGCTCTATGCAATCGATAAGATATACTTCTTCTTGCATGCTTGGTCTTTGCATACTTTCAAAAACTTTGAATTCGAGAGTTTCTTTACCAAGTATGAGAAGCAAGGTTCCTGCTTCAACATCAATAAGGACTCTTTTAGTGGCGAGGAACGAACGTCCAAAAATGAGAGGGTATCTGGCATCTTCTTTTATGTCCATGATGACAAAGTCACACGGAACATAGGAATCTTTTCCCACCTTGACATGTACATCCTCAATAATTCCTAACATACATTTTATTGAATTGTCTGCGAGTTGTATAGTCATGCTAGTTGGGAGAAGTTCAGAAAACCCTAGACTTTTGCAAAGGCTGAGCGGCATGATGGAGATGCTAGCACTAAGATCTGTCAGCCCTTTCTTACATGAAGAATCACCGATATGGCAAGAAATCCCAAAATATCCTAGATCTTTCTGCTTCTTTGGCATCTTACTCTGGATGATAGCTGAAGTGGTTCTATCTAAATTGACTGTCTCATATTCTTCAGTTATATATTTCCTGGTGAGGAGTGACTTTAAGTACTTTGTCCAGGCTGGTATCTCAGCCAGCGCATCCAAAAAGGGTATATCAACATGAAGTTTCTTCATAGCTTCTTTAAACTTATTGAACCGAGTATCAAGCTTGGTTTGCCTTAAACGAGTAGGGAAAGGTATACGGGGCTTGTATATAGGAATATCAGGTTCTGGTGTTTCAGTTTCTTCATCAATAGGTTTCTCAGGACCTTCCTTATCTGTCTTATCAAGTAGTTACTGACTGTTTTGGTTGAGACTCAGGTGTTGTTGAGTCTTGGACAATCATAGGTTCATCCTCATATGTAATAACCACAGGTGTCTTGACAGGAGGATCAGAATAGTCTTTTCATGACCTGGTGGTGACTGCTTTCAATTGTTGAGGATGCTTAGGATTGTTCTCGGGTTGGCCAACAAAGGCTCCAACATGTGGCTTCATGCTAGCTGCAAGTTGAGCTAGTTGAGACTCAATAGCTTTCTGGTGGGCTTGCTGGTTAGCTATCATAGTCTGTTGTGATTGCAACATCTTTTCAATTGTTGTTAGTTTGTCATCAGGAGAGACGGGACTGGCTTGTTGCCCTTGCTGTTGATAAGAGACTTGGTTGGGATTCTGGAACTGAGAATTGTTCTGATAATTGTTGTTCCTATTCTGAAAATTACCCCTAAAATTTCCTTGATTCCCAAAATTCTATTGCCGATTATACTAGAATCCTGGTGGGCCCCTTTTTTGATTAGTTGAACAAAGTTGTCTCAAGTTTTCCGCTCCTGAAGGGTTTCCATATTGAAATCCAGGATGGTTCCTATTCTAATTCGGATTGTAATATCCTTGACCAGGGATGATATTGATAGCATTGAGGTTTTCAATTTGACTATTATCACCTTGACTACAAATGTTGCTTAGAACAACGTCGTATATAGCATTGCATGCTAAAGTGGAATGATCAGTACCTTTACATGCTTCACAGAACAGTGAGGCAGACTTGATCTATTCTTGTTGTTGAGGGGGTGAACATCCTCTTCCAAATGCAGCAAGGGATGATTCGGTATGGTCTTTCTTGGATAATAAGAGCTTGAGGGTTTCATAAATAGTCTTGTATTCCGGGATAGCTTCAGCCATAGCTACCTTCAATACTCCTTTACCTACAGACCTACCCCAATTAGCTTGATTTTCAGCTCCAAGGGTGACGACTCTCCATGCGATGTCATAACTTTGACGCATGAAATTTCCTCCTGATGAGGAATATAAAAACCTTTTGATATCATCGTCCACACCCCTATAGAAAATTTTGATGAGTTGATTCTTAGGAATTCCATGGTGTGGACACTTGCGTAGAAGCTCTTTGTATCTATCCCATGCTTCAGCAAGGGTTTCTCTAGGGACTTGAGTGAAATTTGTTATCCATCCCCTAATTTCATAGGTGAGAGAGGGAGGGTAGAACTTTTCCAAAAACATATTTTGAAGTTGTTCCAAAGTGGTGATGGGTTCACTTTGCAATGAATTGTACCAGCTTATTTCTCTATTAGCAAGTGAATACTTGAAGATACGGAGTCTGATGGCATCATCGGATACTCCATTTTGCTTTGTCATAGCACATAGATCAATAAACCTTAAAATATGTTCTTGACTATCCTCTCCTTGTTTGCCATAGAATGGGATGTTTTGAAGCAATGTGATCCAATGTGTCCTAATCTCAAAATTGACAGCATTGATGGGAGGAGGTTGTACTAGATGACGAACATTAGCAGCTTTGGGGATTGAGAACTCTCTAAGATCCTTTTGTAGTTCTGCTGCTTGTGCTGCTTGAATTTCTTCTTGAACCACAGTTCTAGCTTCTTGCATGAATCTTTCTCTCTGTGCATTAAGGGCTTGAGCTACCCTTCAAGCTATCTCCTCCTCTTGAGCCATTCTTGCTTGATTTTCTCTATTTTGATGATGAATGGTTCTGTCTATCTCAGGATCAAAGCTGGCAGTGAGTCTGAGACTGTTCAAACAGTGCATGCACTAGTCCTTGATGGTACATGAGATGAAGAGATTTGAAGTAAGATTGATGGAGTGGAATGAAATTCAAGTAGATGATCAATTGTATCAAAAGAAAAACAAATTCCTAGATTAGCCTTAAAAGAACTAGATTTGACTAACTGATTTCGTTGTCCCCGGCAACAGAGCCAGAATTTGACATGGAATATTATCTCACTAACAAATTCACTCGGGGTTGAGATCCCCAAGCTTTTACGAAAACCACTGTGCAATAATACCACCCACAAGCGGACGGGTCTTATCGCAGTATAGTTAAGGATCAAATCCCAAGAGACAACGTTTTTAAGAATCTTAGTTAGTTGAGTCTAGTTCCAGTAAGACTAATTTTTAGAACGATTGATTGATTTGAGATTGATTAAACTAATTGCAAGAAAGTAAAGGACGGAATTAAAGTTAGATCTAGATCAATGATATGGAATTGCTGGGATGGTACCGAGTTTCACCACCACTACACATGCAAACACATTCAATCATAAACATCCAGGAAAGATATGACTATCCAAATAGAGCTGCTGCAAAACCCCCCATACGGGTGTTAGGTTCACATAAGCATCACCTTAGGCATCAGATGTCTCATCACCATCCGGATCACACACTTACGGCTCCGAAGATATAGAAATCCAACTAAGGTTGTGGGCCCCCTATACAGGCGTTAGGCACACAGAAGCGTCACCGTAGGCTAGATGGCTCGTCCCCTCACGGATCATACACTTACGACCTCAAGGAATCCTATCAGAGGTTCTCATCAAGGTGTCAACCACGCTAATCGATAAGCAAACAGGCGATTAATCTACAAGCAATCATCGACATTTAAATAAGAAGATACAAAATCCATCTAAGGTTGTGCCCCCCCTAAATAGGTGTTAGGCACACAAAAGTGTCACCGTAGGCTAGATGGCTTGTCCCCTCGCGGATCAAACACTTACGACCTCAAGGAATCCCATTCTATTTCTAGTCTGGGAGTTAACCTCGTTAAATGACATTCTACCCTACATAAAGAAGTTCTCACAATATAGGGAAGAACAAGATGAAAGCAAGCAGGTAATCAAACTACAAACATTAACGAATAACGTGAAATGAAAAGTTATATACATTGTCATGGAATATTTAACAAAAGAGTATGCTTGCATGGGTAGCGGGGCTAGTCCCCGCACCCCAGTGAAAAGGAACTACTCGCTCATGATGTGAGAAACAAAAAGAATAAGAAAGAGATAGAAATCCGCCATGAGCATGATGCAGAAGGTTGTCGCAGCTCAGTAAAGATGGTGCGGTCTTCTACATCACGTCAGAGCAGATCTGGACGAGGAACGAGGGACGCTGAGATAGACCAGGCAGTCTTTCTCACCCCTCCTTCCTTCTCTTCTCGGTCTCCTTGATTTCAGCTCGAGCAGCAGGTGAAGTGACAACAGCGTGAATGGAACTGGATTGGACCTGTGTACAGGTAGCCTATCGGCATTTCGGAACTGATACCCAAATGAGGACCATGTTGGTCCTATTTATAGGCTCGAGTTTGGCTCTCACATTTTTGGTGTGAGTCCTCCATATAGTCTAGTCCAAACAGTTTGGTCACTTTTTGCCCAAATGGTTTAGTACTTTTCTCTCCAAATGGTTTGGAATAAGTGACCATACAATCTTGCTTTGTACTGACCAAACGGTCTGGTGTATATGACCAAACGGTTTAGTGTAAATGGTTTGCTATCATAGGCTCCAAATGGTCTGCTTTGATCGTTCATATATATCCAACCGGTCTTGGGGTATTTGACCATACAATCTTGCTTCTATCGATTTGCACGCCCCAAGCGGTCTTGTGCTTAGGAGAAGAAAATGGTCTGTAAGACCGATTGCTATCAAACAGTCTGGGAAGTCCGCCTCAATACGGTCTTAGAGTGTTCAATACCTTTGATCGGTCTTGGACTGCCATACGATCTTGAACTTTCTCACATCCAAACGGTCTGCATCAGTGGCTCCCAAACGGTCTGTGAGATATCTCCAATCGGTCTTGCATACCTGCCTCCATACAGTTTCTGTTCTACTGATTTCATGATCTCACTTTCTCTCTCTCTAACCGGTCTTGAGGTTAGTGAAAGGAGACCTCCGATCGGTCTGCTTCTCATCAGCGACGATTGTCTAAATGGTCCCGACGACTTGCTATTCTATCGGTCTGAGACTGTGCGCCGCCTATGCTGCAGGTCAAGTTCAAGCAGGTGGTGCGGTGCTGGGTGAGGGTTTGCAGGCGGGAACTAAGGAAGAAGAAGAAGGCATCGCTGGGTGGAGGTGGTACGTCGAGCAGGTGGTGTAGGAGTTGGAGGTAGGGTTTTTGAGGTTGAAGATGGCGGAATGAAGGCGGAGGCGATGTTGCGGTCATGGTTTTGATCTCTTAACAATCTCGGTGTCTTGCTGGTGAGTGGCGACTTGTTGGTATGTATGCCCATAGAGCAAGTCATGTGATGATTGTAATGGGATACTTTGTAAATGATTTGAATAATAATAAAGGCATGTTTCGATCTATATGTTTTAACTGTTTCAGAGATGATAGTGTAACATGATAGATGTCTAAAGAATTGTTTACTTGATGACGTATGCTTTTAGGTTAAGGACCAAAACGATGAGATCATACGAATGTTAAGAGTATACATTCTTGTTTAGTCCCTAGTTGGTTGTTATTGTGGAAATAACCATAGACATCAATAACACTATAGACTAGATTGTGTTTTGGTTGATGACATAATCTCATTAGTCATGATATAGTGATATCAAACCAAGCACATAGGTACTTGTTAGAGAACAAGTGTACCAGACAGACCCACCGTGAGAGTGACACATGGAACCATGATTTGGTAGTCACAGTCAGTTGTCACAGTGATGGTGGTGCATGTGATTCTTTGACTTGAAATCACTACACTCAACACATGTCGTTGGGTACACTTTGACATCATCAGACGCAGTCCTGAAACATGGGTTGTTATAAAGGTGATGATTGGGTGACTTTGACACATGGGGCTTTTGAGGGGTGAGTGATAGATATGGGATTTGTCCCTCCTAAGGGAGTTTAATGTCCATGGCCACTTGATGAGTAGGATTGAGAAAGGCATGTGCATGCACGTGTGAATCAATATGTGATATTGATGTCACACACATCTCACCCAGTCTGCTCTGAGATCAAGGAAATGAATGAATGTTGAAAGGATGACTACACCATGCCTTGAGTACATTCAGGACATTAGTGACAAAGGAATTATACATTCACTGTAACACCATTCACAGATTGTAGGATTGAAAGTTGTTCTCCAACTTTCTATTTCACTTGGGTAGCACTGATGTGTGACTAGGAACCGCTCTTTGCTTGTGAAGTTATAAGTGTTATGGACTTTCACTGTCAACGTGAAATGGACCTGCAAGGTCGCACACATAGGATTTAACCTGGAAGAGGAGTTTATCAACAAATGATGTTTAGATTGATTACTAAAGGAGTTTAGTAGTTCAATAAAACACCCAGTCAATTGATAGCTCAAAATCACAGTATTCAAGGTGTTGGATCAGATAATTAGAGTATCAAATTGATTGAAACTGCAATTGACTGACCTGCTGCCTCAACCGATCAGCTCATGAGATGAACCGATCGGCTCAAGCTGGTGAGCTGAGCGGCTCAGGTCATGAACCGATCAGTTCACTTAGTTGAACTGGTCGACTGACCAACCGAGTTCGTTTCACTTGTCAAATTTGATTTGGATAAGGACTAATATGTGATTAGTTGGAAACAAACATTGAAAGTCAATTCGAGTTGGACCAAGAGCATGAACCGATCGGCTCAGATGCCCCAAACGACCGGTTCAGGTGTGATCCGATCAGCTGAGGTCACCAACCGACCGTTTCAGGGTTGAAACGATCGGTTCAACTGATGCAGTTTGTCCGATTTTATGGAAAACCTCAAACCCTTCTACTCCTGCTTTAGTCTCGTATTGCCCGGGGTAGAGAACTCTATCCCGTGACCCTCCTATATATAGGGGTATTGGGGGCTTCTCAAAGTACAACTCAGAACACCAGTTGCTCTGCAAAGTTGTCGTTCTCTCTGGTTGTGGTAACCAGGAGAACCCGAGTAGGTGCTACCCGATAAGGGAGGCACAGTAAGGGAAAGACAACTACAGAAAGGCAATTGGTTGCAGAAGAGTGTGTCGGTGACTAGTATGCCGACAGGAGGGTGCGACTCCTTCCGATTCCTTGTGGGACAAGGAGATCGGAGTTCCAGGCAGTTCATGTGGATGACTGCAGAGGCAGGAGACTTCTGCTGCTCGGAGGACAGCTGTCAATCCCGACAGTCCTAGTGAGACCAGGAGCTGTACAGACACCATCCAAGACCGGAGGTGAAGACCGTGCAAGTCGTGAGGTATCGTCTCCGAGCAAGCCTCAGGACAAGGTATGCGTCTACAAACCATCTTTCCTATTGTATAGACGTTGACGCGATTCCTTTATTCTGGGTTTGGGAGAGAAATTTTTGTTTCCGCTTCCTTCTCTGTCTCCCCTAAAACCCAACAATGGTATCAGAGCCAGATCAACTGCTCTATGCTTTAGGATTATCGATGTGATTGATTTTGGTTTGCCTTTATTTATTGCATACAATGTGAATAAAATTTCCTTTATGCATGTCCAATCCTAAATCCACAAATCCCAATATACATATATGATATGTAATATGAATGCTCTCAATACGCGCCACCCTTAAATGAGTTTTGTGGTGGATGTATAGCGTGGTTATGGCCAATAAACCCTATGTATGTGTGCTTGGTTGAATGTGGTTGCTTGCATCTCGGTCTGCGCACCGATTCCCTATCTCCTATTCCTGATGTAACTCAAGATAACTCGAGATTTCTTTCATACATTTGCTCCCCCCGAATGTGACTCGGGGTTTCCTTTTTTAAATGTAAAATAGGATAGATTTTATTTCCTATTATGTTGAAGAACGGCGGACAACCTGATGACAAATGAGACGATCAGTTCAAGGAGTGAACCGGTCGATTGCCGATCCAGACGACCAGTTTGAGGAGCGAGACGATCAGGTGGCGGCCATGAGGAGATGTATGACGACCAGACGAACCGATCGGTTGGAGGAGCCAACCAATCGGTTGGTGGCACCCAACTGACCGACCTGATGGTGAGTCGATCAATCATGGAGATGAGTTGATCAAACCCAGAATGAAGAAGTACAGAGTTCATCTTGTACAGGCTGCATGTGATGTGGACCTAGATGATCGTGATTCCTCTTGGATCGAGGAATCACATTAGGATGGCCATAATCATCGCTTTTATCATTTTACATGTTTTCTGTGAGATATAGCATGTATATGATACTTACTATAATGTGGTGATTGGATATGTATATGTACCTATAAAAACCAAATCCCTCATTAAATATTAAAGTTTTAGATGCCTTCCAAATGCGACACACGTGAAAAGCTTGATCGGCCAAGTGTGGGCACACCCTAGCGTGGTGCACCGTCTATCTCGTGTAAGTGTGAAGGATGGATATGTGGGTCTGCCCTAGCAGGGTGCATATTCATCGTGTTGGCTTTGGGTAAGACTTAACAAGGTGACCTAAATAGGATCTATCACCTTGAGGCATGGAGATGATCATGGCAAGGAGTTGTATATGACATCTTTCAAGAGTTGCATATGATGCAATTGGCAAGAGTTGCCTACCTGGAAGATATGAGTTATGGGTGACAACCCTAGCTGGTCCATGACTCAGAGGATTTTAGGATCTTGACCCACTAGAAGATTGTACGCTGCAATCTTCCGAATTGACGGTGAGGGCTGTCAATTCGAATCAAAATAGTGGGAAAGGTAATTAATTAAAGGCCTAATTAACTAATGTCAAATTTTATTCAAATCAAATCAAATCAAAAGGAGTTTTGACAAATGCAATTTTCTCTTGTAGAATGGCAAAAGAATCATCTTTTAAATTTGGCAAATTAATTGAGAATAAATTCCATAACTGGTTGAGGATTGTGAGAAGTGTTCTGCACAATCCAGATATACATGTAGCCTTTGAATCCACTCTATGTGTGCTTAAGAAGAAAGATAGTTCATTGATAGATATCAATGGAATGAAATCTAAGGACAAAGGTGAGGGAGAGAAGGGTTCTCTCGACGAACCAATGTCAGAATCTTCTGCGCTCAAAACATGGAGAGGATGGAGGGAACGATGGAAGAAGAAGTGAGAGATAGAGATCTCTACTTTAGGTGTATATATGATAGAGATTAACTTTACTAATTCTTTGTCATGGGTACTTGATACCGGATGTGGATCTCACATTTGTTCAAATGTGAAGGATCTTAAGAGAAGTAGGCCTTTGGGGAAAGGCGAGGTTGAACTATGTGTTGCCAATGGGGCAAGAGTTGCCGCCAGTGCCGTAGGAACCTATGAGTTATCTCTACCTAGTGGGATAATAATAGAATTGAAGAACTGCTATTATGTACCTGACATAAATAGGAATATCATTTCTGTCTCTTATTTGGACAAGGATGGTTTTGAATTTCTTATTAAGATTGGAAAGTGTTCTATTTCAAAAGATGGGATCTTTTATGGCAGTGCCCCAATGTCTTACGGTCTATACTTGATAGATATAGAGACAAGTGTATACAACGTAAACATCAAAAGGCAAAAACTCAACAACTCAAACAAAACATATCTTTGGCATTGTCATCTAGGGCACATAATTGAGAAGCGCATCTCTAGACTCCATAAAGATGGTTATCTAGACTCTTTTGATTATGAATGAATAGAGACATGTGAATCTTGTTTGTTGGCCAATATGACCAAGACTCCCTTTTCAGGTAAAGGTGAGAGAGCTAGTGATCTATTAGGACTCATAAATACTGATGTATGTGGGCCTTTTAGAACTAATGCCAGAAATAGGTATCCGTACTTGATCACCTTCACTGATGACTTCAGTAGGTATGGCTATGTGTACCTGATGAAACATAAGTCAGAAACCCTTGAAAGGTTCAAGTATTTCATGAATGAAGTACAGAACCAACTTGGTAAAAGTATTAAAGCACTTCGATCTGATCGAGGTGGAGAATGCTTAAGCCAGGAGTTTGAGGACCTTCTGCGAGCCCGTGGTATTGTATCACAATGGACTCTGTCTGGAACACCACAACATAACGATGTGTCTGAAAGAAGGAATCACACTTTATTGGATATGGTGTGATCAATGATGAGTTTTGCTGATCTTCCAATTTCCTTCTGGGGTCATGCTCTTGAAACCGCCGCGTTTACACTTAACCGAGTACCATCTAAATCGGTTCAAAAGACACCATATGAGATATGGCACGGGAAGCATCCCGATTTGTCTTTTATTAAGATTTGGGGTTGTGAGGCTTACGTCAGGAAAATGTTTCCTGATAAGCTTGGACCCAATTCCGATAAATGTTATTTTGTTGGATACCCCAAGGAAACAAGGGGATACTATTTATACCACCCTACTGACAACAAAGTGTTTGTTGCTAGGATAGCAGTATTCCTAGAAAAGGAATTTATTTCCAGAGGAAGTAGTGCGAGGAAAATAGAGCTTGAAGAGGCTCAAGCCCAACAAGAAAACATTGAACCGGTAGATGTACAAGAGGAACATAGAGATTCACAAGGTGTTGTGGAATCTCAGTCTCCTCAAGTAACACAAGGACCTCGTATGTTACGACCCGCGTCGAGCTTATCCCGTAAGTAAGTTGTTCAGCATGTGTTTAGCTGATGTGTTAAGTTATAAGCCTGTTTTTGTTAATAATGTTTAAATGGACATGATATGTGCTTAGTATGTTTTCTAGCTTCTAAAGCGTGTAGTATCTTACGCTTGAAGCGTTGCCTGAGAAATCGTTCGAATCCGACCTTCGAGTCAAAAGTTGCTAGTTTTTGGGCTTTTAGGGACCCGATTGTAATTTTCAAAAGTTTGAAACTTTGCGATTTGGCCCCTAAGTTTTCTTCCTTATCCTTCTTCTCTTCCTTTCTCGTTTCATTTTCACAGAAACAAGAAAACGCTCCTGCGTTCTGTTCCTGCGAGAGAGAAAGAGAGAGAAAGAGAGGAGGAGCTGAGGAGGGAAAGGCGTCGGAGCTCCGTTTTGCTCCGATCAGTCGCTGCAGATCGTCCCATTCCTCCGTAGATCATCATCTCCGTCGATTCGAAGCGAATTTGCAGCTGGAGCTGCGTTTACAAGAAAAGCAATCAAGGAATTGGGGTGCACGGTGCAGCCCCAGCTTGTTTTCTTCTTCCCTTCAGGTGCAGATTAGTCATATACATCGTTTGTGATCGTTTCGTGATGTTTGCTCGAAGTTTGTCCGTCGATTCGAGAGAAATCGACTTCTGCAGGCCGTTTTTGTGTTCTGCCTGTATGTTGATCGGCTGAGTTCCAATTCGGTCGGCCGAGTTCTTATTTAGGGCTTTTGTACATCGTTTTCTGATCGGCCGAGTTTTGATCTTGGATCGGCCGAGTTTCCTAATTAGATAAATGAACAGGGATTTGGTCGGCCGAGTTTGGTCCTGATCGGCCGAGTTTTCTTTGTAGGTTTTTCAAGCGGTGAGCTGGTCGGCCGAGTTCCCCAGGGGATCGGCCGAGTTTCCTGTTGGTCGGCCAAGATTTGTTCGACCGAGTTTCAGAACCAGGGAAACGGTCGGCCGAGTTCCATAGGGATCGGCCGAGTTTCAAGTGGTGAGTGGCAATTCATTTAGAAATCATTATTTAACTCATTTTAAATGTCTAATTGCTTCAGTAATAGTATAATAAGTTCATTGGAACTTGAATTGTGTAATAAGAATGATGAGAAAGAGGAAATTCTGTGTTTTACAGTTATAATGTGATATTTATGTTATTGTTTAATCAAGTATAGACTTAGATGCCCTAACACCGTAGAACCCCTAAGTGGTATCTGCAGCTTTGGGGTGAAACTCGTGTTGCAACATCATCAGTGCTTGTGTCCCGGACAAACGAGGAAAGAGAAAAAGGGCAGTGTTTAACAAAAATTGTGCTTGTGTCACAATGGCACTGCGATTTCACCAGAAAACACGGTTATCTAACACCATTCGTGCTTGTGTCGCGAAGGTAGCCCTGTGACTCTCCGCCGGTGTACTCAGGTTTAAGGAGGAGTCGAGTGCACACGTGGTTGTGCGAGGAAGCCGAAGAGCCTGTGTCCTGTGCAGACCAGGACGAGTAGTCAGACTTAGCACCCCCCGGGTGTGTCGCTGAGTCTTGTACGGTGGGGCCGTAGCATGGACTTGTTGCGGATCCTTATATGCAGAGTACACTGCATATATTTAGGGCATAATAATAAAATGGATGAAAAAGCAATTAGGATCACAGTAAATTTATATAACTGCCTTTCTACTTGAAACACCTGATGATGCATAGGAATATGATTATTATCTGAACATCTGCTATGTCAATAGAATTGCTCTGCTTAAACTGTATACCTGTTTACTTTCAGTTATTAAACCTGACGAGTTGTTTATTGATAGCTAAGTGAAATGTTATTCACTGAGCGAGTAGGCTCACCCTTCTACTCAAACATTTTCAGGTCAGCATCAGCAACAGGAGTCGGAAGGATCGTATCATCCTAACGCTTAGTAGATAAAAGGTTTGTAGTTGGTCTAGTTAGAGGTCTCTTAGTCCATTCCCCTTGATCTTCGGGACAAGGTGTGAGTGAGAGAGAGAATGTGTACAAGATGTAAATTAACTGTTATGCTTTATTTTATGTTGAACAATGCAGTGTGCTGTAGACCTGTTTAATTTCCTATTAGTTTAATAGAAATGCTTCTGCAGCTTGTTTAATTTTCATTTGCAGTAATATCTTTATTTGTTTAAAGAAGAAATGAAAGGTTGGTTGTGTGTAATCCCTCCTGTCGTGCCCTAATCCGTGGTTTGCAGTTAATGTGAAATTGGGGCGCGACAATTTTTTTGGTATCAGAGCTTAGGTTTGAGTACTTAGTTACTCAAGTCAGGGGACGATAAGAGACCAATAGGATTAAGGTTTAAGTGTCTTTCTTCTATTTGTAATTTTCTAATAGGAAATATTCTATTATATCATTGCAGATGGCAGGAAGAGGCTTTGATCGTGATGATCAAGCTGAGAGCCATGTTGGCCCTGATCCGCGATACTTGGGTCCAGGTGGTGGTGACCACGTGGATGAAGCATCCCAGATGTACCAGATGTTCTTGGAGACTAAGGAGAAATACAAGGCTGATAGGCGAGAATCTTCTTCTACCAGCAGTAAAGATCTGATGCGATCTTATGAGCTTGTAAAGAAGCTTGGTGGCACAGAGTTCAGTGGCACCACAGATCCCGCAGAAGCTGATGAGTGGTTTAGACAGATTGAGAAGGTCTTTCGTCTTATGGAGCTTCCAGAAGACAAGAAGATCAATCATGCAGTCTACCTTCTGACAGGCGATGCAGAGTTGTGGTGGCGTGGTGTGGAAGAAAAGAGGAGAGGCACAGAGCTTTCCTGGCAGGATTTCTCTGAAGAGTTTCATCTCAAATTCTATCCACCCACCTTTCTCAATGAGAAAATCAAACAGTTACAGAATATCAAGCAGGGGGACATGACAGTTACAGAATATGAAGCGCTTTTCACACGTTTGGCAAATTTTTGTCCACAGCTTGTTCCTGATAACATAGAGAGATGCAGAAGGTTTCAGGAAGGGCTAAGGCCAGAGATTCGGCATACAGTTTCTGCTACTAGTAGGAGGAACAGAGAGAACTTTGGCGAGTTTGTCGAGGCTGCCAGACAAGTTGAAGAATCTGTGAATGCTGATAGGGTGCCCGAGTCTAAGAAGAGGTCTACAAAGTTCAGTGGAGGACAGTCCAGTGGTGGATACAGAGGTGGAGGTAGAGGTTTCTTTTCTAAACTTGGGCGTGGCTTTGGTTGTTTTGGCAGACAGAAATCTGAGGATGTCACTACTTTTAGAGGCAGAGGAGGATATAACCCAGGAAGATGGAACAGTGCCACTAGTGGACAGTCTTCAGGGTCGTCAATGTCAGTGTCAGGTCCTCAGAGACAAGAGTTACTGCCATGTGACAAATGTGGAAAGCCACATTCTGGGCCATGTTGGAGTTCAGGTTGTTATGCCTATGGACAGACAGGACATATAAAAAGGGATTGTCCTCAACTTCATCATGCAGCATCACAAGCTTTTCAGCCTCAATACCATGATGTTCCGAGTTCCTCTGTGGATTCTGGTTCTAGAGGTGGTGGAGCGTCTAGTGGCAGGAGTGGTCAGAGAGGACAACGTGGTAGAGGAAGAGCTTCAGCACGTTTCTTTTCTTTGACACCTCAGGAAGGTATAATCTCTTCACAAGTTGTTACAGGAGAGATGCTTTTGTTTAATAGTATACCAGTTTCAGTTTTGATAGATCCGGGAGCTACTCATTCTTTTATACGACGTTCTTTGGTTGTTGAGCTTAATCTGTTAACTCAAGAGTTGGCAGATGAATTAGTGTTAAGGGTTCCACTAGGTGGACCAACAGTTTTATCTGAGTCCTGTCCCGGATGCCTGTTATCTTTTGGAGGTTTCACCTTTGCTGCTAATCTTATACCCTTGGATGTAAATACTTTTCAAGTCATCTTGGGTATGGATTGTCTTGAAGCATATCGAGTGCAACTCGATTGCTAGAAAAAGGAAGCTACCTTTCAATTAGGAGAATTTTCTTGTGTCTTTACTGGAGACAGGAAAGTTCTGCCTACGTGCATAATATCAGCTGCTGTAGCTGATAAGATGTTACAGAAAGGATGTGAAGCATTCCTTGCTCATGTGGTTGACACTAGAGCAGAGAAGAGCACCACCAGTGTTTATGATGTGCCTGTGGTTCGTGAGTTCTCTGACGTTTTTCCAGAGGAGTTACCAGGCTTACCTCCTGTCAGAGACATTGATTTTGAAATTCAGATATATCCAGGTAGTCATCCAGTAGCGCTGCCGGCCTACAGAATGGCACCTGCAGAGTTGAAAGAACTCAAGGTACAGTTGCAGGAGTTGTTAGATAAGGGTTTCATTAGACCCAGTTCTTCACCATGGGGTGCTCCAGTCCTATTTGTTAAGAAAAAGGATGGAACCATGCGTCTCTGTATAGATTACAGGCAACTGAACAAGATCACAATAAAGAACAAGTATCCCTTGCCGAGAATAGATGATCTGTTTGATCAGTTGCGAGGAGCAACGATCTTTTCTAAAATTGATTTGAGATCTGGGTATCATCAGCTCAGGATAAAGGCTTCTGACATTCCCAAAACAGCTTTCAGAACTAGGTATGGGCATTATGAGTTTTTGGTCATGTCGTTTGGGCTGACCAATGCCCCAGCAGACTTTATGGATATGATGAATCGGATTTTCAAACCTTTTCTAGATCAGTTTATTGTAGTATTCATAGATGATATTCTGATCTATTCCAGAGACAATGATCAACATGAGCAACACTTGAGAGTAGTGTTGCAGTTGTTGAGACAACACCAGTTGTTTGCTAAATTTAGCAAGTGCGAGTTCTGGTTGGCCGAGGTAGCATTTCTTGGACATGTTATCTCGAGAGATGGAGTTAGTGTGGATCCTAAGAAAGTTGAATCTGTGCTTCAGTGGGAACAGCCTACGACTCCTACTGAGATTAGAAGTTTCTTGGGTTTGGCAGGATATTACAGAAGGTTTATAAAGAACTTCAGTGAGATAGCATCACCTTTGACACGCTTGACAAGGAAAGATGTACCGTTTGTTTGGTCTGATAACTGTGAGAGAAGTTTTCAGATTTTGAAGAAAAGATTGACTTCAGCACCAGTGTTGGTTTTGCCTAAAGCAGAAAAAGGCTATACAGTGTTCTGTGATGCTTCTAGGAGAGGTTTGGGCTGTGTACTGATGCAAGAAGGTAAAGTTGTTGCTTATGCGTCTAGACAGCTTAAGAAAAATGAAGAGAATTACCCTGTTCATGATCTGGAATTAGCTGCTATAGTTCATGCTCTTAAGACATGGCGTCACTACTTGTATGGTGAGACATGTCAGGTGTTCACAGATCATAAGAGCCTGAAATATATCTTCACTCAGAAAGACTTGAATTTGAGACAGCGCAGATGGCTAGAGCTGATTAAAGACTATGATGTGACAATCGATTACCATCCTGGTAAGGCGAATGTTGTAGCTGATGCCTTGAGTAGAAAGTCAAGTTCTTCAGCCAATGCATTTTCTATGGCATGTTTCAAGAGAGACCTGCTCGTAGATATGCGAAGGTTGAACTTGGACTTGGAGGTGACAAGACAGAGTGGGCTGATTGCACAGATGCAAGTCAGACCTACTTTTTATAATCAGATCAAAGAATTGCAGCATAGTGATAATGATTTATGGCAAATCATGCAGGAGATGTCAGAGGGTAAGAGGACAGAGTTCAGGTTTTCTGATGAAGGCATGTTGTATCTTCATAATAGGTTGTGTGTACCTGGGAACAGTGAGTTGAAAGAGCAGATTCTTGAAGAAGCGCATACTTCTATGTATGCCATGCATCCAGGTAACACAAAGATGTACAGGAACCTCAAAGAGCTGTACTGGTGGTCTGGCATGAAAAAGGATGTGGCTGAATACGTAGCTAGGTGCGGGGTGTGTCAGCAGGTTAAGGCTGAACATCAGAAACCTGCTGGTATTTTACAGTCGCTTCCTATACCAGAATGGAAATGGGAACACATCACGATGGACTTTGTGGTTGGATTACCCAGAACGCCTAAGGGTTCAGACTCGATATGGGTAATTGTGGATAGACTAACTAAGTCTGCTCACTTTCTTCCTGTCAAGTCAACTTTTGAAGTTTCAAAGCTGGCTAAAGTTTATGTGGATGAGGTAATCAGGTTGCATGGGATTCCAGTTTCTATTATTTCTGACAGAGATCCAAAGTTTACATCTAGATTCTGGAATCAGTTACATCGTGCGTTGGGCACAAGGCTGAAGTTCAGTACAGCGTTTCACCCACAGACAGATGGTCAATCTGAGAGGACCATACAGACCCTTGAAGACATGCTGAGAGCATGTGTGCTACAGTTTAGAGGCAACTGGGAAGAACACTTAAGCCTAATAGAGTTTGCTTATAATAACAGTTACCATTCTAGTCTTGGAATGGCTCCATTTGAAGCTCTTTATGGCAGAAATTGTAGATCGCCAGTTTGTTGGTATGAGGCGGGTGAAAAGGAAATTCTTGGACCTGAGTTAGTTGATGTAACTACTGAAAAGATATCAGTGATCAGGAATCAGTTGAAAGCTGCACAGGATAGACAGAAGAGTTATGCTGATAGACGACGTCGACCTCTTGAGTTTCAGGTTGGCGACGAGGTTTACTTAAAGGTTTCACCGTGGAAGGGAGTTCTGAGGTTTGGCAAGAGGGGTAAGTTGACCCCTAGATATATGGGTCCATATCCTATTGTTGAGAGGATTGGACATGTAGCTTACAGGTTGGATTTGCCGTCTGAGTTGGCAAATCTTCATGATGTCTTCCACGTGTCTATGCTGAAAAAGTGTCATCCGGGTACAGATAAGATTCTAGATTCAGAACCGGTGCAACTTAGGACAGATGTGCCCTATGTTGAAGGACATGTGCAGGTAGTTGACTACCGGATCAAAAAGCTTAAGAACCGCGAGATTCCTTTAGTGAAGGTTTTGTGGAGAAACCATAATCTTGATGAAGCTACGTGGGAGCTAGAGTCTGAGATGCGTGGCAAGTTCCCTTTTCTCTTCTAGGAATTTCGAGGACGAAATTCTTATAAGGGTAAGAGGAATTGTTACGACCCGCGTCGAGCTTATCCCGTAAGTAAGTTGTTCAGCATGTGTTTAGCTGATGTGTTAAGTTATAAGCCTGTTTTTGTTAATAATGTTTAAATGGACATGATATGTGCTTAGTATGTTTTCTAGCTTCTAAAGCGTGTAGTATCTTACGCTTGAAGCGTTGCCTGAGAAATCATTCGAATCCGACCTTCGAGTCAAAAGTTGCTAGTTTTTGGGCTTTTAGGGACTCGATTGTAATTTTCAAAAGTTTGAAACTTTGCGATTTGGCCCCTAAGTTTTCTTCCTTATCCTTCTTCTCTTCCTTTCTCGTTTCATTTTCACAGAAACAAGAGAACGCTCTTGCGTTCTGTTCCTGCGAGAGAGAAAGAGAGAGAAAGAGAGAGAAAGAGAGGAGGAGCTGAGGAGGGAAAGGCGTCGGAGCTCCGTTTTGCTCCGATCAGTCGCTGCAGATCGTCCCATTCCTCCGTAGATCATCATCTCCATCGATTCGAAGCGAATTTGCAGCTGGAGCTGCGTTTGCAAGAAAAGCAATCAAGGAATTGGGGTGCACGGTGCAGCCCCAGCTTGTTTTCTTCTTCCCTTCAGGTGCGGATTAGTCATTTACATCGTTTGTGATCGTTTCGCGATGTTTGCTCGAAGTTTGTCCGTCGATTCGAGAGAAATCGACTTCTGCAGGCCGTTTTTGTGTTCTTCCTGAATGTTGATCGGCCGAGTTCCAATTCGGTCGGCCGAGTTCTTATTTAGGTCTTTTGTACAGCGTTTTCTGATCGGCCGAGTTTTGATCTTGGATCGGCCGAGTTTCCTAATTAGATAAACGAACAGGGATTTGGTCGGCCGAGTTTGGTCCTGATCGACTGAGTTTTCTTTGTAGGTTTTTCAAGCGGTGAGCTGGTCGGCCGAGTTCCCCAGGGGATCGGCCGAGTTTCCTGTTGGTCGGCCGAGATTTGTTCGACCGAGTTTCAGAACCAGGGAAACGGTCGGCCGAGTTCCATAGGGATCGGCCGAGTTTCAAGTGGTGAGTGGCAATTCATTTAGAAATCATTATTTAACTCATTTTAAATGTCTAATTGCTTCAGTAATAGTATAATAAGTTCATTGGAACTTGAATTGTGTAATAAGAATGATGAGAAAGAGGAAATTCTGTGTTTTACAGTTATAATGTGATATTTATGTTATTGTTTAATCAAGTATAGACTTAGATGCCCTAACACCGTAGAACCCCTAAGTGGTATCTGCAGCTTTGGGGTGAAACTCATGTTGCAACATCATCCGTGCTTGTGTCGCGGACAAATGAGGAAAGAGAAAAAGGGCAGTGTCTAACAAAAATTGTGCTTGTGTCACAATGGCACTGCGATTTCACCAGAAAACACGGTTATCTAACACCATCCGTGCTTGTGTCACGAAGGTAGCCCTGTGACTCTCCGCCGGTGTACTCAGGTTTAAGGAGGAGTCGAGTGCACACGTGGTTGTGCGAGGAGGCCGAAGAGCCTGTGTCCTGTGCAGACCAGGACGAGTAGTCAGACTTAGCACCCCCCGGGTGTGTCGCTGAGTCTTGTATGGTGGGGCCGTAGCATGGACTTGTTGCGGATCCTTATATGCAGAGTACACTGCATATATTTAGGGCATAATAATAAAATGGATGAAAAAGCAATTAGGATCACAGTAAATTTATATAACTGCCTTTCTACTTGAAACACCTGATGATGCATAGGAATATGATTATTATCTGAACATCTGCTATGTCAATAGAATTGCTCTGCTTAAACTGTATACCTGTTTACTTTCAGTTATTAAACCTGACGAGTTGTTTATTGATAGCTAAGTGAAATGTTATTCACTGAGCGAGTAGGCTCACCCCTCTACTCAAACATTTTCAGGTCAGCATCAGCAACAGGAGTCGGAAGGATCGTATCATCCTAACGCTTAGTAGATAAAAGGTTTGTAGTTAGTCTAGTTAGAGGTCTCTTAGTCCATTCCCCTTGATCTTCGGGACAAGGTGTGAGTGAGAGAGAGAATGTGTACAAGATGTAAATTAACTGTTATGCTTTATTTTATGTTGAACAATGCAGTGTGCTGTAGACCTGTTTAATTTCCTATTAGTTTAATAGAAATGCTTCTGCAGCTTGTTTAATTTTCATTTGCAGTAATATATTTATTTGTTTAAAGAAGAAATGAAAGGTTGGTTGTGTGTAATCCCTCCTGTCGTGCCCTAATCCGTGGTTTGCAGTTAATGTGAAATTGGGGTGCGACATCGTAGATCTAGTAGGACATGCCTTGAACTTGAGAGGTTTGGATACCTTGTGACTCAGGATGGCGGTGAGTTGATCATAGATGATGATCCAACTACCTATCTAGAGGCTATGGAGGGACCAGATTCTGAGAAATGGCTTGAGGCCATGAAATCTGAGATGGAATCCATGTACTCCAACAAAGTATGGACTTTGGTGGAACCACCCAAAAGGGTAAAACCCATAGGGTGCAAGTGGGTCTTCAAGAAAAAGACCGACATGGATGGCAATGTGCAACCTTATAAAGGCAGATTGGTTGTAAAGGGTTTTTGTCAAGTTCAAGGTGTTGACTATGACGAAACTTTTTTCTCCAGTTGCCATGATTAAGTCCATCAGGATCATACTTGCTATTGTGTCTTACTATGACTATGAGATTTGGCAAATGGATGTTAAAACCACATTCCTTAATGGGAATATAAATGAGGATGTATACATGATACAACCTGAAGGTTTTGTAGATCCAAAGAATGCCAACAAAGTCTATAAGCTACAAAGGTCAATCTATGGATTGAAGCTAGCATCTCGTAGTTGGAATCTTCGATTTGATGAGGAAGTCAAAGTGTTTGGCTTTATTCAAAATGAAGATGAACCTTGTGTGTACAAGAAGGTTAGTGGGAGAACGACCACATTCCTCATATTGTATGTGGATGACATACTATTGATGGGGAATGATGTCATAGCCTTAGAGAAGGTAAAGACTTGGCTTGGGAATACTTTCTCAATGAAGGACTTAGGAGAAGCATCCTACATTCTAGGTATTAAGATCTATAGAGATAGATCTAAAAGGCTTCTCGGACTAAGTCAAAGCACGTACATTGACAAAGTGTTGAAGCGGTTCAACATGGAGAACTCAAAGAGAGGCAACATCCCCATGCTACATGGAGTCACCATCTCTAGAGCTCAATGTCCACAATCTTGCAAAGAGAGGGAGTGTATGAATGGGATCCCATATGCATTTGCCATCAGATCCATCATGGACGCTATGTTGTGCACACACCCAAATGTCTCGTATGCCCTCAGCATGACAAGCAGGTACCGGTCAGATCCCACGAATACTCACTGGACAGCCGTAAAGAACATCCTTAAGTACTTGTGAAGGACTAAGGATCAGTTCCTTGTATATGGCGGCGAGGAAGAACTGGTTGTAAGAGGTTACACCGATGCGAGCTTCCAAACCGATAAAGATGATTACAGATCACAGTCAGGATTTGTATTTTACCTAAACAATGGAGCTGTGAGCTGGAAGAGTTCCAAGCAAGAAATAGTTTCCGATTCTACTACAGAGGCTGAGTATATTGCTGCTTCACATGCAACAAAGGAGGTTGTGTGGATCAGGAAGTTCATCTCTGAACTTGGTGTAGTTCCCAGTAGCTGTGATGAAATTGAGCTTTATTGTGACAATAATGGATCTATTGCTCAAGCTAAGGAGCCCAGATCACATCAACGGTCCAAGCACATACTGCGGTGCTTCCATCTCATACGAGAGATCGTACAGTGAGGAGATGTGAAGATTTGCAAAGTACCAACTTAAGACAACATAGTTGATCCACTGACTAAGGCCCTTTCTCAGCAGAAGCATGATGGTCATGCTAGGTCCAAGGACTGAGGTTCCTAGGTGACTGGCTCTAAGTGAAAGTGGGAGTCTATTGGTATGTATGCCCATAGAGCAAGTCATGTGATGTTTGTAATGGGATACTTTGTAAATGATTTGAATAATAATAAAGGCAATTTCCAATCTATATGTTTTAACTGTTTCTGAGATGATAGTGTAACATGATAGATGTCTAAAGAATTGTTTACTCGATGACGTATGCTTTTAGGTTAAGGACCTAAACGATGAGATCATACGGATGTTAAGAGTATACATTCTTGTTTAGTCCCTAGTCGGTTGTTATTGTGGAAATAACCGAAGACATCAATAACACTAAAGACTAGATTGTGTTTTGGTTGATGACAAAATCTCATTAGTCATGATATATTGATATCAAACCAAGCATATAGGTACTTATTAGAGAACAAGTGTACCGGACAAACCCACCGTGAGAGTGACACATGGAACCATGATTTGGTAGTCACAGTCAGCTCTCACAGTGATGGTGGTGAATGTGATTCTTTGACCTGAAATCACTACACTCAACACATGTCGTTGGGTACACTTTGACATCATCAAATGCAGTCCTGAAACATGGGTTGTTATAAAGGTGATGATTGGGTGACTTTGACACATGGGGCTTTTGAGGGGTGAGTGATAGATATGGGATTTGTCCCTCCTAAGGGAGTTTAATGTCCATGGCCACTTGATGAGTAGGATTGAGAAAGGCATGCGCATGCACGTGTGAATCAATATGTGATATTGACGTCACACACATCTCACCCAGTTTGCTCTGAGATCAAGGAAATGAATGAATGTTGAAAGGATGACTACACCATGCCTTGAGTTCATTCAGGACATTAGTGACAAAGGAATTATACATTCACTGTAACACCATTCACAGATTGTAGGATTGAAAGTTGTTCTCCAACTTTCTATTTCACTTGGGTAGCACTGATGTGTGACTAGGCACCGCTCTTTGCTTGTGAAGTTATAAGTGTTATGGACTTTCATTGCCAACATGAAATGGACCTGCAGGGTCACACACATAGGTTTTAACCTGGAAGAGGAGTTTATCCACAAATGATGTTTAGATTGATTACTAAAGGAGTTTAGTAGTTCAATTAAACACCTAGTTAATTGATAGCTCAAAATCATAGTATTCAAGGTGTTGGATCAGATGATTAGAGTATCAGATTGATTGAAACTACGATTGACTGACCTACTACCTCAACCGATCGGCTCATGAGATGAACCGATCAGCTCAGGCTGGTGAGCCGAGTGGCTCAGGTCATGAACCGATTGGTTCACTTAGTTGAACTGGTCGGATGACCAACCGAGTTCGTTTCACTTGTCAAATTTGATTTGGACAAGGACTAATATGTGATTAGTTGGAAACAAACATGGAAAGTCAATTCGAGTTGGACTAGGAGCATGAACCGATCGGCTCAAGCATGAACCGATCAACTCATATGCCCCAAACGATTGGTTAAGGTGTGAACCGATCGGCTGAGGTCACCAACCGATCGTTTCAGGGTTGAAACGATCGGTTCAACTGGCGTAGTTTGTCCGATTTTGTGGAAAATCTCGAACCCTTCTACTCCTGCTTTAGTCTCGTATTGCCCGGGGTAGAGAACCCTGTCCCATGACCCTCCTATATATAGGGGTATTGGGGGCTTCTCAAAGTACAACTCAGAACACCAGTTGCTCTGCAAAGTTGTCGTTCTCTCTGGTTGTGGTAACCAGGAGAGCCATAGCAAGTGCTACCCGATAAGGGAGGCACAACAAGGGAAAGACAACTACAGAAAGGCAACTGGTTGCAGGAGAGTGTGTCGGTGACTAGTACGCCAACAGGAGGGTGTGACTCCTTCCGATTCCTTGTGGGACAAGGAGATCGGAGTTCCAGGCAGTCCGTGTGGACGACTGCAGAGGCGGGAGACTTCTACCGCTTGGAGGATAGCTGTCAATCCCAACAGTCCTGGTGAGACCAGGAGCTGCACAGACACCGTCCAAGACCGGAGGTGAAGACCGCGCAAGCCGCGAGGTATCGTTGCTGAGCAAGCCTCGGGACAAGGTATGCCTCTACAAACCATCTTTCCTATTGTATAGACGTTAACGCGATTTCTTTATTCTGGGTTTGGGAGAGAAATTTTTGTTTCCGCTGCCTTCTCTGTCTCCCCTAAAACCCAACACGACTGTCCAAACGGTCTTGGGGTTTCCTGCTGGCCAACCGGTCTTGAAGACCATTTGCCGCCATATGGTCTTGGAGACCGGTTGGAGGCCAGAGGCCAGATCATTTGGGTGAAACCGATGAGTCAAGACCATTAGGGTCTCTACCGATGGGCCAAGACCGTTAGGGTCAATTGGCGATGGTGGTAATGATGGTGGTTGAGTCTGGAGAGGGTAGAAGGATGATGTTGGTGAAGATAAGGGTGCAGTGCATCAAGGGGTGGTGATGGTTGTGTTGAAGGTGAATTAGGGTTAAAAGGAGGTGGGTGACATTAGATGGTTGAACTTCATCATGACCTGCATAAAGTTGACATAAACTCAGTTAATACTTTGATAATAGAACCAATTATGAAATTTTGCACATTTTTATATATAGTAGATGAAATTGGGTGTATTGAAACGAATTGAGCCCAAGATGGTGATTGAAATTCATGATGAATATGCATTCTTCAATGATGCCTATCTCGATATACACCTAGTCCAATACATGTGTTCAACTTGACATACATGAGTCAATTCGATACACTTTGTAAAGGTGAGGGCAAGACACTCTTAGGAGTGATGAGTGTAACACCAAGTAATGGTATAGTTAATACCTTGATAGGTGAAACACCTAAAGTGGTTGATAATGGTCAACCCTATATCAACAATGCCTTAACCCAAGATGAGTCCATATCACTTA
This sequence comes from Alisma plantago-aquatica, assembly GCA_963693085.1. Taxonomy (NCBI): domain Eukaryota; kingdom Viridiplantae; phylum Streptophyta; class Magnoliopsida; order Alismatales; family Alismataceae; genus Alisma; species Alisma plantago-aquatica. The sequence goes on from OY856410.1 coordinate 359,442,289, forward strand.
ATGATAGTTGGGTAATTCAAGTGTGTGACTTATGGCCAATACACAACAAGATAAATGTGATGAGTTAGTTCATAAAGTATTCGGATGAGAAATACCCTAATACAAGATAAGTTGATAAACTTAAGTAAGTTAAAAGTGATGAGGGAAGTGATATACCAAGGCATGATAAATATCACATCCAACACCTCAAGGTTGATACACCTTGATGCACCTCAAATCCAATTTACTTGGATGAGTAACACATGAATTGTGTCATGTCAATTGTTACATTAAGATGTAATGAGTTTAATGCACTTCTATAAGTGTAGGCTAAGATACCTTGAGAATGGGTTAAGCCAAGTTAATAAAATATGATGTAATCCATATCCTAGTGAGGATGAGAGAGAAACTCATACTTTGTGTTGATAACTATTTAATGATAAATGATGAGAATAAATAAGTATGATTGAATACTTATGATATCAACGTATGCCCCTAGATGTGTGGAGCAATGAATTAGGGTTTGGATTGATAATATGAACTTGAAACCCTTTTCGGCTATAAAGGGAAACCCTAACCCTAATAATGGGAAGGTTGTATTTATCTTATTGCATAAGCCTTGTGAAACATGTTAAATACTTGTATAACAAGTATAATGTTTATATCGTCTGATGACCTAAAAGATATTTGTTGCCTAGTGAGAGGTGACAAGATGTTTAATGGGCCTTGTGAGCCATGTGAATAGTTGTTGCCTAGTGAGAGGTGACAAGATAATTATTGAACCATGTGAGCTATGTGAAATTCTTATACAAAAAATGTGTTGAATACCTTGGTTTGAGGACCTAAAGGTAATAGTTACATGTTACAGAGGTAACAATGCTTAGTGATGATCTAAGGGTTTGAATACCTAGATCCAGTAATCTTGATGATGATGATGTGAAAGGATGAGAATTCCTAGTATTGTGATAAGGGACTGAGATCCTGAGTGTTATACATTCGAAGTGTTCCAAAGATCTTAAAAGTACTACACCTTTCTTGTTAGCATATGTCATGATTCATGTTTTGAAACTTGGTTGATGCTAAAAGATACTGTAATATACCTAATTAATTAAGTTAAATCTCGTCATGTAGTGCCCTGACCATAGACCCATTCAGTGTCAGAAATTGTTGATGGTGAAACGAGTTTAACTCACAGAGCATATTTTTTAATATGCGGGGGTGAGGGACGAAGTATATCCAAATGTACCAATGGAGAATTGATGCCACACCTTCCTTATTTATCATGGGATGATGTAAATATCCCAAACAAATAAGAAATTGATGTGTAAATCCTTCTTAATTTCTGTGTGGTATTGGGATTGAAGTATAAAATCTCCTGACCGGGAGAGGAATTGATGTTTAATCTTCCTTATCCTTATAATCCGAGAGTTAAGTGGTCTTCTCCTGAAGAGAGTACATGCTACGGTAGTAACTCTATAGTGTAGATGTTGTTGTACCCCAACATGCTATTTGTAGATGACACGAGATGTCCTGCTAGCAGCTGACATGAGATATCTTGCTAAACCTAAGTAGTCTCGTACCGATCGAGACATGTGAGGTATTGACAGCCGGCTCTGTCATTGACCTTGTATGGTACCGATTTTGACTTACTAGCAGTCGGTTGGAGCATGAACGATATACTTCATCTCCTTAGGACATAAGTGTGATTGTAATATGTGATCAGCCGTGTAGTGTATTTGCTTAAGGATCGAATACGGAAAGACATTGGTTGATGTACACTCTTTTATACATCTTTGTTGGATAGATGTTATTCATATTTTTCTTATATTCCTTGTAAAGTGAACAAATGATTTATTGCTCTACCATAGATAGATGCATTATTTTCAGAGAAGAGATTACTTTGTTCTGCTTATAACAATGATTAATCATGATTATTAATATAAAAGAACCTCTGCTCAGTTTTATACTGCTTAAACTTTGATAATAATATAGTTGGCGGAGAGTTATATCTCTTGTTGGGACAATTGTCTCACCCTGTGGGATCTACAATTTTTAGGTGGACGTGCACGAGGAGGTAGAGACCTTACTACAGAGGGAGAACAACAACTGAGATAGCAGTAACAACTCAGGTTGAGTGTACTGTTTGTCATGTCTTGTAGATAGAAGTCCTAGTCTCTATATTCTCAGGTCCTTGGAGTGAGTACGTAGTGGTTTTATGAACAATCTGAGATTTTGACTTGTGTATCTTGAGGTTTTATGTTGCTTCAATATATTTTTAGACAGAGCAATTGTTATATGTTGTCCTCGAAATGAGATGATACAGTGCATGTACTATGTGAATCATGATATATATAAGAATTGGATCTCTCAGTAAGAGTTTCCTGGTATTGGATCTCCTTGCAAAATGGTTTTAATTCTTAGTGATTTTTGTTAATCCACTATTTATGGTTATAATGCAATTATTACTAGTGATGGCTTCATTTGTTTTTGGGTCGTCACACCTATATACCAGGAAAACCTCTTTCTTATCACATTGAACCATATTGAATAAAGTGATCTAGCGAACAAATGAGTGATCGACACAGTAACACACTGTGAAAGGCACCTTAAATCCAAAAACTTGTCTAATGCCCAACCTCATCTATCTTGAGAACTTTTGGGGAAAAGGAAATTCTCATGGTAACAAACAAATGACCAATACAGCCACTAGCTCTAAAGGCTACCTTAAATCTGGAAATTCGTCTAGAACCCAATCTTATTGATTTAAGCAATCTTTGGGGGAGCAAACAACTGAGAAAATACACTCAGTGGCCGTGAAGGCCACCTTAGATCTAGAAACTTGTATGGTGTTCAAACTTATCCTTCTTGAGGACTCTTCAAGAATTGGAGCAACTGAGACTACACTTTTGGAGGTCATAACAAGAGATCTAGAATTCTTTGAATGACAAGATGATACTCTATTGACTCCTATATCTGACAAGAGCTTTCAAATGACCAAGTATATTGTCATTTCCATACATGTCAACCTTAGAATTACTTTAACATGAGCCTTATATCTTCATATCTAATCCGATTCGATATCACTTCAAGAACAAACTACTCCTAGCGGGTATGGAGCTCAAAGGAAGGTTGATCAAATCAAGTGAGAACTAGAGAGTCGGGTTTAATCGATCATCGACACTCTAAAGGACGTGTGATAAACCAGTGGGGGGACAAATCATGAAGACAACCTTATCACCAGATGATCATCTGATGTCTGATCTTAACTTCTTTTAGTACTTTTTCCATGAACTTTATCCTGTGGGGTTGCACGTGCTATAAGGAACATGCGATTAACCGACTATAGTCACTGCATGTGAAGGCCACATTAACTCGGATCTTTATCATATGCTCAATCTTATCCATTTGAGAACTTTTGATGAATTGGAATAACCAACTTTATATTTTCAAAAATACTAATAAGAAAGTTAGGACTCTTTGAATGGTTGGTTGATCTCTATGGATTAGGCAATTGATTGATGCAACCATTGGTCGTGAAGGTTACCTTAAATTTAGAAATTTGTCTGACACCCAGTCTTATATATCTTGATCAACTTTAGGAAACTGGAAATGTTCTAGAGAGAAGAAAAAGAATATTACAGTACATACTTTATTTCATAAGTAATTTAAGAGTTTCGTATAATTTTGTTGTTAGTACACATTTATTAAATATTTTGCATTGATAATTGGTTGATTTATGTTTTTCCTAAGCTTAAATTTGTTATTTGATGGTTCAATAAAGCATGTGTTGCGAATACATTAAGGTTTGGACCTTAATCGATATAGTGTTACACATTGCATAGAAAGATATTTGAGAACATTTAAGGAACTATATGAGAGTTTGCAAAAAAAAATGACGTAGAATGATAGAAAATTCAATTATGAATACAATGCAAAAAGAATGAACCAGAATTAAAATGAGAGAGTTATGACACTTTTAGTTTCCACATAGAAATACATTGGCCAACAATTGATGGTTTGACAGACTCACAAACCAAAGGTTCAACAACCGATGGTTTGACAGATTCACAAATCGATGGTCCAACAAACTCTCAAATCAAAAATTCAACAACAAGTGGTTTGGCAAAGTCACGAATCTATGGCATGACAAAATCTTAAACTGAATATTCAACAAATGATGGTTCGATAGACTCACATACTAATGGATTGGAAGACTCACAAACTGACAGTTTTCAGCTACGTTGCCCCCCAATACAATCAATCATGAAAACAAGCTTAACTTTTACTATACATATCAAAATTCGATGAAATTCATTTTCTTGGATTCATTATTCGATGCTATACACAAACAAAGATCTAATCCACAGAAAAAGTGAATGAAGGGGTGATTTCTAGGGCAGCTTTGAAGAAGAACATCAAGAATGAGAGGAAACTATGATTTTAACAGATATCAACTTTGGTAATCTAGTTTTAGTTGTAGATCTTTTTTTCATCTCTTCATTTTTCCTTGATCGGAATCTTCTAATTCACGTACTAAAGGTTTGTCTACCTTCCTTCTTCATCTTCGTCCTCTAGAAGGCTTTTCTTATGTCGGTTAAACCAACGCCAAGCTGATCGGAGCTATTTCTTGGGGTTTTGAGCTCAAACCCAAACTAAATATTTTGGAATCTGAGTTCATCTTCTTCAAGCTCATGACCCATAAGCTAAAACACAAACAAGTGGGTGAAAAATCACCTTTAGACCTTGATTTTTTTTACAGAGATTAAACCATAATCTGTCTGGAACATGTAATTCCTTCTAATAAACTTAATATATTTTATGGAGCCCATGCATGAGATTTTAGTTGTCTTGTTGATTATTTTCGTATAATCATGATGCCATATAGATGTTTCCAGCTCTAGAATGAGTTGCTATGAAGTTGTAGTGAATGTTAATGATAGAATTAGAGGCACTGGGATCATGGGTTTGCCCTAGTTTCTACATTATTAAACCAATTATGAATTTGTGATCTAGTTGATGATTGTTTCCAGTTAGATACTTTTGAGGTTTAAGGAATAGTTCATTTTACAATTTTAAGTATACTCAGCTCATTAGTTCAAGGAGATCATATTATGATTAAAGTAATTGGTTGATGATTGTTTCCAGTCAGATACCTTTGAGGTTTAAGGAATATTTCATTTTAGAAATTTTAAGTAGCCGGCGAGCAATAGCCCAACTGGTCGCAGCACGAGGCCCCTCACGAAGGGTCGCATGTTCGATCTCCGCTGCAAGTGTTGCTCGGTAATTAATTTCCCAATGCGCCAGCCAACCTCTGATGCGACTTAAATGGGGCCCTAATGTGTGGGTGGAGGAATCCCCTCAGGTTGGGCTCGACGCAAGCTATAGGGGTCTCCTGAGTCATAAAAAAATCAAAAAAAAGAAAATAAATTTTAAGTATACTCAGCTTATTAGTTCAAGGAGATCACATTATGATTAAAGTAATTGGTGCGATTCTTCCCAAGGCCACACACTAACCAACTAGAGGTGGCTAGATGCAACCCTAAGGGAAAACACACGGGTCTCTTGAAATTTATATGTGTACCTAGTCCAACTCGCATGATCAACTATTCACACGTTCCAGCAAGCACACAGGCTCGTGTTGTAGTATAGGCTAGTGGTAAGATTAGGGTCAATCCCCAGAGAGAGAGGGACACTAGAGCTAGATTTGTATTGGCTACGTTCCTAAAGTGGAGATCAGGGTTGAATGGCTTCAAGTTGGGTTTGGTTTGATTACACTAAGAAAGCAGGCAAGTAAAGGCAATATGAAAACTAGATTACCAAAATCCCTAGATTACCCTAAGCAAGTTAGGTCTAAGAGACTAGATCAAGCAATCAACTAAACAAGAGCAAGATGATCACACTACTCTAGTAAGGCAATTAGGAATCAAAAACTAAGCTAAACATTAGAGCAAGCAAGGATCTAGGTTAACCCTAATTAATAAGACTAAGAAATTGACTATAGACAATAAAGGAAATTAAGCTAAGCTAGCATCAACTAGCTAAGATGACAAGTTAGGTTTTAAGAAATGGATTGGATAGGTGGGCCTTTTGGGAATGCATCTTGATATCAGTTCGGGGAAGGCCAACATAGCATGCAAATCTCACATTTCAATCTAGATTACCAAAACAAACAACAAGGCAAGTGTTATTAGAATATGCCATATATTACTAGTTGGAGAACTAGGGTTAGGTGTAATTCTAGTAGGACTTGGCAAGTCTAGGTTTCTAGGGTAAGTGGTTGTAGGGCAATTGAGAGTCAAGGGTAGGAATGGGAGTAGAAATTGAAAACTACTAGAGGGGGGGTGAATAGAGTTTTATAAAGATTTTAATAATTATTTAAACTCAAACAACCACAATGAAAATATTGGGCAAGGAGACACAGGGTTTTAGAGTGGTTCCAACTATAGCAAATACTATAGCCGTCAGTCCACTACCCGGTTGCTTACCCAACCGGGATTTGAAAAGAAATTTATTTTATTACCTCGCAAGGACTTTACATAAAATACAATTTCTTTTCCCAAACCCTTCAAGCAGCCTTCACCTAGAAGTAATCGCCCAACCTTGAAGCAGCCTTCCCTTGAAGTAGATGCACCAACTCCCGTTGCACCAGCCTTCTGAAGTAGCTTCCCGTGCGATAGCCTTCTTGAAGTAGCTTGAAGTCCCCTTCTCCACCTGAGAAGTCAACCCTCTCCGATCCGCAGCCTCCAACCCTAGGAGTAGCAAGGAGAGTACAAAAGATACAAAGGAACAAGAAGGAAAATAGAAATTACAATACCGTTGTAAGCACAAGGCTTGATTTGCCTATATCAAGCGTATAGATCTCCTAACCAATGTGTATGACAATGTGATTGTAGTGGATAGGAGATACTAGCCTATAGGACACGAAATGGGAGCAATAGGAATGAATGGCAAGTGTAGGAATTGCTCTATTGCTCTAAAACAGATTGCAAGTGTGTATTCAAGCTCAAGTATAGCACAAGTGTAGCTTAGGTGAGTTTAGGTGTCCTAAGGCATGTCTTATTTATAGGAATGACCTACAAGTGCTTAAGGACATTCTAGACACTTTCTAGGGGCTTCTAAGTGCTTAACTAGCCGTTAGGTATAAGTTAGGTGCGTTAGTAACGGCTAGTTGCTTTATTCTGCAGTTGCTGTCAGAGACCATCTCGGTCGACAATTTGTCGACCGAGATACCTACTCGGTCGAAGTTTTGTCGACCGACAGGCTCTCTGGATTAACGTTTATTTGCAACTGTCAACTGCTGTGTCTAACGGCTACTTTTGGTCAATCTCGGTCGAGAAGTTTGTCGACCGAGAGTGTCTCGGTCGAGGAATTTGTCGACCGAGATTAACCTTGTTTCAAGGTTTCAATTTTAGGCACTAATTATATGTGTGTGTGTGCATATTGTGATCCTATTGGAAGGGGATGACTTGTCTAAGTGAGGTGTTTAGCTAGGGAAGATCTAACGCTTGATTTACATGCAATCTAAGTACTTGTACATTATATATCTGTACAAGTTTTTACAATAGTGATTACATTGCATGAAAATAAATATGTAAGCTCGTGGATTTTCCCTAGTTGCTTTGTCATCCACCTTGTTCCTGCACACTCAAGTAGCTCATTAGAACATTAAGAATGAAATGTTTGTCATCATCAAAACAAAGGGATTTATCATAATGTCCAATTTATCCAACAGAAATGAGAGTCTATCACCTCGTGTTACTTGCCATCTAGCCTTTAGGAAGCTCTAGGAAATTGCACCAATCATACTTATACTAGATACTTAGATCTCACACCCACTTTTAGAAGAAGGGAGAGGTATGTAGAAACAAAAGGGGACTAGATATATCCACCAATTGGACCTAGGAGCCATTCCTAAGATTGCCACATACATTCCAATTTCCTCTAGAAGCTAAGTGACATCAAGCATCACAAAGCAAGCAATCTATGTTAAAAGCACAAACCACATGCAATATAATGGGAAATGAGATAGAAGCAATAAGCAATCATCATAGAATGAAATTATGTTCATTGCAAGTTATTTCCCCCCAACATGGTATAAAAGTCACATTTTAACCCCAAACAACCCACCACTAGGGGCTTAGCTAGACTTGCTCAAAGAAAAGATAAAAGAAATGAGAATAAGGGGATGGGACTCCATAGATCTTGAAGTAGATCCTCCTCCTTCACCTCCTAGCTGTTGTAGGGCAACCTCCCTCCTCCAAGGTGGATGATGGGCATCGAAATGAAGGGGATTATGGTAGAAAACCTAGAAAACTAGGTTTCTATGGTGGAAATGGTGGATGGAAAGCATAAATGTAAGAGGAGTGCAATGAATGCTCAAGTGTGGGTGAAGAGGAGTAATGGCAGCTAACCTAATGATATGGTCGTCACCCTATATATATAGGTGGTGGTGAAAGCACTAGGGTAAGTAGGGGCGTTGTTGGAAAAATAGTGCAAAAAATGCTAGGGTTCATGTGGTAGCACGGTTGGGCTGGGCAGCATGGCCGTGGTGGGTAGGGGTAGGAACAGTCGTGGTGGTGTGGAACAGTCGTTCTAAGAAAGTGGAAAAATCACAGGTTGAGGTGGTGAAACGGAGGCTGGTAGCACAACCGTGCTGGGCAGTACGACTATGGTGGAGGCTAGGTAGAATGGTCATAGTGGGTAGCACAACTGTGGTGATCAAGTTGGAGGTGAGGTTGTTCCATTCAGCATGCCCATTTTGACTTCTGGCAGTACGGTCGTGCTGGGCAGCATAGCTGTTTTGGGGGCTTCATGGCATGACTATGCTGGGTAGCATGACCATGGTAGCGAGGTTCTATAGCTTTGCAATCTTGGGATTTTCTCTATAACTTTGACATTGGCCAGCACGACCGTTCCTTGGCACCACGGTTGTGTTGGGATCTGCAGTAGAAAAATCAACTTGAATCTTCATGATTGACTTCTTTGCTTGATGTCGACCCTTGGCCATTAGGGGTAGGTTGAGGGAGCTTTGGGGTCTTATTTGGACCCCTCCATGAGTGGAGGAATCCTAGAACTCCTTCCTTCTCTCGCATCCATCCAACATGGTCCAAGTACCTGAAAAGTATACAAAGAATGTCCATAAGTGAATTTGACAATGATATGCATATTAGGGAGTTTAACTTGCATTCTACTATGTTTAGATGTGAATAAAGAACAAATTGGCACAAGATGAAGCCCTAAAATAGGGCTGCATCACCACCCCAAACTTAAAACATACTTGTCTTCAAGTATGCTCCAACTTAATCGTTCTCTTCAGTTTTCTTTCCATAAACAAGAATGATAAATGCATTGCAAAAGATGATTATTGACTAAATGGTCTTAAAGTGACTAAGTGCATGTGTTCCACCTCTCTCCTCTCCATTTTCACAAACCAATCATGAAATGAGAACTGAGCATACAACCTTCAAATATAGAGCATATAAGACACACGATTTCCATATGTCCTACATGTAATTTTGGGTAAACCATTTCATATTGGCATTATTCAATGATGACTAGGAGTGTTGTTTCACTTTCATGCATTCAATCTTATGCTTCAAACCATACCAAATGACCCACATGTATGTAGAAAGGGTGAAGTGATCTAGATTTGATGTTTTTTAGCTCAATGGGTATGAAAATGGAAGAAAGGATTGCGGTAATATTTTGGAGTGCTTTTACACACTCATCTTTTCTTTATTTAGACGCTCTTAAATAGGAGCATCTTTTTATTTTCTTTTTGCCTTTTCTTTTATTTTGTACTTTTCTTTTGCCCTTGATGTAGGTAGGGCATATGGTGGATAGAGTGAAGTGGGGAGATGTAGATATGGCCACCCCAAACTTTTGGAGGTGGCCAAGGCTAGATATGTGCACTAAGGCATCCTTTCATGAGGTGTAGAGGTCTGAAGATGGTGAAAGAAGAGTCGGGTCAAAGAGGGGTCATTGGTGTAGTCCTTAACATAAAATCTCCTGCATGAAAACTAATCCAACACTTCATCAAATGATATCACACCACTTGATTGAACAACATGAGATTCACATTTATATCATGTGATTCTACATGCTCTAAGCATTCATATCTTGCTCAAACCAAAACATTCACAAACTTGAGAGAGGTGATGCACATGTAAAAAGTCAACAATCAAGACCATATAGCAATAAACTCTAAAAAATAGCATGCATTTGTCAAAGGCCAACATTTTCATTTCAAACAGTGGATATTAAATTAAAACATACTTTTAGGTAAGAACAATCAAGTTTGGGCAAAATTGGCCAAAATGGTGCCGATTTGCATTCAATCACATCTAAACCTAACTTTTAGGGAAACTAAGACATAAAGCAGCAAATGCTAACTAAAACACACAAAAATTACCAAAATCTACATGAGAGTGCAATGCATGACAATGGAGGAGCAAAAAGAGCAAATTTTTTTAAAAATTAGGCAAAAATGCATGAAATTGAACTACATGATGCATGGATGCAAGCAAAAGGAAATCTATACTAAAAAGAGAAATGTCAAACAAATAGGTATCAAGTGAGACATACATCAACAAAATAAGCTAAGAAAGAGGGCATACCTCCCTACCACCCCACATTTTTGAATCATGTTATCCTTAGCATGAAACTAAAGCTCGAGAATGATAGGGTAGACATCACTGCTCTGGAAGTGTGGGATCCTATGGTGGGCTGACATGTGGGGGTGGATGCTGGTAAAAGTGCTCCTAGTAGTCTATCTATGGCGGTGTGTATGCCTCTTGGTAACCAGATAGTGCTCCCCAGAAATCCTCCCCCACTGGGGGTTCCTCTATACCTGCGCATGCTGATATTGGTACATGTGGTTGATCTGATGATGCATATGCTGCTGATCCAATCACATGGCTCGCTGCATATGCTGAATCACCTCCAACTGTGCAGTGCATGAATGGTTGACATGTTGTATGCATTTGTTGGAGGTGGCTGCGCATCAAAATCCTCATGTCTCTACCTGGTGTGGCATGGTTGCTCAAGAATGCAATGCTGCTCTGACACATTCATCTCTCCTACACCCTTTGGTAAGTCCACTATCACATCTCTGTAGTCCTCTCTAGGGAACATGCCTTCCCAACTAGAAATCCGTGTTGGTAGATTTTTTCAAAGGCCTGATATCCTCAAGAAGAATGGACGAATGGTAAGGTATCTCTAGAGTGAGGCCAGGGTACCCAGGGTTCATGTTATAAATGATCTACTTGTCTCTTATGGAAATCATCTGAGATCTTACAAGATAGTTCAAATCAATCAGCATGGCCCCTCATGCCTTTGTGAAATTCTGGAGATCATAATCAAGTGCTTTTGCTATGGTGGTCACAATCTGTAACGACCCGCCTCCCGGTAACCCCCACTTAAGGGAGACTAAGCGGTCAGAGCCGTTATCACAATAAACCAGATCAAATGTTCGACAAATAATTAGTAATATTATAAAATTCTACCAAACTAAACTGAAAACTGGTATAAAATAAAACTTTGCATACCTTTTTCAAAAACTTGGATATCTAACTTCTATCCACATATAGATTCTATTCTAACTAATCCTCCTTGCACTTTATTTTTTAATTTCACAATATACCATTAATTGTTTGTCCTTTTCAATTCGTACCTAAAATGCCGACAACCAAAATGTCGGTCACCATAAATGAATATGCCGGTATGCGGGGACAACCAAAATTTCACAAATATGGCTAACAATCTAAATATCACAATCAAGTTAATTAACAAGCCAAATTACACTTTCAATGCGACATTCTCCACCGCTTTTGCCCTAACCCTGGCATACCCTCCTTAGGGTTTCTCTCTTGCCAATGACTTAAGGCCACCTTCTCATTCCCGAGCTTGGTGCCTGGGGTCACCTCTCATGGTGCCCATTAGTCATTCAATAAAGACCACCTTCTCAATCCCGAGCTTGGTGTCTGGGGTCACCACTCATGGTGCCCATGAGTCTTCCCTCCTGGGATTGACCTTTTGGCATCATCCATCAGGGTGGTATGTAGGTGCGAGAATACACACTTGTATTATAATTGTCATAATCATAGTGACTTTATGATTTGCAAGTATGAACATCCAAACTGATAGGTTGCATTCAATGCGATTAATTATCTAGAAAACCTTTGGGAAACTAACACGATTAACCATAATTAACCACATACCTGATTTGGAAGTCTCAAGGATTGTAAGCAGAATATCCAATTAATCAAACAGCCAACCAAGCCAGGCAACCAATCACCCCAATCAAACAGGCACAATAAGAATCTAGAAAACATGTGCGATCTAATTACTCATATGTTCATCATGCACTTACTTTATTGAATTGGAATTCCCTCCTAGGGTGTGCCTATGTTGAATTAGGGTTTTCCTTAACGTTCTTTATATTCGTCTCTTAACCTTTACCTTTTAGGTCAACTAAACCCTAAAACATTGTTTCCATGTTCCAAAACCCTAATTACTTAGTCATTCATATCTAAGCCTCTTTATTACCAATCTGGCTTACAATTAGTTCTAACTTCATCTTATACATAATATTTCAAAATATAGCTTATTAAAGTCATAAACACCTAGATTAGGGTTTCTAGGTTTTCAAGTATATCTTCACTCATATGAGACTTTAAAACATCCTTTTTACATATTAAAACATTATCTCTTTAAGTTATATATTCCTAGGTTTCTTAACTAAACTTCAGATCAATATATATCTATTTAAGATATTCATATCCTCAAAATAAAAGTCATTAAAGTCATATTACTCAACATTAGGGATTTTAGGCCCATTATTGCACTTTCTTAGTCATAGCACCCTAATTAAGCAAATCGTGGGTTTTTAATCTCAAACCGGATTCATATTATCCATTTTATCCCAAAAGGATAAATGTTGATTCATAATACCAACTTAAGTAATTGAACTCATCCCTAATCAACATCTAGGGTTTTGATTACACTTAAGGTATTAAAGTTACTAACTTTGTGTACTTTTCGAACTAGAAGCAAAACTAGTATGTAATAGTATTTTTATTGGATTCCTTGTATTTTTCTGTACAAAACCCATGTATTACTTATATCCATCCAAGCTACCAATCTCTTTCTATAATTTTTGCAAAATAATCTTACCTTAGCCAATCAATAGCCGACACGTGTCCCGTTTATTCCATTTTCCGTTGAGTTCCTTTCTTGGCTCGCGGTCCCTTGCGTGGATCCACCTACCTGGCTACCCAGTCCGAGTCTTCATCTTCCTCACAGGAGTGTGTATAATGGGGTTGATTCCCCTATTTCCTCTGTGAAACAGAGAACCCACCGCGCGGCCCTCCCCTCCATCGCTTGATGGCTCGCGGGCAAGAAGAACAAGGCTTAGAGTCCGCCTCCCATCCTGCCAGCACCGCGAGTGGAAAATGTCATCGTGATCCTACCAAAGTGGTCGGGTTACCCACCGCAGCTCTACCGCTGCCCCTCACATCTGGAGAGTCCATGGAAGAGGAACTAGTTGTGGACGACTTGACGGCCAAGGCTAGCAAAGCAATTGGGGATGGGGAAGGGAAACGTTGGTCGTGCAGAGTCTTGTAGAGACTCCCTCTTCTCCCCGAGGGTCTATGGTTCCCCTCCTTTTATAGCCTTGGGCTATGGCTCGCTGTAGGTTTTGAACAAATTGGGCAAATATGATAGGATCCCCAAAACCACTACAAATTTAGGACCGCTTGCCTTTTCTTATACTCCCAAAGATGTTGGGACTAATTCCAACTCCTCTTGTGTTCCCAATTGTGAGAAATATGGCTTGGAAAAATAGCCTATCTAGCCACAGGTTTTCATCTTCCAAATAAGGGAAGGAATAGCCCAGCACTGTTGGATCTCAGATCCAACGGTCCACGTTACTCAAGTTCTACTGAAAAGGAAATTGAATTCCTATTTTCAAGATAATTCCTTATTATTTAGGATAACTTGGAAAAATCATAACTCCTAAACCATGGATCCGTTTTATCCCAAATTTTGAGGGAAACCTAGTAATGACTTCATCTACCTCTCTGCCAAATTTGGGCTCATTATCTAAAAGAAAACGTGCCTCTTATTTAGGTGCAAGATATTTCTCAATTAGGCTTATTTCTCACATCTTTTCTCTTTCTTATTTTCTTATTTCCCATTATTTCTATTCCTTGCAATCCAAGAAAGCAAGTGGGGTTTTAAATATCACCCATTATGGCCAAACCCTCACTTTTCTCTATATCTCTTGCATTATCTTATTTCTTTATTAAAAGATTTCTTTTCAAGGATTGCTCTTTATCTTTTTATTTCCTTTTTCCCCTCTTTTTCTATTTCTTCCATTAGAAATCATATGTAAACAAATTTTACTCAATTGTGGCCATTAATGCCACTTTCTATATATTTTCAAGTATTTATTATAAATACTTTTCTTAATATTCATTATCTTGTACCTTTTTCTAATATTTGGACTTTTTCTTTTTTTTCCTTCTCTTTTATTTCCATTATTGGATTAATATAATAATAGGAATCACAAAATTCCTATCCAAAGGAATATTTGCAAAGAAACCCATCCTTTGAAGCAAAGCATACAACCTTTTTAATTAAGCCCATATTCATGAAATTATTACATTTCAATTGTGAAAACATATGAAAAAAATTGAGGTTGTAACATCCTTCCCCTCTTATAGGAATTTTTCCCTCAAAATTCCATCAAGCAAACAATCAATTTAGGATAAGACTTTTCCATGTCCATCATGGCTCCCATGTGGCTTTACCCTCTCCATGGTACCTCCCAAGAACCTTCATCATCTCATATCTTTACATCTGAGTTCCCTCTCACCTTGGTAGCTTGTACCCTCATAGTTAACTCAGGACATTTCAGCTTCTCTCAAAGCTAAATGGGTTCATGGCTCAGCACATGGCTTGGGTACCTCACATAGGGCTCTAGACCAGACTCGTGGAACACATCATTCATAACGTTATCCTGAGGGGTAAGTCTAAACCTTACCATCTCCACCAATCCATATCAAATGGACCCTTGTATCAGGGACTCAACTTTCTCAACTGTAGCTTAGAGGGGTCGGATTTTCACATCACATATTCTCCCACAGTGTACTGCATGTCAGCCTGCTTTGCATCAGCTCATGACTCATGTCGCCCCTGAGTTTCCTCAGCCATCGCATGATCGAAGCAATTTCATCTACACCCAATGTGGTCTCTCTGACCTTCACCAGGTCTCTTCACCAACATCATCTTAATGAAGTGGTGATCAACACAATCTCCCTTACAGAGCTTCTGTACATCCCGATACTGGATATGGTGGTTATCATCACATTTTACATAGGATAAGAATTGTCTCCATGTATCACCCTGAACGAACACACATGCTCTCATCAGACCCTCTAGTCTGGATCATACTAACCAATTATTTAGGGGTGATAAACTGTACTAGCATCGAGTTCGTCATGTATCTATTTCCACCTCATGGAAGTGAATCTTTAGGTTATACTCAAGAACTTTTAAACTCACATCATGGTGTAGTTGAACCATCTCTATCTCATATGTTGTTCAACTGGATTTGTCCCTTGACAGTACTCTATAAGATCATGTCATCTAGGTAAGGCGAGCCACCATAACTCATATAGCATCTTGAAATTCTTCGGATCATGGGAAACTTATTACAACACCCATAGTGATGAACTCCCATTCCCTCTCAGGGACTCTTTATGCTCTATATCAATCTTATGGGTTATTGGTGTTCGTCCTTCACCTCCTGGCTTGCATGGCGAAAAGCCACATGCATCTTCATCTTAGGTATCCAAAGTACTACTTCCACTTACTATCTTGGTAGTACCACAATGCATGATGAACTTAAAATCATGATCTCATGTATGTCATGATTCCTCAAGATTGATTCTTCGGAAACCCTAAACCACTCTAGTCGGGGTTTCATCACCTTCCTTTCCAGATAAGTGCATCTGAGGTTCTACCATCATCCTTTTATTGCATCAAGGCCTAGGATGGATAACTAAGAAACCATTAAATTGATCAACGATCTCGTTACATCTGAGTGTTAGCCCAAACATATCTCACAAACTTAGGGTTATCGTAAGTTCCTAACAACCTCTTCTATCCTACAGCTAAACTAGGCAGCTGCATCTCAACCAAAGCATCCATTACCACTTCACATCCTTAGGTGTAAGGTAATGTTGAAGACATACACCTCCATGTATTCCACTTATCATCTCATCTAGGACTTTAGGTCTATCTTGAACAAGAAAACTTAGAGCTATCTCCTTGGTTATCAAACTCAACCTTGTATAACTCACAAATTCCACATAGCTCATGATAAAAGCATCCTCATAAGATGACTACCTTAGTTCTCTTGATGTTTGTAAACCATCCACATATCGTTTACTCCACAAGGGTATGTTATCATCTTTGTCCTCATACCTCATAGCAACGTTCCAACTCACATCATCTTTATCCTTGGTGTATGGCATGCATACTGTCCTATCTCTCACTCCCATAACAAGAGGAAATAAGCATTTGGCGGCCGTCCAAACACAAAGTTCTTCATGTTCCAAGAGTAGAGATGGTACATCCCACATTTCCAGTACACCTCCAAATCTAAGTTGAAACGTGCAACATATGTCTCTACATCATGTTCATCTTGATATCAAAGTTACTTCCATGGAAAACTGATCTCGAACCCACTTGGGTCACCACACAATCCTTGGTCATCTCCTCTAGGTATGTAGGGTGCCGACACTTTTGGGCTCATCCCTATTCCCTTATGCATCCAGAGAGTGTCCTCCTCATCTTCCCTTTGGGTCCCATGAGTTCATGAAGGTGATCAATCTCCTAACCCATGGCCCTCAGACAATGTTAGCTGTTACCTCCTGACCCTATGGTCATGTGCAACTAGGGAATTAGAAAACTCCTACTTCCATCGGACTTATCCCTACCTGACCCTAGGATAGACTTAGGATTCTAATATAGTACATGTCCAACTTAGAACCTTACCCAAGTCTCCATCATCTCTCTCTGCATTCATGGCTGACTTTCATCCTTTCATAGAGGTCATGGCGTCCTGCCTACCTTGGTTAGGCCCCATACCGGTTACCTCCATGGTAACACATCCACATGCACTTAGAGATGGTTATCTATGGGTCTACATGTTTATACTATGTACTCTCCACGTAGCTTCTCAAGATTCTATGAGACCTATTTAGATTACCTCAAACCCAACAAAAGCTGATACATACCCTACAGAAGGGTCACTCTCCTAGGATGGGAGGAAACTATCTTTTGATAGAACAAAGGCCACAAACGTCCCTACGTTTAGGGTTTACATCCACATGATCACACTTAGTCCTATTAAGCTACTAAAGCACGTAGCTAACAGGCATACCACTTACTAAACCATGCTAGGTCTCCCTGATAAGTCCTACTTGTTCTCAATCCTCAACATTGGACCAAAAACATACCTACCCATGTCACCAACTTTAATGTGAGGGGTTCATCAAACATACCTTAAACTTAAGGGGTTTCCCTTTCCTCTAAACATGAGGAGTTCCATGCTCGAAACTAAAATCTCATCATGAGCATCAAGTACTACTTCCCCTCTTAGGTCTAGGAACCCTAGGTCACCTTTTTTATGTCCAACTGCATGCTCAACCCTGTAACCACGTACCAAGCATGTACAAGGTACATCATGTATTTCCTATTATCATTCCACTTGAATAACATCTCAGAGTGGAGTCCTCCTCAAAGACAACCAACTAGGTATAAGGCATCACAAATTGTTACTAAATCTCTTCATGGCCTAAGGAACTCTTCTTCCCATCCTTAGAAGATAAGCACCTATATCATTTGCACATAGGTACTTGTTACGACCCCATCTGGGCTTAATTGGTAAACTAGGGTTTATCTAGACAATCACAAAGATTAAATAGAATAATCATTCTTGAAATCTAATTAATGACAATAACACAATTAGGATGCTTTAACTATGATAAGAAGTCTAAATGTTCTTTTGTCTTGAGAATTAGGGTTTGAGAAGCATAAACCCTAATCGACCCAAATAGGGTTTTGATGATACATGAATACAGAATTTGATAAGTAGAATGTCTCACTAAATGATTTTTAGTATTTTATGTGTAACTCTGATTTACTTAAAATTTGTATATGATTTGGATATATAAAATGTGAACAATATAGGTAAATATCAGAATTTTTGAAGAAGGTTCTGACCTGTTTATCGGTCGAGTTTCAAACTCGGCCGATCACAATTTCAGAATTTTACAGCAGTGTGGTAATTTAATTTTATCTTTTTATTGGTATATCCAATTGATCTCAAATTTTAACTGTGCTTGAAAAACACAGTTTTAGACACTCTGTTAAATTGGAATAATTTTTGGATGACTTTTGGATCCCTACAGTAAGGGTGTCGGTCGAGTTTTGTGCAGGACAAACTCGGCCGAATATTCTGCAGACTGCAATATAGCAGTGCACTGTTCTATTTTTAATTATTTATTGGTAACTCCAAATGATCTCAAATTTTAACTGAAGCTTTATAGATCAATTATAAACAATCTTCTAAATTCCCATAATTTTTGGAGAATGTTTGATATCTTAAATAAACGAATTACAGTAACTTTTGTATAACTGAATATTCAACCAATATAATTAAAGTTGAGTGTTGGGTCAATATGCAATTGACCCAAGCAGCTCAATTGACTTATATGAGAAACCACACACACAAGCAGCTCTCATTCTTCGTCATTCATTCCAGAGAAATGAGCTCCTAGAGAGAGAGGGAGAATTAGGGCTTGAGTGGAGAAAGTGGGGGAAATTGCTGAATTAGGGTTTTGCGATTCCAGGAAGGGTGAAATCAAGTAAGTTTGGATCCTTTGCATAAACTTTTATGGTGGATCTTCTCTCTCATGTCAAGATTCCGTCCATGCTCTGATTTGATCCAAGAGGATGTCGAAATTCCTTCTTTTCTCACCTTTTTTCATAATCCCTCATTTTCAAGGTTCCCGAGTTGAATGGAAGAAGAATTGGGAGATTTGCTAGGGAATTGAGATGAGTTCGAGATTCCCTGAGTTGAGCTGCAGTTTTGAGGTGTTTTCACACCTTATGGTGAGTGGGTTCTTCCTTCAAACATTGTAATGCACGAATTTGATTATAGAATCCAAATCCCTAAATGCTTAGCATGTGAATTCTAAACCCTGAAATGTCCGTTTGATCTAAGTTATTGCAAATTGATATGATATGGATTCCTTTTCTGTTTGAATGACTCCTTGATGGTAGATTCATAACCGAAACATATACAATACTTCCTAGTGAGAATGCTTTTCAGATTTATATCAAATGATGTAATTAGGGTTTAACCTAATTGAGACATCACTAGTGTTTCAACCTTATTGAAAAGGACTAGTAATCCTATAAGTGGTTAGGATGTACCTCATGGGTTATCTTAATTGAATTTTATTCTTGGTACATGATATCTCAGTAAATGGTATGGAAAATCTAAACTTAGTTAAGTTTCCATGGTTTCATATCTATATTGATTGTATATGATTTGTTGAAATAATCTTTATTTTGTGAATGCTTATATCCTATGAAATCCTTATGAGAGCCACGTGACAAGTGAATGAGGTAAATGAAAAGGTGAATGAGGCAAATGCAACCCTAAGAGTAGGGTGTTGGCATGTGAGGAATGAATAAGGCAAATGAAACCCTAAGGATAGGGTGTTCAATGAATCATGCTATGGTAATATGAAAGGTCTCGATATGAGATGTGGTGATGCTTAGTTGTTGAATTGTATGTTTCTAGTGCATTTAACTTTATATGCTTGTTCTCTCTGAGATGATATCTACATACTATAGGGCTTCTTATATTTCAATACATATCTCGTAATTTGCAGGTGATGAGATATGACATGCCCTAGAAAGGGACGTTACTGAGATATGATATATGTTGAATACATGAGTTATGATGTTGCTTATGATATGATATGGCAGGCCGTGTGAGCCTTATGAGAAATGTAAAATGAGTTATGATTTCTATTTTGCATGTATCTATATTATTAATGTTAGACTTAGGTGCCCTGAACACCGTAGAACCCCTTCGAGAGATCTACTTCTTAGGGGTGAAACTCGTGTTGCAACAATAGCCGTGCGGAGTCATGGTGGCATGAGGATAGAGAGCCAGTGTTGCAACAAGAACCGTGCGGAGTCATGGTGGCACTGGAGGAAATAGGGGTTATTGCAACAAGAACCGTGCGGAGTCATGGTGGTAACCCTGTGAGACTCTCCGCCTGTGTACTCAGGTTAGAGGAGGAGTCTAGAGCACTATGAGTAGTTCTTTGAGGCCGGTGAGCCTGTGGGTCCTGTGGCAGAACAGGGCTGGCGTCAGACTTAGCATTTCCCGGGTGTGTCGCTAAGTCTTGTACGGTGTGGTCATAGTGCACTGCGAGTCTCTTATGCAGAGTACACTGCATAAGATCAGGTCATAATTTAAAATATGATCATATATGTTCACAGAGTTCTTTATAAATGAAAGAGTTAAGGAAGACTAGAGCATAGTCTTCTAGTAGTTATTCTTTGGATGCAATATTTACATTCTTTGTTCTTTCAATTATATTGTTTTAGAACTGTTCAGTATAGTATTTATTGTTGTTAAATTTCATATCGTTTACTTAAATTATATCTATAATCACATTAGTGCATTAGTCTGTTTCCATGAAGTACTCATTCACTGAGCGAGTAGGCTCACCCCTCTACTCAAACATTTTTAGGGTTAACCGCGTGGACTTGAAGATGGTCAGAGCATCAGTGTAGACCTGCCACAAGAGTCAAGTATGAGATTAGTTGAGTCAGTCGGTCCTTGTCACTCTAGGTCCTCAATAAGAGTTTAGAGAGAGAGTTGTAATTACAATGTGTAATACTGTTCCTCTTTGATATGTATGCTAATTAGCTAGTTTCATGTGCATTATGAGTGAGAGACATTATGAATGCTTATACATGTATCTTTACTATTGAAGTCTGATTAGTAAAAGAAATGTTCAGATTCCCTTGTAAAATGTTTTATGTGGTTCGATGCGAAGAAACAAGAGTTTAAAAGAAAAGAAAAAGTTAAGGGTGTTCTTTGTGTTTCATATAAATCCTATCTTATGCCCTAATCTCATGATTTGAGGAAATTGTGAGATCGGGGTGTAACAACTTGGTATCAGAGCTTAGGGTGAGTTGTCAAGGACCATTAAGTTAGTAAGTTAGAGTCCTATGTGTGGCAGATAAGAGATGTTTGATGTTAGCTTTGGGGATTTGAGTATTTGGATATCCTGGCCCGATATCTGAGTATTTGGATCAGCCAGTACAAGCTACTCTGTCTATTCTCTCACGTATACCCTGGCCAGGTATACAGTGGAAGAATGGGCTAGAGAGGAACCCTAGAAAGGTTAGGGTTAGAAAACGAAAAAAGAAACAAGAATTAAGAGCATAAATGTAAAAGGAGATAGAACTTACATTTCATAATGTTGTTTTTGTTGGAAATGTATAGAAATGTTCTTACATGTTTGAATTGAAATATTCAATACTCTGAAATATGGGTCTTTAATATCTGTTGTACACTATGCAATTGTAGCATTTATTGATTTCATTCTTTGTAACAAGTAGACTAGAATTGACCTTTGAATGGGCTTTTGTTTCTATAGTTTTGCCCGCTGATTCGAGTGAAATTGACATCAGCATGTCTGTTTAGGTTTTCAGTCTGTACGCGATTCAGCCGAGTTGTATGTGATTCGGCCGAGTTTCCTTAATAGGCAATCGAACAACAAACTGATCGGCCGAGTTGTATGTGATTCGGCCGAGTTTCCTTTTTCAAGAAATCAAACGGCAAGTTAATCGGCCGAGTTTCAAGCGGATCGGCCGAGTTGTGAAGCAATCGGCCGAGTTTCTGACCAATCGGCCGAGTTTCTGAGCTGTGAGTGGCAGTTCAGGAAGAATGTAATTCTTTGTAGTTCTTGGCTTCAGGATTTCAGGTTTGTCCTGGTCCGGTTGGCAGGATGCGTTATTAGGATCTAATGAATCCTATCAATAGCATAATAAGAATAGAATTGGAATAATTAGACCCACATCAGAGTAAGAATGTACATACAGTAAGATGTTGAAACATATGGGCATGATCAGAACAACTAAGAATTAGTTGAAACTGATATTTGAGGTTTAACTTTGGGGTCTCAAATGTGAAACCCTTAATTGGGAATAATAGAACATGATATGAAGCTCATAATCAGTTTATTGATTAATTTTGCATGAACTATACATATGAAATATAGAAAAGATATGTGAAATGTATGTATGTATGGTTCAAGATAACAAGAATCAATCATGAAGAATGAATCATATAATAGCGTATAATGCTTTTATGAACTCTAAAGAAAAGGCTAAGTAGAGAATAGGGTTGAGCTTTCAATAGGTCCATAGAAGTGAGGAGTCTTCAAAAGAGTAAAAGTGAAGCGAATCATATGATCATATAATTCATAAGACTAGAACAACAAACTAGTTTCTAAGCAAAGAACATAGATGTAGTTTAACGAATGAATAAGTCATACAAAGGTAGACTGTATTCAGAAGAGAAAAACTTGATTGAAAGAGAAACTATGTTTGACCCATACATGATCCACTTGATTTAAAAATGAAGAATATGTAATGTATTCAACATGAGGAAAAAAAAACTAATAGAAGGACTATTAATTTAGAACGTTAACTTCACAATAGTATAAAGATAAAGGAGGAAATATGTGCAACATGGTATACATGACCATACATATGAATAAGCAACATGGTAATAAGAGAAAAATTTAGAATTAAAGATGACGGGTTAAAGAGTAGTATATGGTAAGAGGACTATGAAACGTAAGAAAGGGTTAAAATATGTTGGAGAGGTTATAAAATAAAGAGGTTGTGAGATTCAAGCAAGTGCTAATTAATCAAATATCTCTGTTGATAACTAAGTAAATCTACATATGAGAATGTATTAAGGGAATGTTTGAATACAAGTATTCCAAGTCTTAAAATCATCTTCTCTTTCATATATTCCTTAATGAGAGCAAGGTGGGAATGAAATGATAAAAGAAAATGAATCATATATGGTGCATAACTACCTTGGTGGGGTCATCTAGTGAATGTAATAGTGACATACAATATGATAAAGTGCGATAAGAAATAAATTCTTGTGTGATAGCAAGAATGATGAATAATCTATTCCTATCTTAAATGCTTCAATGTTAATGATGTTTATTGTATATAATCATATGAAAAGGATAGGTAGCAAAAAGTAAAGAAGTAATGAATGAGCAGAGAGATATGGGAAAACACTAGCTTTGTGTAATATGTAAATTTGTTTTTACATGTATGAATTGTTGAAGGCATATTAAGGTATGAAAGTTGGTTCTACATATGATTTCAGTGTATTTGTGCAAGCTATATGTTAAATTAAAGGCGTATGATAGTTGTAGTAATTCATACCTGATATGCATCTTATCATTGTGTATTTGTGATATGGTGATACGGTTTGGATGATGTCAGAACACATGGAGAGATACCCTGAACAAGGTAGTCATACTTATTCACTCATATTAATAGAAAGGGATGATAATTAGATTGTTTGGACAAGTAACCCTAATGAGGTGTAGCTTGTTATACCTAGCTCTAATATAACTGAGTGATGGTAATTGAGTATGATTAATGCTTGAATGACTGATACAATTGTAGATTACCTTATTACTGTTGTTGAAACCCTAAAATGATATAATGCGATGGTTACACTTTGAATTGTGTGTGGGCCCATAACCCACAGGTCCCAGGATCGAAACGGGATAGTATAG
Source organism: Alisma plantago-aquatica (assembly GCA_963693085.1). Taxonomy (NCBI): domain Eukaryota; kingdom Viridiplantae; phylum Streptophyta; class Magnoliopsida; order Alismatales; family Alismataceae; genus Alisma; species Alisma plantago-aquatica. The sequence continues at coordinate 359,466,201 of OY856410.1, forward strand.
AATGAGGTGGTAATGCTTCACCTCATACATCCATGACCCAATGAGGATGCCAAGAGTAGTATTGTGCAATTGATTGTTGAATCTAGTCTTTTAATTCAAGACTGTTTTGCTATTTGAATAGCACTTGATTAAAGTTTAAAATAGTATGGTGAACTTGCTTTTATCACTTAAAGGTGATACAGAACAATAGAACTCTCTGAGCAGCATAAGTTGAGATAGTTGTATCAGAGTATCAGAGTTGCGCAGCGAAAGCATGGTGATTTATCTTTGCATTCTATGTTTGACTGTGGCATAAAGAATTTGCTTGATATCATTGAGAACTATTTGAAATATGTTGTGATTTAGTAAAGAATTAAAAGATCTAATGTTGAAAACTACATTTAGGTATGAAATACAAGAATATAATGACATGGAAGGCTTTAGAAGCTTAGAATAACCTTGAATGTATCTTTCTTGTAGGTTTATGTTTTGAGGACGAAACATTCTAAGGGGGGGAGAGTTGTTACGACCCCATCTGGGCTTAATTGGTAAACTAGGGTTTATCTAGACAATCGCAAAGATTAAATAGAATAATCATTCTTGAAATCTAATTAATGACAATAACACAATTAGGATGCTTTAACTATGATAAGAAGTCTAAATGTTCTTTTTTCTTGAGAATTAGGGTTTGAGAAGCATAAACCCTAATCGGCCCAAATAGGGTTTTGATGATACATGAATACAGAATTTGATAAGTAGAATGTCTCACTAAATGATTTTTAGTATTTTATGTGTAACTCTGATTTACTTAAAATTTGTATATAATTTGTATATATAAAATGTGAACAATATTGGTAAATATCAGAATTTTTGAAGAAGGTTCCGACCTGTTTATCGGTCGAGTTTCAAACTCGGCCGATCACAATTTCAGAATTTTATAGCAGTGTGGTAATTTAATTTTATCTTTTTATTGGTATATCCAATTGATCTCAAATTTTAACTGTGCTTGAAAAACACAGTTTTAGACACTCTGTTAAATTGGCATAATTTTTGAATGACTTTTGAATCCCTACAGTAAGGGTGTCGGTCGAGTTTTGTGCAGGACAAACTCGGCCGAATATTCTGTAGACTGCAATATAGCAGTGCACTTTTCTATTTTTAATTATTTATTGGTAACTCCAAATGATCTCAAATTTTAACTGAAGCTTTATAGATCAATTATAAACAACTTGATAAATTCACATAATTGTTGGAGAATGTTTGATATCTTAAATAAACGAATTACAGTAACTTTTGTATAACTGAATATTCAACCAATATAATTAAAGTTGAGTGTTGGGTCAATATGCAATTGACCCAAGCAGCTCAATTGACTTATATGAGCAACCACACACACAAGAAGCTCTCATTCTTAGTCATTCATTCCAGAGAAACGAGCTCCTAGAGAGAGAGGGAGAATTAGGGCTTGAGTGGAGAAAGTGGGGGAAATTGCTGAATTAGGGTTTTGCGATTCCAGGAAGGGTGAAATCAAGTAAGTTTGGATCCTTTGCATAGACTTTTATGGTGGATCTTCTCTCTCATGTCAAGATTCCATCCATGCTCTGATTTGATCCAAGAGGATGTCGAAATTCCTTCTTTTCTCACCCTTTCTTCATAATCCCTCATTTTCAAGGTTCCCGAGTTGAATGGAAGAAGAATTGGGAGATTTGCTAGGGAATTGAGATGAGTTCGAGATTCCCTGAGTTGAGCTGCAGTTTTGAGGTGTTTTCACACCTTAGGGTGAGTGGGTTCTTCCTTCAAACATTTTAATGCAAGAATTTGATTATAGCATCCAAATCCCTAAATGCTTAGCATGTGAATTCTAAACCCTGAAATGTCCGTTTGATCTAAGTTATTGCAAATTGATATGATATGGATTCCTTTTCTGTTTGAATGACTCCTTGATGGTAGATTCATAACAGAAACGTATACAACACTTCCTAGTGAGAATGCTTTTCAGATTTATATCAAATGATGTAATTAGGGTTTAACCTAATTGAGACATCACTAGTGTTTCAACCTTATTGAAAAGGACTAGTAATCCTATAAGTGGTTAGGATGTACCTCATGGGTTATCTTAATTGAATTTTATTCTTGGTACATGATATCTCAGTAAATGGTATGGAAAATCTAAACTTAGTTAAGTTTCCATGGTTTCATATCTATATTGATTGTATATGATTTGTTGAAACAATCTTTATTTCGTGAATGCTTATATCCTATGAAATCCTTATGAGAGCCACGTGACAAGTGAATGAGGTAAATGAAAAGGCGAATGAGGCAAATGCAACCCTAAGAGTAGGGTGTTGGCATGTGAGGAATGAATAAGGCAAATGAAACCCTAAGGATAGGGTGTTCAATGAATCATGCTATGGTAATATGAAAGGTCTCGATATGAGATGTGGTGATGCTTAGTTGTTGAATTGTATGTTTCTAGTGCATTTAACTTTATATGCTTGTTCTCTCTGAGATGATATCTACATACTGCAGGGCTTCTTATATTTCAATACATATCTCATAATTTGCAGGTGATGAGATATGACATGCCCTAGAAAGGGACGTTACTGAGATATGATATATGTTGAATACATGAGTTATGATGTTGCTTATGATATGATATGGCAGGCCGTGTGAGCCTTATGAGAAATGTAAAATGAGTTATGATTTCTGTTTTGCATGTATCTATATTATTAATGTTAGACTTAGGTGCCCTGAACACCGTAGAACCCCTTCGAGAGATCTGCTTCTTAGGGGTGAAACTCGTGTTGCAACAATAGCCGTGCGGAGTCATGGTGGCACGAGGATAGAGAGCCAGTGTTGCAACAAGAACCGTGCAGAGTCATGGTGGCACTGGAGGAAATAGGGGTTATTGCAACAAGAACCGTGCGGAGTCATGGTGGTAACCCCGTGAGACTCTCCGCCTGTGTACTCAGGTTAGAGGAGGAGTCTAGAGCACTCTGAGTAGTGCTTTGAGGCCGGTGAGCCTGTGGGTCCTGTGGCAGAACAGGGCTGGCGTCAGACTTAGCATTTCCCGGGTGTGTCGCTAAGTCTTGTACGGTGTGGTCGTAGTGCACTGCGAGTCTCTTATGTAGAGTACACTGCATAAGATCAGGGCATAATTTAAAATATGATCATATAGGTTCACAGAGTTCTTTATAAATGAAAGAGTTAAGGAAGACTAGAGCATAGTCTTCTAGTAGTTATTCTTTGGATGCAATATTTACATTCTTTGTTCTTTCAATTATATTGTTTTAGAACTGCTCAGTATAGTATTTATTGTTGTTAAATTTCATATCGTTTACTTAAATTATATCTGTAATCACATTAGTGCATTAGTCTGTTTCCATGAAGTACTCATTCACTGAGCGAGTAGGCTCACCCCTCTACTCAAACATTTTTAGGGTTAACCGCATGGACTTGAAGATGGTCAGAGCATCAGTGTAGACCTGCCACAGGAGTCAAGTATGAGATTAGTTGAGTCAGTCGGTCCTTGTCACTCTAGGTCCTCAGTAAGAGTTTAGAGAGAGAGTTGTAATTACAATGTGTAATACTGTTCCTCTTTGATATGTATGCTAATTAGCTAGTTTCATGTGCATTATGAGTGAGAGACATTATGAATGCTTATACATGTATCTTTACTATTGAAGTCTGATTAGTAAAAGAAATGTTCAGATTCCCTTGTAAAATTTTTTATGTGGTTCGATGCGAAGAAACAAGAGTTTAAAAGAAAAGAAAAAGTTAAGGGTGTTCTTTGTGTTTCATATAAATCCTATCTTATGCCCTAATCTCATGATTTGAGGAAATTGTGAGATCGGGGTGTAACAGTACTAGTAGCCTCATCCTTCTTCTAGGGTTTAGTCCTTCTAAAGGAAACCAAGATACCATCACCCTCCAGGGATCATGCACGAGGCAACCAAAACCATCCACTTAGGTCACATCATCCTCAACTTCTCAGGGTTTCTCCTAGCCCAGAGTCTAAACTTCCAACCTTGTAACTCAGGCCCTGCTTTCTCTCTCTAGAGCTCAACCCTACAACAACCTTACTACTGGAGGTACTCTCTCTAAGGTGGATCAAGCTCACCAACGTACACCTACATGGGTGAAACCTATGTTTGCCCAAGAATCTTCATGCTTATCTCATAAGATATCCAAAATACTATTCTGGCCTCAGTTTTAACCTACTTCCAGTACTACTGACGTACCCTAGTGCATGTTATGCCCTACTCGTATAAGCCCATAGGGTTTCTATAGGTTCTTCACTAACCTCATCAATGAAGGATCTATCCTTCACTCTAACATGCACGACCCTTCCCAGGGTTGGGTCGCCAAAGGTACTAGGTCATCCAACCTCACATGGCTCATATCATCATGGGCATCCAAACCAAAAGCATGTCCATCCACACACCTAGTCTACCATGACATCTAACTCATCATGTCATCTCTCTCTAACCACCTCTTAGGGTTAGGGTTAGCATCATCCTCAGAGGATGCGCCATGTCTCTACTTATAATGGAGGTCTCTACCTCCAAGACTAAATTTCTCTACTCATCCTCCTGACAAGGAGGTCTAGACTCAAGTCTCTCCTGAGGGCATGACAACATATGTCATACAACCTAAGCATGCAGCTATTCTTTAGTTTACACTTAAACTATTAAGCTTATGTCCATGACATCTTATTTACATACTTTTCATTAACTTGGTGGAGGATTCCTTAAACCTTATCATGCTTACCCTATCCTCAAGAGGGCGAGGAAGAGAGAGAAAAACCCTAAACCTTAGAATCCTAACAGAATTAGGGTTAAGAAGGGATGAAAATAGATGAGAGAGTCCTAAAGGTATCTTATTTCGAGTCAGTTCCTAAGACATTGGCCAGGAAGTCACATAGATCTGGGAGTCCTCGTATTCCGACTAGTAATGCAGAGGAAAATCTTGCCGGCCCCCAAACGTGATCCTTTTCTAGACACCTCAGTCTTTGTAAAATCCTTTAATAACTCCCTTGGGTTCTACAAAGTTTGTAAAATTCAATAATTACTAAAGATTATATGAGGAACCAGTGCTCTGATACCAAATGTAATGACCCCGCCTCCCGGTAACCCCCATTTAAGGGAGACCAAGAGGTCAGAGCTGTTATCCCAATAAACCAGATCAAAGGTTCGACAAATAATCAGTAATAATTATAAAATTTTACCAAACTAAACTGAAAACTGGTATGAAATAAAACTTTGCATACCTTTTTCAAAAATTTGGATATCTAACTTCTATCCACATATGGACTCTATTCTAACTAATCCTCCTTGCACTTTGTTTCTTAATTTCATAATATGCCATTTTACTGTTTGTCCTTTTCAATTCGTACCTAAAATGTCGACAACCAAAACGTCGGTCAACATAAATGAATATGCTGATATGTGGGGACAACCGAAATTTCACAAATATGGCTAACAATCTAAATATCACAATCAAGTTAATTTACAAGCCAAATTACACTTTCAGTGTGACATTGTCAATGAATCGAGTTTCCTCGATTCAACCATGTTTCTTTCCTTCCAATGTTAGTACCACCGACATACATGCCGGTATAACTGAACTGACTTGATTCTTTTGGATTTACCTAAAATTTACAAGAAAGAACATACACTCCCAAAAATAATGATAAATCACTATGAATAGTAAAAATATGAATATTTCATGCAATTAAGTGTCACAAGACAATGATGATAAATCACAGACAAATAATATCAAACTGAGCAATAAGTGCACAAAATACATAGTAAACAGCCCGTGAAAAATGACAATTATTCAGTGCATCAATTGCATACATGAAAGGATGTGCTTATTTTATAATTGTCCTATTCATTTTATCATTCTTTGGTAACATAATTTATTATTTTCATATAACAACCCATCATCAAAATATCTTAGCTATGATCTTTTTTCTCCTATCATCTCTGTCAGGACCCACTCTTTTGATCAACACAAAAACCAACCATTAGAGGTAATCCCAAAACCTAAACCCAGATTATGAAATAAATAATGAATTCTCGACAAAGGCGATTAAACATTATACGTAAAACACAGATAAATTTTCCCTTTTTCTTCATTCACAAACTCAGAAATCAATGTCACATCAAGGACATTACATGCATGTATCACAATCATATTCAACTTCGTTGAATCCAGAATCAAATCTTGTTCTCATATGCGGTTCAGTTTACATCAGATACATGTACATTGATGAACAAACTTAATCTACAACCCATCCCGGGAAAGAGAGAGTACAAGGACATTCTAATCTATCTAGATTATACTATTTATATCTTCTTTGTCACGACCTCTCCGCTGGATAGCATTATACCTAAAAACATTTGAAACAACCTCATGAGACTCATATAGAGCCCCAATGAGTGGATACCTCCCACTCAAGCTAGGTACATGCATGGGCATCAGATTAAGTATAATAACTTAACAGAAACATGCAGATATTGAAAAGTCTAGAAGATAGTTCTATCATGAGTCAAATCTATCTTACAATGGTAATCTAATCCAACAGATAATACAATCACTTAAACCAATTATAACTTTGAAACATCTTTTAGAGCATGTCTATGAACAAATCAGCAGATACTTCTCAATTTACATTAAGATCCCTACTGCATGTGAAATAAGATAAGTTCTAAGCATTTTTGAATCAATACATAACAATAACATTACCCTTGGGACACTCCACCAGCTGGACATGAACAAATCAGCAGATACTCCTAGTTCAGATTAAGAATCTTACTACATGAGTAATAAGTCAAGTTCTAAGCATTTTGAACCAATACATAACAATAACATTATCTTTGTGACACTCCACCAGCCAGACCAGGAACACATCCTGCAGTCCTGAAGCTGAAGTACACATAATACATATCTACCAAACAATACCATCAAATACCAAACAATCCAACTCATATTCAGAATAGATATAAATTCCAACATTTATAACTTGTCAGAATGATAGATCATAATATGAAATAGGAAATGTCCATAGCAACATGATTACTTTCCACAACATGAAGCTTAATCAACAATGACAAACCATCAACTAGCAGCACAAGGAATGTAATAATCATTCAAATCATGTTCTACACGGCTTATCATCTTTTATTCATTTGCCCTGAAACTACTTGGCTTGTACCTCACCAAGTAGAAGTCGCCACGCCTGATTCTCATGTCAACGACTCACCGTCACTATCTTAGGGTGTAGACGGCCACCCTAAGATAACAACAACAGACCCTGTCCACCTCAGGGTTGCCTAAAGAGGCTCACGTCCTCATCTCGGGTACACGAGATAGGAACCAACAAAACAATATATCACATATCACAGTATTTCGCATATTTTTCATTTCACATTTCACATATTTCATTTCAATAGAGTCTATTCCATCTGGACATAGACTTTTACAACAAGGATTTAGGGCCAGAGCCACTCCAGATGACTCACTCCTACATCCTGGTGGTCTAACCTTTAAGGTCTCGATCCACACTCCGGAAATCCTTGTCATAATTCATCGATTACTACAAGGAGATCCGCTTTGTTTCCCCAGTGTGGTCCTTGGGGGAACTCACGGTTTTCAGGGCACCTAACTAGATGTTCAATCATTTCACTTGTTATTAATCTCTTTCAGTCATCTTAAAAGAATTCAAAACATCATATATCATATCTGTGTATTCTCGCGTAACTATAATAACATGAAACATATTAACTTTATCAATAAGGGCAATGATCAAAGCAAGAAGCACAATAAGTCTATAGATTGCAACAAATATGATTATTTCTATCTTCTGCATCAACTCATAGAAATCATCAATAGTGGGCTTTCTGCCCGAGACATAATCTTATTGTCCAATATTTACCCCATCAGGGTTTTATCATCATCACTGGGCCTTCGGCACTAGACATAATCTCATTATGCAACATTTACCCTTATTAGGGTTTCTAATTGTAAGGAGTGCATATTAAATTCCATTTCAACATAAATCTTATCAGCTCATTGTATATCACGATTATGAACAAATATTAGTAGAGGCATTAAAACTAGCAACAGTAAAAGCATATAGATATCATGTATCATTCCTCATACTCAGAATGGATTTATCATACAACATATGCATGTTCCATCCAATCTGAATAGATGCCAATAAATTTCATGCATATACATGCATACCCGACTTAGTTCTCTTCTTCTTTTATTTCACATTCTTCGTATGGGGTTACTAGTAAACACATGTTGATTATCATTTGAATTCCATCAAATTGGTTCATTCTCATAATACAAGTATTCTATCAAACAATCACAATACAAGAACACATTCTTGTAAGTCAATTCAAATACTTGAGTTTCATCATTTAGTTGAATTCACTACAATCATGTACATCTCTTAATCACCCATTTGAGATTGCCATTCATTAGCATCGTCAAACTCATCATTTTAGGGTAAGAGTTACATTCTTAGAATCATCTACTAATTCCTATCTTTTTCCATCATTTTATACTCAGTAGTCTCAACTTCTTTCATTTCATGTTCATTACATTATCTGGACCAATCTTTCTTGATTCACTTTACATGCAAAGCTTCTCTTATACATAACATTTATCAAAGTACAATTCCTAGTATATTTTATTTAATTTGGGTTAATCCATATGTAATTAAATAAAAGATAAAATACTTCATCATACTATCTTCATTAGTTTCATCTTTATCATGCAATCACCATTAAGTACATCTTTTTCATATTATCTCTTATATTCAGATAAGTGTACCTTGACGTTGACTACTAATGTCATTCTCATAATCAACAATGATCATTCTTTATTATACTAAAACAAATGCATTAGACTTAGATGATATAGTAAGACTCATCATATTCAATTGAAGTATTAATACTTTCAATTTCAGCATTTGATCACATTTCAAATATCATATACAAGTTCTAGCTTTATCACTCATAATTGTCTTAGTAATAAACTTTTAGGGTTTTCAAGAAGTCATTCCTTAGTTCAACATATCGTAAGAATCATATCATTTAGTAATCCAATCATGACTCAAGGGTTCATTAGGGTTATTCACAAACATGGAAACCCTAGTTTCCATTTTCACACATTTCATTCATCAATCATAAGTATACATTGATTAATTGACTCATTTAATTCACTTCCTCAACACAAAATCCTAATCAGGATATGTGGTCATTCAACTCCATTTTCAATAATGCACTTGTATAATTCAATCTAGTACAATTCAAATACGACTTTATACATGTCAATTTCAATTCCAGGCATATCCGCCATTGGGCTGATTTTTAAGCAAAATTCACATGAAATACCATAGTCATATACCCATAAGAATACCCATGCATCCTCAATCAATATAACAGGAATTAATCAACTTTCAATCAATGAGAAATAATAAAAAAACAGTAAAACTGGATTCCCCAATACCTTTCCCAAATCGAATCCAATCACATACATATACAAACAAGGTTTCTGATTGTTTTAGCCGGATTGAATTAGGCTTTCAACATGAATACAAAGCTTAGGAGGGAGAAAAACACTCACCTCAGGTGCCAAGCACCTTAAAAACGGAGGTCAACCTCTGAATTTTTGGAAACCCAATCAAACTCTCGCAAAAGAATCCAATTCTTTCTCCTCTCAACTCGAAAACCCTAGAAATGAGGATTAGAAGAGAAAGAGTGAGAAAAGGGGGATATTTGATGTGATTTCGAATCAAATCAAGGGAGGGACAGAATCTTGACACGTGAGAGAAGATTCACCATGAAATGCTATGCAAAGGAGCTAAACTTACTTGATTTCATCATGTCTTGGATAGAGAAACCCTAGGTCATCATCTCCTCCACTTTCTCTACTCAAAACCCTAGCTCTCGTCTCTCCCAAGAATTTCATTTCTTTGAAAGGAAGGACGAGTTATGAGATCTACTTGTGTGTTATTTTAGTGATATAGATGAATTGAGGTGCTTAGAACATTTGCAAACAAGCCCCTAAATGTATTTTTATTTTGCTCAAACTGGTTGGTCGGATGAGTTATAAACTCGACCTAAATCACATGTTTCAGAGCTCAAACCTCATCAAAAAATTATGAAACTTTAATAAAATGTCTATAATTGAGATTTTAAGATACAGTAAAAATTTTAAATTATTTGGAGTTACCAATAAATAATTAAAAATCAAATACTACACTACTATATTGCAGTCAGCAGCATGGTCGGTCGAGTTTGTCCTGCACAGAACTCGACCGACACCCTCACTGTAGAGATGAAAAGTCATCCAAAAATTATTCCAATTTAACAGGGTGTCTAATATTGTGTTTTTCAACCATAGTTAAAATTTTAGATAAATTAGATATGCCAATAAAAAGATAAAATTCAATTACCACACTGCTATATAAATCTGAAAATATGATCGGTCGAGTTTGAAACTCGACCGATAAACAGGTCAGAACATTCTTAAAAAATTCTGATATTTTCTAATGTTGTTCAAATTTTATATATACAAATCATATCCAAATTTTAAGTAAATAAGAGTTACGCATAAAATACTAAAAATCATTTAGTTAGACATTATACTTATCAAATTCTGTATTCATATGTCATCAAAACCCTAATTTGGGCCGATTAGGGTTTCCAAACCTTAACCCTAATTAGGTGGATCAAAGTATGATTAAAACTTCTCATTATATTTATAACATGAAAATTTAACTACCATCACTAATCAAGCTTTAAGCAATGATCAACTTAATTAAGCATACAACTATCCAAGTAAACCCTAATCAGATGACTAATTTGAAAACGGGTCATTACCAATTCTTCCCTCCTTTTAGGATTTCGTCCCGAAATCCAAGAAAAGATATGGAAGAATAGCATATCATCTAATCGTTCACCTCTCTAAGCATCAAATTATAAAGACTTTCATTTTATCTTTCTTTCATATGACACTTTCTTTTTGCATTAAATGAATATTTCTTCCCTTGTAATCATCACATCTCTCCTTGAGTATTACAAACACTTACTTCAAAGATATTGGTAATACATCATTTATCAAGATCTAATTCACATCACCTTTCACATTTTTTTTTTGATTGTGCATCTCATGGATTAAGATTATGACTCATTCACATATTATCATCTGCATTCATCAATTTCCTTTATAAAGAAGATCATCTAGTGTGCATCTTAGTTCATAGCTTTTTCTCACAATCTCAGATTTCATACTTAGACTCAAACTCATTAGAGATTATGTTCATAATCCACTAAGCTTTCATCTTTATTATATGAAATTTCTACTTTCCATAGGTTCCATATTGAATTATAAAATCCTTTTCTCTTTCACCATTTTATCGCCATTCTTCTCTTTTTCATCATGCATCTTATTATACTACCAAACTATGTTCATCTGGATACTTGGTCAGGGCATCCAGAAGAAGTATAGTCGGAAGTTCCATACTATCTTATCTCAATACCCAAATACTTGACCAGAGTATCTGGATACTAAGTTCAGTCAGTATGCAAATCATTCAGGTTATATTCAACATCCATGTTATCATTTATTCCTAGATCCTATTGTCCCTGTAGACTCATCTAACCTAGGTTCTGATACCACGTCTGTCAGGACCCACTCTTTTGATCAGCACAAAAGCCAACCATTAGAGGTAATCCCAAAACCTAAACCCAGATTATGAAATAAACAATGAATTCTCGACAAAGGCGATTAAACATTATATGTAAAACACAGATAAATTTTTCCTTTTTCTTTATTCACAAACTCAGAAATCAATGTCACATCAAGGACAATACATGTAGGTATCACAATCATATTCAACTTCGTTGAATCCAGAATCAAATCTTGTTCTCATATGCGGTTCAGTTTACATCAGATACATGTACATTGATGAACAAACTAAATCTACAACCCATCCCGGGAAAGAGAGAGTACAGGGACATTCTAATCTATCTAGATTATACTATTTATATCTTCTTTGTCACGACCTCTCCGCTGGATAGCATTATACCTAAAAACATTTGAAACAACCTCATGAGACTCATATAGAGCCCCAATGAGTGGATACCTCCCACTCAAGCTAGGTACATGCATCGGCATCAGATTAAGTATAATAACTTAACAGAAACATGCAGATATTGAATAGTCTAGAAGATAGTTCTATCATGAGTCAAATCTATCTTACAATGGTAATCTAATCCAACAGATAATATAATCACTTAAACCAATTATAACTTTGAAACATCTTTTAGAGTATGTCTATGAACAAATCAGCAGATACTTCTCAGTTTAGATTAAGAGCCCTACTGCATGTGAAATAAGATAAGTTCTAAGCATTTTTGAATCAATACATAACAATAACATTACCCTTGGGACACTCCACCAGTTGGACATGAACAAATCAGCAGATACTCCTAGTTCAGATTAAGAATCTTACTACATGAGTCAAGTTCTAAGCATTTTGAACCAATACATAACAATAACATTATCTTTCTGACACTCCACCAGCCGGACCAGGAACACATCCTGTAGTCCTGAAGCTGAAGTACACATAATACATATCTACCAAACAATACTATCAAATAGCAAGCAATCCAACTCATATTCAGAATAGATATAAATTCCAACATTTATAACTTGTTAGAATGACAGATCATAATATGAAATAGGAAATGTCCATAGCAACATGATTACTTTCCACAACATGAAGCTTAATCAACAATGAAAAATCATCAACTAGCAGCACAAGGAATGTAATAATCATTCAAATCATGTTCTACATGGCTTATCATCTTTTATTCATTTGCCCTGAAACTACTTGGCTTGTACCTCACCAAGTAGAAGTCGCCACGCCTGATTCTCGTGTCAACAACTCACCGTCACTATCTTAGGGTTTAGCCGAGCACCCTAAGATATCAACAACAGACCCTGGCCACCTCAGGGTTGCCTAAAGAGGCTCACGTCCTCATCTCGGGCACACGAGATAGGAACCAACAAAATAGTATATCACATATCACAGTATTTCACAGATTTTTCATTTCACATTTCACATATTTCATTTCAACAGAGTCTATTCCATCTGGACATAGACTTTCACAACAAGGATTTAGGGCCAGAGCCACTCCAGATGACTCACTCCTAAATCCTGGTGGTCTAACCTTTAAGGTCTCGATCCACACTCCAGAAATCCTTGTCATAATTCATCGATTACTACAAGGAGATCCGCTTTGTTTCCCCAGTGTGGTCCTCGAGGGAAACTCACGGTGTTCAGGGCACCTAACTAGATGTTCAATCATTTCACTTGTTATTAATCTCTTTCAGTCATCTTAAAAGAATTCAAAACATCATATATCATATCTGTGTATTCTCGCGTAACTATAATAACATGAAACATATTAACTTTATCAATAAATGCAATGATCAAAGGAAGAAGCACAATAAGTCTATAGATTGCAACAAATATGATTATTTCTATCTTCTGCATCAACTCATAGCAATCATCAATAGTGGGATTTCTGCCTGAGACATAATCTTATTGTCTAGTATTTACCCCATCAGGGTTTTATCATCATCACTGGGACTTCATCCCTAGACATAATCTCATTATGCAACATTTACCCTTATTAGGGGTTCTCAATGTAAGGAGTGCATATTAAATTCCATTTCAACATAAATCTTATCAGCTCATTGTATATCACGATTATGACCAAATATTAGTAGAGGCATTAAAACTAGCAACAGTAAAAGCATATAGATATCATGTATCATTCCTCATACTCAGAATGGATTTATCATACAACATATGCCTGTTCCATCCAATCTGAATAGATGCCAATAAATTTCATGCATATACATGCATACCCGATTTTGTTCTCTTCTTCTTTTATTTCACATTCTTCATATGGGGTTACTAGTAAACACATGTTGATTATCATTTGAATTCCATCAAATTGGTTCATTCTCATAATACATGTATTCTATCAAACAATCATAATACAAGAACACATTCTTGTAAGTCAATTCAAATACTTGAGTTTCATCATTTAGTTGAATTCACTACAATCATGTACATCTCTTAATCACCCATTTGAGATTGCCATTCATTAGCATCATCAAACTCATCATTTTAGGGTAAGAGTTACATTCTTAGAATCATCTACTAATTCCTATCTTTTCCATCATTTTATACTCAGTAGTCTCAACTTCTTTCATTTCATGTTCATTACATTATCTGGACCAATCTTTCTTGATTCACTTTACATGCAAAGCTTCTCTTCTACATAACATTTATCAAAGTGCAATTCCTAGTATATTTTATCTAATTTGGGTTGATCCATATGTAATTAAATAAAAGATAAAATACTTCATCATACTATCTTCATTAGTTTCATCTTTATCTTGCAATCACCATTAAGTACATCTTGTTCATATTGTCTCTTATATTCAGATAAGTGTACCTTGACGTTGACTACTAATGTCATTATCATAATCAACAATGATCATTCTTTATTATACTAAAACAAATACATTATACTTAGATGATATAGTAAGACTCATCATATTCAATTGAAGTATTAATACTTTCAATTTCAGCATTTGATCACATTTCAAATATCATATAGAAGTTCTAGCTTTATCACTCATAATTGTCTTAGTAATAAACTTTTAGGGTTTTCAAGAAGTCATTCCTTAGTTCAACATATCGTAAGAATCATATCATTTAGTAATCCAATCATGACTCAAGGGTTCATTAGGGTTATTCACAAACATGGAAACCCTAGTTTCCATTTTCACACATTTCATTCATCAATCATAAGTATACATTGATTAATTGACTCATTTAATTCACTTCCTCAACACAAAATCCTAATCAGGATATGTGGTCATTCAACTCCATTAACATTCAATAATGCACTTGTATAATTCGATCTAGTACAATTCAAATATGACTTTATATATGTCAATTTCAATTCCAGGCATATCCACCATTGGGCTGATTTTTAAGCAAAATTCACATGAAATACCATAGTCATCTACCCATAAGAATACCCATGCATCCTAAATAAATATAACAGGAATTAATCAACTTTCAATCAATGAGAAATAATCAAAAACAGTAAAATTGGATTCCCCAATACCTTTCCCAAATCTAATCCAATCACATACATATACAAATAAGGTTTCTGATTGTTTTAGATGGATTGAATTAGGCTTTAAACATGAATACAAAGCTTAGGAGGGAGAAAAACACTCAAAACCCTAGCTCTCCTCTCTCCCAAGAATTTCATTTCTTTGACAGGAAGGACGAGTTATGAGAGATGCTTGTGTGTTAGTTTAGTGATATAGATGAATTGAGGTGCTTAGAACATTTGCAAACAGGCCCCTAAATGTATTTTTATTTTGCTCAAACTGGTTGGTCGGCTGAGTTATAAACTCGACCAAAATCACATGTTTCAGAGCTCAAACCTCATCCAAAAATTATGAAACTTTAACCCAATGTCTGAAATTGAGTGTTTAAGATACAGTAAAACGTTTAGATTATTTTGTGTTACCAATAAATAAATAAAAAGCAAATACTATACTACTATATTGCAGTCAGCAGCATGGTTGGTCGAGTTTGTCCTGCACAGAACTCGACCGACACCCTCATTGTAGAGATCAGAAGTCATCCAAAAAATACGCCAATTTAATAGGGTGTCTAAAATCGTGTATTTCAAGCACAGTTAAAATTTGAGATCAATTGGATAAGCCAATAAAAATATAAAATTCGATTACCACACTGCTATATAAATCTGAAAATATGATCGGTCGAGTTTGAAACTCGACCGATAAATAGGTCAGAACATTCTTCAAAAATTCTGATATTTTCCAATGTTGTTCACATTTATATATCCAAATCATATACAAATTTGAAGTAAATCAGAGTTACGCATAAAATACTAAAAATCATTTAGTGAGACATTATACTTATCAAATTCTGTATTCATATGCCATCAAAACCCTAATATGGGCTGATTAGGGTTTCCAAACCTTAACCCTAATTAGGTGGATCAAAGTATGATTAAAACTTCTCATTATATTTATAACATGAAAATTCAACTACCATCACTAATCAAGCTTTAAGCAATGATCAACTTAATTAAGCATACAACTATCCAAGTAAACCCTAATCAGATGAATAATTTGAAAACGGGTCATTACAATCTCATACATGATTTATATCAATTCATTGTCATTATTCTAAAGTTCTTTGACATTAAAGTGCTTTGACTTGCATATGTGAAACAAATCCACTTACTTCTGTGATGGCTAACTCAAGGTTCATCTTTCTGAACGTAATTAGTAAATCACTTTCTTCATAAGGCTTAAATTCTACTAACATTAAAGACTTTTTACTCTAAACATTTGGTAGTATATCACCCTTTCTAGGATGGTAGTCAATGGTAATGTCATAATATTTAACCACCTTGAACTATTTGCATTGACTCAGGTTCATACTTTCATAGCTCAAGATATAATTCAAACTATTATTATTTGCAAAGATCTAACATGGCTCACCATAAAGGTAGATACATTAACTCTTCAAAGGATGCACCACAACTACCAGCTTAAGATCAAACGTAATTTAATTCTCGTAATTCTTTTTGAGTTGTCAAGATGCATATTCAACTACCTTTCCCTCATGCATAAATACACATCCTAAAGCTCTTTTGGATGCATCCTAGAATACCATTTAACCCTTGTTACTTTTAGTAGAACTAGAATATGCTTTATCATCAATCTCTTCTAAAATGTCTGAAAACTTTTCTCACATAATTTTGACTAAAAAAAGGAACATATTTAGCTATTAAGAATGAAAGCGGTGTCACCATAATAATTAATTTTTTTGTAAGACTCATGTACTAACATATTAAACCTAGAAAGTTTTTGACCACACCAAGAAAATTTAGATTCTTCCCACTAGAACTTAAAAAAGCCACTCTCTTAGAATCTACAATGACTATTTGTCTTTATATGACATTTCCAATAAAATTAACTTTAGTTAAATAGAAATAACATATATTGAACTTGGCATATATTTAGTGTTGTCTCATAAAATAAAAGGTTATCCTCAAATTATTCTCTTATTTTTCTACATCCACGGAATAAACCATATCATCAATTAATACCACTATGAACTGATCCATATAGGGTCATAAGACTTTTTCATCATGTGTAGGAAAGTTTCAGGGGAATTTTTAGTTCAAAAGGCATAACTACAGACTCATAATGCTCATACCTTGTTTTATAATCTGACTTGGGTACAGTTGATGCCTCTATCCTTAATTGATAATATCCACATCTTAGATCCATCTTCAAGAAAATTGTTGCTACATCTAATTGGTAAAAAATGTCATCAATGCTTAGTAATAAATACTTATTTTTATGGTGATCTAATTTGAATATTTGTAACAATAGACAAATGCATAGTGTTATCCTTCTTCTTATCAATGATACTATAGAATCATAAGGTGATGAACTTGGTTCAGTTAACCCCTTATCCAATAATTTTTATAATTGAGTCTTCAGTTCTGTCTATTGGTGGCATTTGGTAACATGGAATTTATATAAGACAAATTCGTGGTATGATTTGTATAAGAAGCTATATCTAGTAATTCATCTAAAAAGGCATATTGAAACTTGCACACCAATGACACATCTACACTAGTCTTACCCTTATCTGACTTTGTATCTACGACACTTTCTTAAAACCCTCAAACCCTTCCCTCAACATCATATCACCTACAACAACTAATAAAACTCATATGAATAACAGTCTCCTATCTCAAGCAAAGACATTGGAAAAGACACCTTGCTTAAAGATAACTTCTTTCTTCCAACAATCCAACTAGACATGACATGTTATAAGAAAAATGCAAACCAATATAACATGGAATGAATTAATATCTATAGGTATGAGATTAAGTACTAGTTTGCCATCTAAAACTCAAAAGATGGTTAGGAAATAAATATTTTCAAATAATGTGGTCTCCTAGTTGTACTCTTAAGAACAATTAATAAGATAACTCTTTAGTTCTATGGTCTAAATCACCGACTAGCGGGTGATTAATGAAAGGATGTATCACACTAAGATATATTATAAGTATCACGAATATACTATTTAAAACAAGCATCTCACATGTGATGCGTCTATAAGAGATAACTGCTTCATATGGTGTTAGGGAAAATAAATGACTAGTGTCTCTTCTCCTGAAATGCTCTCATCATTGACCATTTTTTCTAGGTGTTCCCCTCTAGAACTGGAATATGTTGAATAACTTACTCCTTTGACTAGATCATGTCTCTCTAGTGTCTAAAAGTGACTAAGAGTATTTTTATATTGTGTACTAAAGGTTAAGACAATCTCTCTTGAAGTGCCCCATCTACCTAGAGTGTGATTAGCCACATGTATTACACATTGTTGTTTCATGTGAAACATGTCAAGTCAACTTATTACACAAAATAATTCCATGTAATCCCACTACCAATACTTTCGCCTTCCACTCCTTTTCAACAGAATAGGCATCACCATTAAGAAGCTATACAACATGATTTTTTTTAGTGTCTAACAAATCAATAAGACAAAAGATTTTCTCCAACCATAACATCCACTCACATGCTACAAGTGGATATAGTATTCTAGAAAATTTTGTTCCACCCAACTTCTTTACTGATTAACAATATCTCATTAGATACTTGTTACATGAATAATATCCCTTGTGATACTTGTACTTCTCCTTAGTCTTGTTGGAAATGCACTACATTTTCTCACTTTTTACAACACCCTATCTTCCCCACCTCGAGCCATCAAATGAATATTAGGAATGTGAATCTTATCAAATTGTTTTTCATGATGTCCTATTCCTACCATCTACATATCCATTACAAAAACCATTGTTAGGTAAACATAGTTCAAAGATGAAAACATCAATCCTACTATCCCCATATTACATATGT
Organism: Alisma plantago-aquatica; assembly: GCA_963693085.1. Lineage (NCBI taxonomy): Eukaryota > Viridiplantae > Streptophyta > Magnoliopsida > Alismatales > Alismataceae > Alisma > Alisma plantago-aquatica. The sequence continues at coordinate 359,485,275 of OY856410.1, forward strand.
CCTAAACCTATGCTCTAGTACAATCCAAACCACCACTAACCATAAGGACCGCACCAATGGTGAAATTAAAGTAATTATTTTGTTTAATCTATAACTAAAATTTGTCTTAACTTTTCTTTCATTACAAACATAGAACTAAAAAGATTACTATGTAATCACAAGAAACATCCAGTGGTGTTGAAAGCTAAATTATTCCAAACTATTTTAAATTTCCAACATAACTAAAAGCAAAAAGTAAACTAGTTCGAACATTTAATTTATATGATGTACAAGTTATATACAATTACTTATTCTCACTCTCACATGCCCAAACCAAAGGAAAAATATATGACTATCTAGTATCTAGATATTCCTCAATTGAATACATTTATTCTATTACCTTTTTTGATAAATGGATTCACGACCCTCTTGTTGATATGTACTTGTATCTTATTTTTCTATTTTAGTAGATCATGGGTTATTAGTGTAGTGTGTGGGATTTTACTAACTAGTCATGATAATATATTATATACATTAAGTGAAACACATGTAAGAACAATGCAAACATGCTAATTGCACAATTAAATAGGTAAGAAAAGCTCATACAACACGATGGGCTACTGAAATGACAAACTACAAGTAGTACACAATTGAATGTGATTATTAATATTCATATTCCTTTAATTATTCCATGGACCCAAATGAAGTGTGTTAAAAATATATGAAAGCATCACAACAATACACAATAGTCTATGGATATGAAAAGATCTCCATGATCGGCAATACGGCTCACCGTGTAGATGGCTATATCCATCTCGTAGATAAATTGGACTCTTTCTCTTTACTTGGGGTACTCCAATAGTGAGTAAAAGAATTTGGGTACTCAATTAGAGAATTAAAGAAGTAGGCTTTAAACATCTATGTTAATGGTTCCACATGGTTGACCCACCAAGTATAATTTGACCGAATTGTGAAAATTGTATTTGAGTACCATCATAATTTCCAATTATTATTGGCTGTCTAAATGTAATAAGGAGATCATCATTGGGATTAACCACCATTACCCAACCAATATGCTCAATCTATGCCATATTCGACTATTTCATATTAATATGCATGTTTACCCTTCACGATGTAGGCCTTTATGATGAATTATAAAATGTTCAAAGCATAAAGAGTCAAATTTATTATCTAATTTCACTATACAACCATCTAGTATACATGTATTAGATTAACTCTATGGATAAGTCATAACACATACTTTTTCCATTTCTATGTTGCCATTGGTCTGTTGAGTTTCCATATTGTATACCATGCATATTAAGTAAACATTGATATATTTGAGAATATTGAAAGTATTTATGCATTGTCAACTTGAATTCAAATCTGGGAATAAAATGTACATCTTGAGAATACTTTTTGAATTAATATTTGTTACTATCAAATTTAGGTAAACCCACCCCTTTTGGCTCTTTTGTATTTGGATGTCTTAGAATATCTTGAATTTGAATACAACCATTCCAAGATCAAATTTAACTAAATACTTATTATCTAGCCATTTCATTAAATTATACCATCAAAAATCTCAATCGAAGCATTTAAGATTAATACAGTTTAACATAGTAAAATGATAACTTTTGGTTCTAGATATATCATTTGGATATTTGGAAAACCTTAGTTAATTAGATAAATTACACTCAACTTAGGTCAATTCCTTACTTCTGGTCAAAAATTTAGGGTATCCCAACTGGAATATGGAAGAAAAGCCCCAAATTTCACTACTATTAGATTCTTGAATACATAGATCAAACATATCACAAAAATAAAATAATATGGAAAAGAAGAGAGATTCTTAGCTTAGTTTCTTTTATTGATTTCCTCCTTATATTAGGTATAGCATAGAAGAGAAAGGGTTACAAAATGTTCACTCTACATGATCAAGATTGGGTTTTCATGTTCTTGAGTTCTTCTTCTCTTTTTCTCCCATTTATCCTAATATGGCTTCATAAATAATCAGAGCTCGAATCTAGGTTTAGGTTTTGGTGAATAGTGAAAAAAATTGTTTTGCATATCTATACTTATCGAGTTACTAAATTTCAAGATATATCATTTTTTATCGACTAAACAAACCCTATCATGAGGCTAATAGTCAACCAACTTCTTCTCCACTTAGCCTGACTAATGGGTGGCAATGGCCTGACTAATTGATGCCAACATCACTATGGGGCCTGGCTTGGTTTGTCCCATAAGACGGCTGATTTGCAGCCTTCATGTGATCTAAATTTCCATATGTCACCTGACTAATTACCTCATTGTGGTTGGCCAACCTTGTTGCCAAATGTTGTAGGGGTCATCAATTGGTCAGACTAACCCAAGGTTAGTCAAATAAGGTTCCTCACAACAACAACCTAAAACCTCTCAATGAATGCCTCCCAAAAACTATCTAAATCTCCACTATTTGTTGTACTAGTCTGTCTAACTATCATATTAGTCGACCCACTAATTCAATTAGGTATAAAGAAATTGATTTAAGCACTCCAATTAAATACTTAACCTAATTTAGACACAAATGAATATTCTAACTACTCTTTTCTATGTTCTACTACATATTCTTTCTTCATTAGTTAATATGTATAATTTTGATATAAACTATCTATTAGGAAACATATAAGGTAGCGGAAGAAATTTTTTTAATTCCTGATCCCCAAACTAGAGAGATCGCTTCAAGAATGATGTATCTAGAAAGGAAGGTTGTAAGGTTTATACATGGTCCTAGAGAAAGTGTAGTGACTTACCCTTGCAACACCCTGCTTCTTCTTCAAGCATCACTCGAGCAGTCATCAACAATGAACTCCTAGTACAACACCACAGACTGCGGTTGATGACATTCTCCTAGCTGATGGTAATTTCCTCCATGCCTCTGTAGTAGTCCATATAGACCATCAGAAACTCCACACTACACTACAAGAGCCAACGGGAAGGAGTTGTCCCTTCAAACATCAGCGTGCTAGTCATAACTTGCTCTCCCTTGTAGTCTCTCCCTTGTTGTCCCTCCCTATTATGGGTAGGACTTGCTCAAAACTCTTAGTTATCACAAGTAGAAAGGACAACAATTGTCAGAGCTTGTTGTGTTGCTAAAAGCCTAGATTACCTATTTATACATGATGGCCATGGTCAAGGTTTCCAGTTCATCTAGGAGTCAAAGAGACATAATTTCATGAATATTCTGGAAGTTGCAAATGTTGAACTGGGCGGTTCACTGTTGAACCAGTCAGTTCATGTCTCTTTGACTCCTAGCTGAACTGATTGGTTCACCATGTTTCTAATTTACAAACATGTTGGCTTTCAATGCAATGATTAATGCACAACATGACATCAACATCAATCCTTGATCCAATCAAATTTATCATTGAACTAGGTGGTTTAACACTTGAACCGATCATTTTAGATCTTGAACCTGTCAGTTCACTAAGTGATCCAGTCAGTTCATGCCCTAGTTCAGGAAAAGTTCTACTAATTATGTTTCAATTGACCTGACACTTGAATTGATTGGTTCAACACTTGAATTGGTTAGTTCGTAGTCGTATCAGTCCACATTCAATCTTTGTTGTTTAGATTGAATTCTGAAACACTTTAGTAATCAAGTTAAATATCATTCATGAATAAACTCTAGTTTTAGGTGCATCCTATGTGTGTGACCCTATAGGCCCCATGTTACGTTGCCAATGAATGTCCATAACTAATTTATGACATCACAAGCAATGAGAGGTATCTAGCAACACATCGTGATACCGAAGTAGTTGGAAAGTTGGAGAACAACTTCAACCTACAATCCATGATTAGTGTTACCATGATTGTATAGTTCATTTGTCTCTGATATCCGGATTGAACTTGAGGCATGGAATCACCATCTTGTCAATGTTCAATCCATGTTCCTTGAACTTGAGCAGACTCACTAAGATGCACATGAGCTCACATATCACAAATTGAGTTGCATGAGTATGGTCATACATTTCTCAATCTCTCTTATCAAGTGGCTTGGACATCAATCTCCTGTAGGAGGGACAAATCCCATCTACACCACTCACACTCAATCCCCATGTGTCACAATGTACCCAAGCATCACCTTTACAGTAACCCTTATTCAAGATCATGTTGGATGGTGTCAAAATACATTGAACAACATGTGATGAGTGTAGTGACTTCAAGTATAATAACCACAATCACCACTATCACTATGGAAGATGATTCCAACTACCATTCCATGGTCTTCATGTATCACTCTCAAGGTGGGTCTGTATGATTCACTATTCTCTAACATGTACCCATGTGTTTGGTTTGATATCATATATCATGAATGATGAAATTCTATCATTGACCAACACACTCTAGTCTTATGTATTAATGTTGTCTATTTAACTTCTATAGTAATATCCGACTAAGGGCATAATAAGAATGTATGTACTCTTATCATACATATGATCTCATTGTTCAGGTCCTCAACCTAAAGACATATGTCATCGAGCAACATCATTCTTTAGACATCTACTATGTATGTGCCATCATCTCATGATTGAGACAAACATAATAAATGAAATTACCTTTATGATTATCAAATCAAGTATTTAATGCCCAATTGCAATCATCTATGATTGGCTCTCTGGGCATACATACCAATAGACTTCCACTTGCACTTAGAGATAATCACCCACGATTATTATTCTAAGTGATCTTCAACATGTCCATCATATTTCTACTGTGCAAGTGCTTATGTAGAGAGTTATAAACGTTTGGTTTTAATCAGTATTTTGTAAGTTTCACATCTCCTCGGCGTACAACTTCTCGTATGAGATGGAATTGCTGTAGTATGATATATAAAATTCCTTGCCTATCTAGTAGCTCCATTTTTGTCACAATTTCTACTGTGTCATTAGTGGTTGGAACCTCCCAAAAGTTCATCTACATGAACTTCTTGATCCATATAATATCCTTTGTTGTTCATAAAACAATAAGGTACTCAACTTCTTTTATAGAATTAAACAACTCTCTTGCTCGAAACTTTTCCAGCTTTTAGTTCTAATTTAAGGTTAAACACTATTTTAGATTGTGATTAGTTTTTTTTATCATTTTGGAAGCTTGCGTTGGTGTAACCCTTTACACCCAACTCTTCCTTATTAGCATAACTAAGAAATTATCCTTTTCGTGCTTCTCAAGTACTAAAGGATGTTCTTTATGGCAATCAATGACCTTCACTAGGATCTGACAGATCTCCTCTCATCATGTCCAATAGATACAAAAAAGGGGATTGAGTACATAACACAACATACATGATAGATCCAATTGCGAATGCATATGGCATCTAACTTGTGTTTTCCATTCTTCACAAGAAATGGGACACTGGGCTCTTGAGAGACTAATCCCATGGGATATGGACAAATTTTCTCTCATTGAGTTCTGCATGTCAAACCCTTTCAACATCTTGTTAATGTATGTGCTCTTTCTTAGGTCAAGAAGCTCTCTAGATTTATCTCTATAAATATTGATACTTAAGATATAGGATACTTCACCTAAACTCTTCATAGAGAAGGTACTTCCTTGATAGGTTTTAACATTTATAGGTTAAGGACGTTATTCCCAATCATTACGTGGAATATAAATATGCTCCCATGAAATTCTTGTAATCATAGTTTTCATCTTTATTTTGACTGAAGTCAAACTCTTACACTATCTTGTCAAATTGAAGATTCCAGCTCTAAGATGCTTGCTTCAATCCCCATGTTGACCTTTGTAGCTTACAAACTTTATTGCATTAATGGACTTATAAAACCTCCAGGCTATGTCACACACACATCTTGATAACTATTCCCATTAAGGATTGTGGTTTTAACATCCATATGCCAAATCTCATAGTCATAATAAGCTGCAATAGCAAGCATGATCCCGGTGGATTTAACGATGGCAAAAGGTGAAAAGATTTCATCATGTTCGATGCCTTGAACTTGTTTGAAGCCCTTTGCAACCAATATGCTCTTATAGGTTTGTACACGACCATCCATATCAGTTGCCTTCTTGAAGACCCGATTACACCCTATGGGTTTTTCTGAAGAGGTGAGTTCACCTCTTTACTAAAATATAAAGGAAGTACAAAACATTCATCTTTTTAGAAAGACAAAAGATATTGAGGGATGCATGTATAATATTCCAAGTAAATAAGCATGTACCAGATACATTATAAAATATCAATATTAGTAGAAATAAAAGTACTAATCCTATTACATGGCTTTCATTGTTCATTACATGATTGTTCCCAAAAGAAAAAGATAAGAGAAAATGATCTAGCTATAGCAACCTAGACATCCTTTCAGATAGCTTGAGATCTACTCATGAGATGACTTCCTTCAAACTTGTCCTTCTCCTTGCTCAGCACCAATACCTGGGTGGTTGGGAAAGCACCCAGCAAAAGGGGAAAGAAAACAAGATATGTGTCACAAAACTAGTCTCATATAATAAGAATAAGTAAAGCAAATAAGAACATGCTAGGTTTCATCATAAGATGAAGGTAACAAGAGTATGAGGCTATATTCAAAATAAACTTGCCATTAGCAATTATATTAAAAAGGATTTGCATGTAAGATAATTTTTTCTATCTAACTAAGTAGGGTTGAGGCACCTACCAGAACTCTAACCTATAGGTGAGGGGAGAATAATACATTCCCAGTCATCTACACAATTATGTAGGGAAGAATAAAAACATTCTCCAGGGCGATTAAATACATGCCCTCTATGGGTGGTTTTACATAAGTACCACTACTTTGAATTAAATAGAACATAAATCTACATGCTAGAAAAGTAATCATGGCAAGAGTAGTCATAATATTCAATAAGCATGGCAATGGGGTATAAGACCCAAACAAGAAGAAATTATAATCTGATTTGAGGCATGAACAACATTAGGATTCAAGAATAGAAGATTTAGGGTTCAATTAAGCCTCATTAAGGAAATATAGGGTTTGGATGAAATTATCCCAACATAGGGTGTAAGGAATGTACATAGTGATATCAATTACTAACTTTCACCACTTTAATTGAGTCCAAGTTCCACTTTGCCTATTTTCAATGTATTAACATGTATTAGAGTACATAGTGTACATTAATGTATAGATACCCTAATTTCAGAACTTTTTAGCAAAACTTAGATTTAAATTTTGAAAATATCACCAATGAACTAATTAGGTTCTCTTGATGAAGAAAACATATTTTTATGTTAATTTTGGAGTTATGATGATTAAGATGTAATTTTAATAGATTTTATGCATTAAATTCATTTTACAAAAAACACCCTTCATCAAACCATGAAATCATACCTTGAAAATATTTTTATTAGATAGAGATTAATTTTCCAATTCCAAAACATATTTATTTGCCACATTTTGATAAGAGGATTAGAAGATATGAATTTTTCGATACTGACCAATAGGAAATTGCCACATCATCAAACCGATTGAGATAATTGAAGAGAGGGATTAAACACCATTTGACCTAAGATCAGGTTTGAAGTTGCATATGTAACCAAACTAGAGCTTCTAGAGAAGGTAAAACAACAAGAAACCAAAACTCTAGAAGAACATGGTAAATAGAGATGGAGATCATCGATTTTAAATATAGAAGCATGAGTTTTAAGCATGTAGTAAGCAATGTATGAGAAGGGGGTTAACAAAACTTGCCTCTAGGAAGGTAAGAAGGTCCAAACAGAAAGGATACTGAGTTTAGAAGGTCTAGTTGCTCCAAGACAAGCTCCTTTCTTGAGCAAAGATCACCTTCTCCACTTTAGAGGTGCAAACCCTAACAAAAGAGCATGGAGATGAGATGTTTTAGGGTTCTAGGTGGAGTTTCACCATGAAAGACAAGGGTTTTGACCTGTAAGAATGTGGGAGGAAGATTATTAGGATGAAAATAAGGAAGGGAAAGGAGGATACTTACTAGTTTTGGTCAAAATTGTTGGTATGTAGGCCCTGAGAGCCAATCATGGGATGATTGATGGGATACATTAAGATTTATTTGATAAACATCAAAGGCAAGCTTCCAATTCTTTCTGGTTCAGTCATATGAGATAGTGATAGAACATATTGAATGTCTAGAGAATGACAGTACTCAATGATGTATGCTTTCAGGTTAAGGACATGGACGATGAGATCATACAGATGCTAAGAGTTTGTACATTCATGTTATGTCCCTAGTCGGATGTCATTATGGAAGGTAGATAGACAGCAATGACACACAATACTAGATTGTGGTGTTGGTTGATGACAGAATCTCATTAGTCATGATATAGAGATATCAAACCAAACACATAGGTACTTGTTAGAGAACAAGTGTACCGAACAAACCCACCATGAGTTTGACACATGGAACCATGACATGGTAGTCACATTCAGTACTCACAGTGATGGTGGTGAATGTGATTCTTTGACTTGAAATCACTACACACAACACATGTCTTTGGGTACACTTTGACATCATCAAACGCAGTCCTGAAACATGGGTTGTTATAAAGGTGATGATTGGGTGGCTTTGACACATGGGGCTTTTGAGGGGTGAGTGATAGATATGGGATTTGTCCCTCCTGAGGGAGATTGATATCCGTGGCCACTTGATGAGTAGGATTGAGAAAGGCGTGCACGCATGTGTGAATCATATGTGATATTGATGTCATAACATATCTCTTCTAATCTGCTCTGAGATCAAGAAAGTGAATGAACGTTGAAAGGATGACTGTTCCATGCCTCGAGTTCATTCGGGATATCAGTGACAAAGGAATTATACATTCACTGTAACACCATACACGGATTGTAGGATTGAAAGTTGTTCCCCAACTTTCTATTTCACTTGGGTAGCACTGATGTGTGACTAGGCACCGCTCTTTGCTTGTATTGTCATAAGGGTTATGGACTTTCACTGCCAACGTGAAAAATACCTGCAGGGTCACACACATAGGATTTAACCTTGAAGAGGAGTTTTGTCCACAAACAATGTTTAGATTGATTACTAAAGGAGTTTAGTAATTCAATTAAACACTCAATCAATTGATAGCTCAGTATCATAGTGTTCAAGGTGTTGGAAAGATTGATTAGAGTATCATATTGATTGAAACTGCAATTGACTATTTCTGCACAATCTACACACCCAACCGATCGGCTCATGTGATGAACCGATCGGCTGAGCTTGGGGAACTGATCGGCTCAGGCTGTGAGTCGATCGGCTCATGGACAGGATGAAATGATCGGTTCAACTGGTCCAACCGAGCAAGTTGGGAAAGTAAGATTGGTGAGAAATTTCTTTTCGTTTCACTTGCCCAATTTGATTGGAACAAGGATTGGTATTAGGTACCAATTTGAAACAAAAGAGGAAAAGTCAATCGGGAACTGATCAGGACCACGAACTGACCGGTTCAGAAGTGAACCGACCAGTTGAGGTGTCCCAACCGATCGGTTGAGGTGTCAACCGACCGGCTCAGGTCCCCAACCGACCGTTTCAGAAATGAAACGATCGGTTCAGGTCACACAGTTGGTTGTTTTTGTGGAAGATCTCGAACCCTTCTACTCCTGCTTTAGTCCCGTATTGCCTGAGGTAGAGAACCATGTCCCATGACCCTCCTATATATAGGGGTATTGGGGGCTTCTCTGACAACAACTCAGTGCAACCAGTTGCTCTGTAAAGTTGTCATTCTCTCTGGTTTTGGTAACTGAGAGAGCCCGAGCAAGTGCCATCCGATAAGGGAGGCACATCAAGGGAAAGACAATTGCAGAAAGCGACTGGTGGCAGGAGAGTGTGTCAGCGACTAGTACATGGATAGGAGGGTGCGACTCCTTACAATTCCTTGTGGGACAAGGAGAATGGAGTTCCAGGTGGTCCGTGTGGACTACTTCAGAGGCGGGAGATTTCTACCACTCGGAGGACAGCTGTCAATCTCGACAGTCTCAGTTAGACCAGGAGTTGACAGTCCCGGTGCGACTAGGTGCTACATATAAACCGTCCAAGACTAGAGGTGAAGACCGCATAAGGCACAAGGTATTGTTGCCGAGCAAGCCTCGGGACAAGGTATGATTCCACAAACCATCCCTTTCCTATTGTATAGACGTTGACACATTTCCTTATTTTGGGTTTGGGGAGGAGAAAATTTTTGTTTCCGCTGCCTTCTCTGCCTCCCCTGAAACCCAACAGTGGTATCAGAGCCACGTCAACTGCTCTATACTTTAAGATTATTGATATGATTGATTTTGGTTTGTCGCCTTTATTTATTGCATACGATGCGAATAAAATTGGCTTTATGCATGTCCAATCCTAAATCCACAAATCCCAATATACATATATGATATGTTATATTAATGCACTCGATACGCTTCACCCTTAAATGAGTTTTGTGGTGGATGTATAGCGTGATTATGGCCAATAAACCCTATCTATGTATGGTTGTATGTGGTTGCTTGCATCTCGATCTGCGCATCGATCTTCCTTCTCCTATTCCTGATGTAACTCGAAATAATTCGAGATTTCTTTCCTACCTTTGCTCCCCCCGAATGTAACTCGGGGTTTATCTTTTTACAATGTAAAATAGGATAGATTTTATTTCCCATTATGTCGAAGAACGGCGAACATCCTGACGACAGCTGAGATGATCGGTTCAAGGAGTGAACCGATCGGTTGACGTTCGAGACGATCAGTTCAAGGAGTGAATCGATCGGTTGATGACCAGTTCGACGAGCGAGATGAGCAGGTGGTGGCCATGAAGAGATGCACGACGACCAGGCGAACCGATCGGTTGGAGGAGCCAACCAATTGGTTGGTGGCACCCAACTGACCAGTCTGATGGTGAGCCGATCATTCATGTGATGAGTTGATCAAACCCAGAAAGGCAAAGCACAGAGTTCATGTGATGTAGACCTAGATGACCGTGATTCTTCTTGGCTCGAGAAATCACATTAGGATGGCCATAATCATCGCTTTTATCATTTCACATGTTTTATGTGGGATATAGCATGTATATGATATGTACTATATATTGTGGTGATTGGATATGTATATGTATATGAAAACCAAATCCCTCATTAAATATTAAGTTTTAGATGCCTTCTAAATGTGACACACGTGAAAAGCTTGATCGACCAAGTGTGGGCACGCCCTAGCGTGGTGCACCGTCTATCTCGTGGAAGCGTGAAGGATGGATATGTGGGTCTGCCCTAGCAGGGTGCATATTCATCATGTTGGATTTGGGTCAGACTTAACAAGGTGACCTAGATAGGATCTAGCACCTTGAGGCATGGAGATGCTCATGGCAAGGAGTTGCATATGACATCTTATCAAGAGTTGCATGTGATGCAATTGGCAAAAGTTGCCTACCTGGAAGATCTAAGTTGTGGGTGACAGCCCTAGATGGTCCATGACTTAGAGGATTTCAGGATCTTGCCCACTAGAAGATTGTACGCTGCAATCTTTTGAATTGATGGTGAGGGCTATCAATTTGAACTAAAATAGTGGGAGCGATAATTAATTAAAGGCCTAATTTTATCGTCAACTTTTCAAATCAATCAAATAAGTCTAAAAGAGTTTTGGACTAAAATTGCACATTTTCCTTTTGTAGTACAAATGGCCACAAACAACAATCACTTTTCTTTGCATTCGGTCCTTGAAAAGGACAGGCTGAATGGGACAAACTTCCATGACTGGTATAGGACATTGAGAATTGTTCTCACTCAAGAGAGAAAGCTCTATGTCCTGGATACTCCAAGACCAGATGAACTCAATCCCATCACATCAATGGCTGAAAGTATGCTTATGGAAGCATACCGAGGATGACATTGATGAGGAGTGCTTGATGATGTGTTCTCTGAACTATGAGTTGCAGAGACAACATGAGACATATGATGTCTCAAGGACACTATCCTAGTATGTCACGACAGAAGGATATCCAGTAAGGTATTCACACACTCAATATGATTGGGTATATGGAAAATCCTGACTAAGATGGATGCCCTTTGAGCCAAGAGTTGGTTATTGGTATGATACTGCAAATGTTATGAGAATCATACAATTCATGATGAACTATGACATGGACAACTTTGACAAGCATTGACAAAGTTGTTGGACATGTTGAGGACAGTAGAGGCAATTATGAAGAAAGACAAACCCTAATCTTTGATGTGATCAATAAAGGGTAAAGTCTTAAGGGTAAGGGCAAAGGAAAAGCTAAGAAGTTTTCTGATGCTAGCCAGCAGCTCAAGCCGTATTCAGCCTCAAAGGCACATGGGGAAAGGGTGTATGAGGGAAGTGCCCTCCATATCTGGAAGAACAAAAGAAGATGAAGGAGGGGATGGAAATCTCCACCTAAGGTATCATGAAATGAACGACTTATTTATCTGAGGTATGTGATACCAAGATATGGATATGCCATATATGATATGTAAGATCAACAAAGAAGTGATGGCCTTTGTGAAAGGACCGACAAAGAAGTACTCATTATTGGGGCAAATGTTTCTGCCATATATAGGAGTATCTTTCAGTTTATTTCATCCTAAAGGGCACGAAATAGAGTTGAGAACTGCTATTTGAATTTGCCAATAGAAACACTTTATTTTTGCATATTGTATGACAATGATGGCAATCAATAAAGAGATGTTTCAATTTCTAAAGATATGATCTTTGTGGCAATGCCTTGTTTATCTTGTGGTATTTGATATGCATAAGATAAAGTGATACCTAAAAGTTATAGATAACTCAAGCAATCAAATTAGCATCAATCATAAGAAATTCATTACTAGTTTCCATGTGATGGATAAATCTAGACTCTTTTGGTTAGAGAACCAGTAAGAGACATGAATATCTTGGACATGATTAATCAATCTTCACTAATGGTAGTGGGAGAATGATTATCCTATCAGGTATAATACATGTGATGTATTTACATACCTATTGGAGCGAATGCTAATACTTCAAACGATGTTTAGAGAAATACCAATATGAATATCTTGAAGTGTTCAAGAATATCATAGATGAAGTACAAATTTGGTAAAGTGTTAATTCTTGATGAGATCAATGAATGAAATACTTGGACCAAATGTTTGAGATCCTTATGAGTGATTATGATAATGTATCATAGTGATCTCATGATTGAGGCATGATGATGTCTAAATCAAAAGGGAGTCATACTCTAAGGAGTTAGAGAATGATTATCAAATAACTAAATTCTTCTTAAATAAAGAATACCCTACAATAATAAAGGACATTAAGAATCACAAAGGTTGTGAGTTCTTATATCCTTGACAGATACACCTCAATTATCTATGTGATGAGTTGTTCATGAGATGAGTCAACTATCTAGATGAATATGAGGAACCAGATTTTGAGTTATGGTAGATGACCATTACATCCTAAATGACTTCCATGTAAACCATAAGGTATGACCTTGATGGTAGCACTCATTGGGATGAAATCCATAAGTGCGAATAAGTCTTAAGTGTTAAGACACATGGATAACATTTTAAGAAGGATGATGCTTGTTGATTGCAACTTAATGACTAAGACATTTGGCATATGGATACTAAAACTGCACTCCTATAAGGAATAAAATAAGGATGTGTACGCGACACAACCTATAAGGTTTATGAATCCACTAATGCAAATGAAGTCTATAAGTTACAATGGACTAATCAATGTGATTGATTGAGTACAAGCAACTAAGAATTGGATCTTTACTTTGATGATATAGTCAAAGGGTTTGACTAATATGTCAAAGATAAAGAAGGGATATGTGATTTAGTGGGAGCGTGTTCACATTCCACATGTTGATGTGAAATGGAAATGTTCTAGAATGGAAATCCAAAAGTGGAAATTATCTTTAAGGAAGATAGAGATGTTTCCTATGAGATAGGAATAAAGATCTATAGAGATAGTTCTTGAAAACCTCTTGACCTGAAAAGAGAAAGCATACATTGGCAATCTATACTGAAGGGTTCAGTGTGCATAGATTCAGTGGGAGAAAACCTATCCATATTACATAGAGTCAGTATCCCAAGGCCAAGTGTCCAATTCTTGTGAAGAATGGGAACATTAAGAATAGATATGGATCTATCATGTATGTAATCATCCCATTATCTTGCATGTATGGACATGGCAAGAATAAAATGCATTCATCATATTGTATGTAGGACATGACAATATGATGTGCTCATCCTGATAACTCGTATGTAGGACATGACGAGTGGATGTCTGTCTACTTCCAGTACGGGTTACTGGAAACCATAAGAACTTGATGAGTACTAGTTCTATGGTGATAAGGAAGAGTTCAATGTAAAGAGTTACACTGATGTGAACTTCCGAAAAGGACAGAAAATTAATCGCAATATATATATATATGGGATATAATAAGTGAAAGTTTGTTGATAATTGGAAACGTTCCAATAAAGCCGTTTAAAAGGAAATGTCGAGTATCCATGTGTTAGAGAACAACAGTGGATGCAATATGGATCTGGAAGTTCATGAGATGAACTTTTAGATATTTCGGTCATTGATGACAAGTATAGAATCCTTGATCATGCAATGTGGCTAAAGGTTAGCAAAGGAATACTAGATCACATATTACGACAACGAAGAGTTGGTTGAGGTACCATTAGCTATGGTGAGCGTATGTATAGAAACCCACATTGCATTCCTTTTAACCATCGTGTGAGGCACCTTAGTGTTTCTATCTTCATCATGAATCCATTTGAGCCTGCTCCTCTATTAGAAACATACTTCTTCAGCCTTCTCAATTTGTAGAAGCTTCCCAGTCTCTCTATCTTGGTCCTCAGTAGATAGCACTTTAGTTGGATTACATCTGAGGTGTTCTGCAGCCTTGTTGTAGATCTCTTTGCTATAAGGGCCATGTTCTTGATGTCATACAGTCCCTTCATCTAGTCCTTTAAGTCTAGCTTTGTTCTCTTTAGTTTCTCAGTGACAATGTACAAGGGGTTTGAAGTGGGTGATGAAGTAGTGAGATTTTACAAAGCTTTATACAAGAAGACTAATGAAGACAACAAGATGACATGCGATCTTCCTATCTAAAGATCACCCCTAAGATGAACCATAGTCTATGTAGTCTTGTTTCTAAGGCTAAGATCAAGGAAGCCCTTTTCTCCATTAGTACTTCAAAGTCACCAGGCCTCGACTGTTTTAACACAAATTTTTTTAGGCGATGTGGAGTCTGATCAAGGATGACATCTGTAGGGAGATCAGATGGTTCCTCTGGGGGGGGGGAACATGTTCAGGAGTTTTAACCACTTGTTTCTAAGACTAATTCCCAAGAAATAGATGGTGAATTCCATGGCTGATCTAAGGCCAATTTCTTGTTGTTTGATGCTTTATAAAATTATCCAAGCTCCCGATGAGGAATCTTAATGTGACTTTTCTAGATTTTGTCTCCGTTGCACAATCTGCCTTCATCAAAGGTTGCTCAATCTCGGATAGCACCCTCCTTGCTTCCAAGTTCCTTCTTGATTTAAAGGTGAGGAATAGTTTCCATAAAGCATGTGTGAAAATGGATTTGGCTAAGGCATATGAAAATGTCTATGGGACATGCTTTGGGATATCTCACATGCTATGGGGTTCTTTGATAGGTGGATTGGACTTATGAAGGAGTGCGTTATGACCACTTTTTTTTTTCTATTTTAGGAATGGTTGCCCTTATGGGTTCTTTACTACTGGTAACAGACTGAGGAATATCTGTAACATACCAGATCTTGAACCCTACCCAAAAAGTTTGACCTTTTAAACTTAGACAAACAAGGTTGAGGATAGATCAAGAAGATGTTTAGTATAACCCTAATAGGCTAATACATGCATAAATCACCCTAATGTAACCTAATGTTCTCCTATTAGTCTTAAATTAGTAATAGAAACATAAAATATGTCACATGAGATAATAATGAATTATATGAAATTTTGTTCAAATAGTCACATATAATTCTTTTGGTAATAATATTAAGATATGGAATATAATTGACTGAGCAAGAGTGATAATAATGGCCATAAATATTAATTTTATCACAAATCATTAATGGAAACCCCAAAAGTGAAATCTAAGTTAAAAATCACGTTCCTTGGGTCCCAATTGCCTTGGGAATCAAGTTCACATTTTTCACATAATAATAACTAATTTAATTCATTTTGGAGAGAGAAGATCTAAGTTTTTCCCAAAATATCAAATAAAATAATAAATGAATCCAAAGAGGAAAATAATTTTGGATTTATAATCTATATCATAAATATAGCCTTTGGTTGAATTTTCATCCAATTTGGAGAAAGGATGCTTAAAAGGTGAAATCAGGAGAAAGAGACTGTGTAGAACCTTCAAAATATTAAATAATTGTACATATAACTCCAACATGTGAAATTGATGGAAAATTCATATCCAACACATTAAATATGACTTGTGGGAGAAGTTTTATTAATTTTAGATAATTTTAGACGTCTCTAATATATTAGGAAAAATAAATTGTGATTCACTTTAATTAAATAAAATAGCAAAAGTCTCCAAAATTGAAAAATTATGCCAAAATCAGATTCTACATGTCCTAATTAGGCTAGATATCAAATTTAATTTAATTTGGACCTTATTTGTACCTTCAATTTAAGTGAGAGAAAAAGGAAAATAATTTAATCAACACTTTACAAAATTCAGATTAGGAACCACCAGCCGGCATAAAGACTAACCGCGGACCAAGGTCCAGTATTTTGGGTATAACTCCCTCATTTCTTAATGAATTTCACAAAATAACTTGCATTGGATTGCAAATTGCATTCTACATCTATCCATACTATATTTGTAGCCTAACATGGAGAATTCGAGACGTTCCTACACTTTTTTTTTCAAGTCTTCTGAAACAACTTCTCACACACCCCCACTTATAAATACCTCTACCTCGGTCTTCCTCAGTTGTTTTGTGAACCTCCTCTCATCCCAATTTTATCATTTCTTGAGTGTGTGGATGTTGGTGGTTGTGTTTTGATTTTTTCTTATATAGTCGTTTCACCCAAAAGTCGAAATTAGTTTTTGGTTAATTTGCGGTACCGCTCCCTAACATGATATTTATTTTTAGAGCATAATTAGACCTCAGGTAAACAACTCTGACACTTGTTCTTGATGATCAATTAGTTAGTTTCATGAACGAATGATGAATGAAGTTTTCCCCCAAACTCTTGGTTAAATTTCTCCTTTTCCATCCGACCTCCTCTCTCACAAATTTCCTACTGATTTGGCTTTTTCTAATTTTGTGATTGGCTCATCTTGCAAAATTCTTATCTTTTAATTTTCTTGTTAAAAAATTAAAATAAAATATGTTTTGAAATTGGAATTTTTTTATTTCTAATAAAAATAGTTTCAAAGTCTAATTTCCATGTTTTCAATGATGGATTTATAGGGATCTAATTAATCAATATAAAAGCCCTAAAATTGGAAACGAATCCATAAGAACTCCAAATTTAGTAAATAAATATGTTTTCATAATAAAAAATCTAATAAGTCAATTGGTTAGGTTTGGGGTTTAATATATAATGTTTTGTAGAAAGGTCTATAATAATGGTTACATTACATATATATGAATCTCGAACCCTAATACATGTGAACAATTTGTATTTAGGCAAGGCTGATCTTGAAAGCAATTAGTTTGGTGAAGAGAGTTTCTAGGACCCTGGTTTAAGGTATGATTGCATCCTACACTATTTTTAATTGAGAAATTTCTATTTCCTCTCATGTATATTAGCATCTCCTATTCTTATTTTTGAGAAATAACCTAAATTGTCTTTCTCTTGGTCCTATGGACAATGGCCTAAAACCCATATCTTTTTCTTTTGAAAATTATGCTTCATGTGAAGTAAGCTTACTTGTTAGTGATCTTGTGATCATAATATATTCTTGAATTTCTTTTGGAATCTTAACTATGCCTTGTTCATTATGGAACTCAATTTGTTGTTATATGCCCACTTTGAGGTGGTTGATAATGATGAACCCTTATGTGGTGATTAATTTGTAAAATCTCACTATACTTTTACTTGCCTCCCTATTAAGCATGTTGTGTGACTTAATAGCCCTAGAGTAATATAATTTGCATTGGTTTTGGATTATGTGCCCTTATCTTTTATTTTTGGGATGGTGGTTATGTGCCCCATACTCGGGTTTCAAATTTAGGAGGTTTGGCCCAACATTATATATATTGGGAGTTTGGTTACGTGCCATTCTCTATCAGGTTTCAAGTTTATGAGACTTGGCCACCATTGTTATTTATTTTGTTCTAGGCTATATTTATCTCACATGCATGCAGGATGATAATGATGGTGATGGGTTATGTGCCCAAATTCTTGATATGTGCTTATGTGGCACCACCTGTTTTTTTATTTATTTTATGGCAAGTATCATTATTTATTGTGATTCTTTTCTCTTGAAACCCACTTGGGTGGTACTTTTCATTACTATGGGAAGCTTATATAATTTGTTGTCCTTTATTCTATATATTGCTTAATTTTCTATTAAGTATGCACATACCAACCTTTGTTTATGTCTTCTATTTTTGTCTTCTTAATGGGGTATGCTTCCAACCCTAGGTGAAGGATGTTAAGGACATGGCATAAAGTTATGGACCTAGCTTAAGGAGTTAAATCTTGGAGACAATCTTGATGTGGTCTAGATTTCCCTCTACATGGATCCTTATGATGTACCTTTACAAGTAAGTTTAAGATGATCTTTTGTAACCTTATGAGAAATTGAATATAGTCAATGTTTTTAATTCCGCTGCTACACTTTGGTTGTTTTGTATACCATAAATAAGATTTGAAAATTTTACACCCACTCCAACATATCTTTTATGTGTGTTTGGACTGGAGGGTGTATTTGGACTGGAGGTTCTATTGTTCAAATTTTTATTAGGGAGTGGTTCCTCTCTGGGATCCTACTCCTTACATCATGGTATCAGAACCCATGGTAGTCCAAATCTGACTATTTCAATTTTGTCTCCCTAACTAGAACCCTTACTTTGCATAGTTCCCCTCTAGGTGAGATGTTCACCCTACAATTGATCTACGTTAATTATGTGATGAGGTTTTAGAAGATCTTACCCTATCTTAAAAAATGATTATGATTTAAATCTTTTGACGCATTAAAGTTTGACTTGAGGATGCAATTAAGTTATGAGGAGATAGTAGGATAAGAAGTCCTAATATGGAAATATTGTGACTTGATTTTCACATTGAATTTTGGCCAACTTGTTGGTTTTACTTTGATATGTTTCTTATAAAAAAAAATTCATTATTTTACTATATGTACAAAAAATTTCTCTAATTTTCTTGATGATTCCTTGACCTAAGTCACAATATAGAGATATGGAAGCTTTTCTAGAGAAACCTTGGATATAGTTGGAATAGAATACTAACCCTAGTATTGAAGTAGTGACTAGAGATATGTGGAATAATATAAAAGTAGTAGTAGACCTACCCTTTGTACCCTATGACTGTTGGATGTTTTTGTAGGGTTGTTAGGTTAGAGACTTGAGGACCTAAAACTCAACCGTAGATGGTTCTGACTTGTTAGTTGGATACATGAAAAACATAAAATTCTAAAACATTCACCACTAAAAGTTATGTGAGTAACCCTAAATGATGTTTAAAGACTTGTTAGGCTAAACCTTTTAAGAGGTGGAGAGTAGTTGGTTGTTGATGTTTGGATCTATAGATTTTGAGGACGAAATCCTTTTAAGGGGTGGAGTGTTGTAACTTACCAGATATTCAACCCTACCCTAGAAGTTTGACCTTTTGGACTTAGCCAAACAAGGTTGAGGATAGATCAAGAAGATGTTTAGTATAACCCTAATACGCTAATGCATGCATAAATCACCCTAGTGTAACCTAATGTCCTCACATTAGTCTTAAATTAATAATAGACACATAAAATATGTCACTTGAGATAATAATGATTTATGTTAAATTATGTGCAAATAGTCACACATAATTCTTTTGGTGATAATATTCAGATATGGAGCATAATTGAATGAGCAAGAGTGATAATAATGAAATTATGTGATAATAATGGCCATAAATAATAGTTTTGCATAACTCATTAATGGAAACCCCAAAAGTTAAATCTAAATTAAAAATTGTGTTCCTTGGGTCCCAATTTCTTGGGGAGTCAAGTTTCACATTTTTCACATAAATATAATAATTAATTTAATTCTTTTTGGAGAGAGAAGATCTAAGTTTTTCCCAAAATATCAAATAAAATAATAAATGACTCCAAAGAGAAAAATAATTTTGGATTTGTAATCTATGTAATAAATATAGCCTTTGGTTGAATTTTCATCCAATTTGGAGAAAGTTTGCTTAAAAGGTGAAATCACGAGAGAGAAAGTGAGTAGAACCTTCAAAATATTAAATAATTGTAAAAACAACTCCAACATGTGAAATTGATGGAAAATTCATATCCAACACATTAAATAGGACTTGTGTGTGAAGTTTCATCAATTTTGGATAATTCTAGATGCCTCTAATATATTAGGAAAGAAAAAATGTGTTTTACTTTAATTCAATAAAATAGCAAATGTCTCCAAAAGGGAAAAATAATGTCAAAATCAGATTCTAAATGTCCTAATTAGGCTAGGTATCAAATTTCATTTAATTTGGACCTTGTTTGTACCTTCAATTGAAGAGAGAGAAATGAAAATAATTTAATCAATACTTTACAAAATTCTTGTTAGGAAACACCAGCCCGCATAAAGAGTAACCGCGGACCAAGGTCCGATATTTTGTGCATAACTTCCTCGTTTCTTAATGAAATTCTACAAAATAACTTGCAATGGATTTAAAATTTCATTTTGCATATATCCATACCATATTTGTAGCCTAACGTAGAGAATTCAAGAAACACTTAAACTTTTTCTTCAAGTCTTCTGAAACAACTTATCACACACCCCCACTTATAAATACCTCTACCCTAGTCTTTGTCGGTTGTTTTTTGAACATCCTCTCATCCCAATTTCATCTTTTCTTGAGTATGTGGATGTTGGTGGTCATGCTTTGATTTTTCCTTACATCATCATTTCACCCAAAAGCCATACGTGGATCTTGGTTAGTTTGTGGCACCGCTCCCTGACATCATATTTATTTGCGGAGTATAATTGAACCTCAGGTAAACAACTCTGACACTTGTTCTTGATGATCAATTATTTATTTTCATTAATAAGTGACAAAAAAAGTTTTCCCCAAACTCTTGGATAAGTTTCTCCTTGCCCATTCAACCTCCTCTCTCGTAAATTTCCTACTAATTTGGCTTTTTGTAATTTTGTGATTGGTTCATATTGCAAAATTCATATCTTTTAATTCGCTTGTTAAAAAATTAAAAAAAAAGTTTTGAAATTGAAAAAATGTGTTCTTTCTAATAATTGATTTCTATGTTTTCAATGATGTATTTTTAAGGATCTAATTAATTAATATAAAAGCCCTAAAATCGGTAACGAATCCATTTGAACTCCAAATTAAGTAAATCAATATGTTTTCTTAATCAGAAAAACTAAATAAGTCGATTGGTTCATGTTTGGAGTCCAAGATCTGATGATTTGTGGAAAGGTCTAGAATTAGGGTTACATTACATATATATGAATCTCAAACCCTAATACATGTGAGTAATTTGTATTTTGGCAAGGTTGATCTTAGAAACAATTAGTTTGGTAAAGAGAGTTTCTAGGATCCTAGTTTATGGTATGATTGCATCCCACATTATTTCTAATTGGGAATTTCTATTTCCTCTCATGTATGTTAGCATCTGCTATTCTTCTTTATTGAGCAATAACCTAAATTGTCTTTCTCTTGGTCCTATGGACAATGGCGTAAAAAGCATATATTTTTCTTTTGAAAATTATGCTTCATGTGAAATACCCTACTTGTTACTAATCTTATGATCAGAATATCTTCTTGACTTTGTTTTAGAATTTTTACTATACCTTGTTCATTATGGAACTCAATTTGTTGTTATATGCCCACTATGAGGTGGTTGATAATGATGATCACTTATGTGGTGATTAATTTGTAAAATCTGAATATAGTTTTACTTGCCTCCCTGTTAAGCATGTTGTGTGACTCAGTAGCCCAAGATTAATATAATTTTCATTGGTTTTGGTTTATGTTCCCTTATTGAATATTTTTGGGATGGTGGTTATGTGCCCCATATCCGAGTTTCAAATTTATGAAGTTTGGCCCAACATTATATATATTGGGAGTTTGGTTATCTGCCATTCTCTACCAGGTTTCAAGTTTATTAGGCTTGGTCACCATTGTTATTTATATTGTTCTAGGGCTATGTTTATCACACATGCATATAGGATGATAATGATGGTGATGGGTTATGTGCCCAAATTCTTGATATGTGCTTATGTGGCACCACCTATTGTTTTATTTGTTTTATGGAAAGTATCATTCTTTATTGTGATTCTTTTCTCTTGAAACCCACATGGATGGTACTTTTCTTCTCTATGGGAAGCCTTCATAATTTGTTGTCCTTTATTCCATATATTGCTCAATTTTCTATTTAGTATGAACATACCATCCTTTGCTTATATCTTCTATTTTTCTCTTCTTGATGGGGTATGCTTCCAACCCTAGGTGAAGGACGTGGAGGACATGGCATAAAGTTATGGACCTAGCTTAAAAAGTTAAAGCTTGGAGATAATCTTGATGTGGTTTAGATTTCCCTCTACATGGATCCTTATGATATACCTTTACATGTAAGTTTAAGATGTTATTTTGTAACCTTATGAGAAATTGAATATAGTCAATGTTTTTATTCCACTGCTACACTTTGGTTGTTTTGTATACCATAAATAATATTTGAAAATTTTACACCCACTCCAACATATTGATAAGCCTTAAATGTGGGTCCAAGAATGGAGACAAGTCTAGGTCATCAAACTTTAGAAATTTATAATACCCGAAAGTTTAAGACTCCTGCAACTAGCACAGGGTCGAAATAGTTTGGGGTCGAACATAGGGATATGAAGAATGGCACTTCAAATCTCAAGTTTCACTTGTCTAAGCACATCGAAAAGTCAAAGGATAAGGTTTTGATGGAATGAGAAAGAATAATAAAGAATCAAGTAGAAAGCCTATTTCCTAGGGGACTTACAAAAAGGATTAAGATTTAGGGGTTTAGCGGTTTTTATGGATATTTTAAGATAAAGGAAAAGTGAGGAGATAAAACTGGTTTTAGCATACAACACGAAGGAGGAAAACTTAAACATAATAAGGGCAGCGGCATACATCCTGCACCCTCTTCTCTCAAAGAAGGTGCCACTAACCATGCACTAAATTCCCTCTCTCAAGGGTACTATGCATAGGATGGAGAGGAAAGATATGTTGGGTCAACCCTGATTCTGGGTACTCTTATACACCTGAATCAGACCAAACTCTAGAGTTTACGACATCCCTCTCTCAAAGTAGTCAAAATGAGAAACACGATTCGAAAACTAGTCAAAAGCATGATCCAAACAGAGGAGACTAGAGCTCAAGTGCTACAAAGAAATCATCCAACAAAAAGGAGCCATACACAGAACAATAAGAGATAAACTCCACAGATTCCAATTAGCATAAAGAGGTAAGAGGGTTTAGCTAGAATGCAGTAGTAAATGAAAGTAAAGTGCTGAAAGAAGGGAAGATAGGTATCGACCTCCTTGATGTAAGAGATCGATATACATAGCAATTGACCCCTAAGGTAACGCTAACCCTGTACCGGGCAGGAGTCCTATTAGGATACGACCGTGTCGGGCTCTTGACCAGTGTGACAGATGAAGAATGTATCGGGAAAGTACTCCCTACCAGATATGGTCGTGTCGGGCTGCTGGCCCTATCGGGCTACAACCATGACGGGTAGGCCATATCAGGTTGGGTATCGTGTCATGTTAGGACATGTGTCGGGTTAGCTTTTTCTTAGGTTCTCGAGTTCCTCATCTTGGGAGTGGATGGGCGAGGCGTCTCTGGTTGAAGCCCATCTAGAGACCCAAAATGTCTAAAGTAGCCTTGAAGGCCGTGTTGCACTGCTGCTGGTACCAGGTCGGGTTCTAAGTGAACTCCTCCCGTACCTCTTGAGTTGGGAGTGTGCTCACCTAATATCACCCGACAGCCTCTGCAAATCAACGTACTAGCTCCTTTGCTCTAAGAATTAGCTCTCGTAGGGTTCCAACCCATCCCATCGTAGGCCTGTAGCTGGTATTTATAAGCAGTGGGCTGGTAGGAGATGCAGCGCTCGTTGGGCCACATGTCCTCTGTCTGCTCTGTTCATGTGGCTTAGGAAGGGGACTGACACGTCTATCACCCGGCACGGCTGGCGGGGCGTCGTGTGCCAGGTTGTGAGTAAATCGTGTTTTCATGTCGGGTAAGAGCTTTGGTGGGCTGCTGCACCGAAGGGTAGTCGTATCGCGCAACCGACCTTGTCGGATTGGCGAACTGTGACGGGTAAGACACCATGTCGGGTAACACACTCGTGTCGGTTTGTCGTGCTATGGGGGCAGTGAGCTGTGATGGGTAGGCCGTGTCGCGTCACACGTCTACTGGACCGAGATGAGTAACTCATTGTTGATGGGTCGGGATTGGCCCATTAACACTCTTTTGGTGGAAAAACAAGAGAAACTCTACAAAAGATAGGCAATGTTATCAAGGGACTCATAGGCATTATATCTATACAACAAATAAGATAAAATAGAGAGGAAATCAGGTTGGAGGTAGTTTTGATAGTAAAATATAATCTCTAGCAACCATAAAATGGGTGTTATCAACTCCCCCAAACTTAGCATTTTAATTGTCCTCAATCAATCTGTACCTATTTTAAAACTTCGTGTGTGGTACCTTTTAAAACCAGACGTAGTCTTTGGATAAGGGCTTAAGTGAATTTTTTAGATGTCCTGAGCAAATTTATGTCTGACTACGAACAATGGA
The DNA here is from genome assembly GCA_963693085.1 of Alisma plantago-aquatica. Classification (NCBI taxonomy): domain Eukaryota; kingdom Viridiplantae; phylum Streptophyta; class Magnoliopsida; order Alismatales; family Alismataceae; genus Alisma; species Alisma plantago-aquatica. Next base: position 359,510,250 of record OY856410.1, read on the forward strand.
CTTTATTTTTTCTACCTTATTTAAGAAAAAAATTCTCTTCAGCTTCTGGGAGACTTTGGTGTATGATTTTGAAGTTAGCTTTCACACCACATTACTTGGGGGTAGAAGGTAGGGTTTTCAGGAAGTCTTAAGGATTTTCGGGTTTTCCTTGCTTTCCATTAGTCATCCATGTACGGGTCCGTTAATGGGCGAGTGGTCCCTGCAGTCCAAGCTAGTTGGCTTTAGAGCAGTGATTTCACATCCTACATACCACTGTCCCGGATCTACCATGCCTAAAGATGGGTACTTTTGGGGAGACAAGTGTTTTTTTTGGGCACAAATCTCATTCTTTTATTCACTCTCATAAGGCTTTCCTCTCTTTTTGGAATTTTGATGGGTAGGGAAAAGGGAGTTTGCTGTTTGGGCAACTTTTTCCTTCACATGCATATCTCTTAGGTGTTGCGAGATTATTTTTCAAAGCTGGCGTAGAAAAGTTGTAGCCTTTTTCAATTGAGACTGCATTTTTAAGAGAGCATAACAAAAATGTGCACTGCCTTAGATACAGAGAGAACAATATTGGAAGAAGTTGTACCAAAAATTTACTATAAAGTGATTTTGTACAATTTTTGAGAAACAAGCAGTTGTGTATATATTGTGTATGCATTGCTTTCTATCATTCATATATACATGTATACATAGATTATGTTAAGAAAAGGAAATGGGCAAAAAATGGGAAAATTTTAGAGTACCTCTCTCACTGATGCTATGGATCCCACCCCCCAAACTTACCCCACTCTCTATCCCAGAGTTGTGAGATAAATAGGATAGGATAGGCATAGATCAGTGAGGGTTCAACGAATGCACGCGCCCTTGGCAGATAAGAGCTTTGTCACATATTCTCCTCATAGGCTGTGGTAGCCGAGGTTGTGGAGCTTATCTGGCGTCCTTTTCAGGGCTACCACGTTATAGATCCAGTGCAGCACGTAGACACCGCAGTCATTTGATAAGGGAACTTGTTGTGGACCGTGGTGGCAGTATTAGAGATCATAGCAGTTGGCTGCCGAGTCATCAAGATAGGGATGGATCAAAGACACCACCTCGGCATAATATTTTCTTGCTAGCCACTTGAGGGATGTTGTCGGCGTAGATGCACACTCCATCGGGTAGTCACTATTGGCGTCGGAGATGTTGTCGAAGAAGTCGACGTGTGGATGGGTGTACATCATCAGGAGTGTCCAGTGGTTGTCATGTAGCATAGGTAGACAGATTATGCGCGTCAGACACTTCTTTACTTCAAGCTGGAACAGCTGGCATGCTCCTATTTTATCAGCAAGGCACAGGGCATTGAACAACATCGAATGGGTGATGTAGGGATGTCCAATCTTCTTATGTAGGATGGGGATGTAAGATGACACCACCATCATATCTAGACACCCTCCTACCTTGACTAAGTCTCGTAGATCATCTAGGGGAACAACTACATTATCTTTTTCATATATGTCATCTACAGTGTTAGAATCAACAAGTCAAAGAAGTATTTGTTGACCCGTTTCTGAGATAAATAACTGGACGCGGAACGGTCGAAGTTGCCAATAAGAGATTCGGTGATGACATGTGAAGTAGAATCACCTTCAGTGGCGAGTATAGTTTGCAGATGTTCTATCTTCTTGCCTATCCTGAAGATGTCAGAAGCACCCTCGACTTCATTCCTTAGAGGACTGTTGGGTTGAGAAGAATATGAGTCAGAATATGAAACAGTGTCTGTCTCCAACAGGTCCTCTGGAAGCTCTATGTCCCAGAAATAGCACTTGTCTTTGATCAACAACAACGCATATATGCTCCTTAGCTGATAGAAATCTTGGTCCTAGAGTTGTCTTATGTATCTGAAGATGTTTAGCAACTCCATGGCACACAAGACGATGAAGGCGTTATTTCCACTCCCCGAGTCTTCTTGAACTGGGAAGTCTCTGATTGCATAGAAGTTCCAGACGCCACTGTGACATTGGACTCCTTGTTTAATGACCTGGTGAAGGCACAAAGGAAGAATCCTGAGGTGCTTATCTTTGGGGTGGACGAAGACGTGCTCCAAGTAGAGGACCTCCGTGTTGCATCAGCTAAGTAGAGTGACATCATGGGAGCAGAGGTCGGCCAGACAGAGGAACCAATACTTTCTAAGCTTGTAGGGGGCTAGCACCAGGCTGGGATTGTTCTCTTCAATTTGCTTCAGCGTATCAACCACTTGCCTTGTTTCGTACATCCCTTCTAGTAGTCTTCTCGCCAAGGCCAAGGTGGCATTGTGGATTGGCTGTCATCCTATCGTGATGGCGATATTCTCAAGCATCACGCCTTCCAGGTCCATGAACAAGATCCTCCCTACAACGGCTTCTGAGCAAAACATAGAGTGCTCTGCATCATATGAAGAAGTACATGGTTCTCCAGATGACGGCTTCTTCTGCTGCCTGCAGTCTCAGGACCATGTTCAATAGTTGTTGGTCCTGGTTCATCAGGTATCCGATGGCGTGCCTGTCAAAGTCGGCCATCTCAAAGGATGGGATCTCCGATGGGGTAGAAAATGCGTCATCCATCGAAGTCCTCTCTCTAGGGGGTTGCTCAACAATTGAGCTATACATATCGCCCCCTTCTCCCTCAAATGTCTCAGATGAATCCTCCACTAGGCATTCAGGTATCTCTTCTACATCTTGTATTGGGTCTAACAGTTGAAGGATTGTAGATATGTCGATGCTGCAAGTGCTCCCCTATCCTGTGGGAGCCTCGTCAGCGGTTCTGTTCGTACTCTCTTCCTCAGGCATTGTAGAGGGCCCGCTGGAGGTAGATGAGGATGACGAACTGGAGGAAGAGGATGATGATGATGATGACAGAGAGGGGGAAGCCTGTGGTGATGGCAATCTTCTGTGATGCCTTGAGCGGCTGTAGCTATCCCTCTCATCAAGCCTCTACTCGATGGCGTTGTGGCGTTGGAGTGCTGCTTGCATCGTGTTGTTTAGTGCCTTTAGTTGGCCAAGGAAACCAACTAGAGTTAGCAGCTAATGCTCCTACTCACTTAGCCTCTGCTGGAAGACCTAAAACTTACGGGTTAGGGAAGAAAAAGTGAAGCTGTGATTGCTCGTTACCTACTACAAGTTGTCGAATTCGAAGCTGAAGGCCTGCCCCAACTAAGAGGGGACTGCCACTGAGCAACTTTGACTTCAGGTGGTGCTCCTTGCATTGGTTGTACGGCCCAATGCATAGGCATCATCTATCAGGGCCGAGTCCACCTAGACAGTACGTGAGTGTGTGGCCTATGGATGAGATGGTGGCACCTTTGCAGCTGCCTCCATCTCCTCAATGTGGGATCGTGGAGAAGGTTGCGGAGTAGGCATATGTTGATTGACTATTCGGCTCTCAGCTTCCTCCTCCATAGCGATCGTCGGTATATGGTGGCGGTGTCGGCGTCGGCTGTACAGACCTGAGCTCTGCCTCCAACAGCTCAGTGAACACCTCTTCACTGTAGTGGGAGGCATCTGACCGCACCAATGCCTATGCCGTTTTCGGCAGAGATGAAGCTTTAGGCACTGCAGCTATTTTTCTGTTGCAGTGGCCTCCGAGGCGATGACTGTTGTAGTGGCCTCTGTGGTGTCAACGACCTCCCCGACTGTCGACATTTCTTTTGTAGCTATGGCGGGCATCATTGTGATCATTGTGGCTGGTTCGGTGGTGGCAATAGAGACCACCAGAGTGGCAGTTGTTGGTTCTGTGACGATGCTGGTTGGCTTGGTGGTGGTGGCGACAGGCGAGTCTTCAATGATGATTGTCGATGATTTGTCCCGCCGAGCATCAAGGGGTGCGGGCCTCCCTGCGGCGACCATCCTCTCCTATATGGCCATGATGGCGGCGTAAGCAGCTTCAATAGTCAGAGCTTGGACCTCTTCCATTGTAAATACCAGCTTTTTTGTGTCGTAGTTGATGCAGAGTGGGAGTGGCAGGAGGATATTTGTCCTTGCAAACTTGTAGAAGAGGTTGCGGTCTTCCTTCTTGATAATGTTTGCCCTTGTGAGGAACTTGATGTCGATCTTGTCATCACGTCGGGTGTGCGACAGGCTGAGCAGCTCCCTCGGGTACCCTAGCCCTACCGCTATCAGGTTTACGGCCCCTCCCATGTTGTACTCCTTGGTGGTGTCCTTTATAGGGTGCAATCAGTTTAGCAGGAAACGCCCCAGGTTGATCGGCTTGCACTCCATTATGTACCAGATAATATGGAGCTCTTCAGTATGGAGGTTGCTCGTCTCATACTTACTAAAGAGCAGCCTTTTCATGATCTTGTGCACGATCTTCCAGAAGCATGAGTGGACCTCCATCACTTTGCTTCCTGACTTGAAGGAGGATTCGCTCGTCAGCTTCCTCCATAGCGCGATTGGGTCAAAGCCATCGTCTTCGGTGATTTGGGCACCGTTATTGAGCAACTCTCTCTCAGCCTCACTAGAAGAGAATATCTCGTTGAGTAGCCTCTCTGAGATATCATGCTCAATGTTGTAGAAGCACCCTTGGAATCTGTCCGCTCCGTCTTTGGTCTCCTTTGGTGTATTTGGAACTCGACACAGGGAGGAGATTAACTACTTTGTGAGATCGGTATAGGAGGTAGAGTAGCTGAAGCATATCTTCTGCAGTCTGGAAGCTTCTAAGACATTTTCTAGTCTGTCAAAAATGCCAATCAGGTGGAAAAATGCTTGATGGAAGAACCGAGTTGTGTGGTAAACTTTTGCCGCCAACTCGGTGTAACTTCATTGGTGTTCCTTGTCTCTGGGCACGAACTGGCCCGTCGAGTGGGTTAGGACCTTTGGTTCTGCCATCGTGGTTGGGGCTGGGGCTGCTTCTATTCTGGGCCACTGCTCAGCCTCAAAGGGCCCAGCCGTCTCAGGATTGGGGTGTTTCTGCCCGGTGGTAGCTTTAGTCGTGGCCTCAGTGTTGATCCTCAGGCCATGTTCGTCAACTTGAATTATGGTTTTCTTGGTTCGTGCCATTTTTCTATAATGATTTGGATAAAGAAATTAAGTCAAAAAAAGTTGTTCGATCAAAACTTTATTTTTTCGGTATCGGGCATAAAGTAAAAGTAAAAGTTGTGCCCGATACAGGTTGGGCGATACGTGCAACATCGATATTAGGTCAGGCACTTAACAAAATCCAGCGCACGATATGTAAGTATCCGATATCAGAAGGTTGATATGTTTTTCAAACGGTACTCAACACAAACTGATATCGGGCAAATGGTGAAAACAACGCACAAGTGAGGTCGTCATCGAGGAAATGATAAGGGTTGGGCGATATGTATTAAGCGACAAACCAGTATCAGGTAACTCCACATAACTGAGTTTGTGCGGTATGGATGCTCGATAGACGTGTCGCATGATTAGGGTGAAAACATGATAACATCCTTACGCAATAAAATAATAGACGCACAATGCTTCGTGTCGGGCAATACTCATGTCGTGTGGCATTGATTAAAGTGTGGCGAAATAAACTAAGCAATAAGGTCACCGTCGCGAGCTCAAGGATTTTACCCGATGTAGATGTGTTGGTCATAGTGTCATGCGATATGGGTGTCGCCCGACACAGGCATAAGACCGATGTAAAACAAAATGGTAGGAAATCCGACACGCTTATCGCGCGATAAATGAAAACTCTGTACGCATTAAAAAGGATCTGCCCAACACAGGCTAGAATGTGATATAGTGGTGCATGATAGGGTTGGTCGATACGGTCTGCGTGACATTCAGTCACGTGATATGTAGGGCACCATAGGTTTTACCTTTGTCGGACAGTGCGACACGAAGGTCGATAGGCTAAGGCCGACACGGGAGCTTGAGGTAGCAAGAGAGTGTGTTGCAATTAGTATAGGGTCAAATACAGGGATAGGAAGAATGATGCTTTAGAACTAAAGTTTCACTTGTCTAAGCACGTTGAAAAGTCAAAGGATAAGGTTTTGATGCAACGAGAAAGAATCATAAAGAATCAAATAGAAATCCTATCTCAAAGGGGAGTTACAAGAAGGATTAAGATTTAGGGGTTTAGTGGTTTTTATGGAGATTTTGGGATAAAGGAAAAGTGAGGAGATAAAACTGCTTTTGGCATACAACACAAAGGAGGAAAACTTAATAATAACAAGCGGCAATAGCGTACATCCTGCACCCTCTTCTCTCAAAGAGGGTGCCACTAACCATGCACTAAATTCCCTCTCTCATGGGTACTAGGCATAGGCTTTAGCAGAAAGATATGTCAGGACAACTGTGATTCTGGGTACTCTTGTACACCCGAATCATACCAAACTCTAGAGTTTACGACATCTCTCTCTCTCAAAGGAGTCAAAACGAGAAACACAATTCCATATCCAGTCAAAAGCATGATCCAAATAGAGGAGACTAGAGCTCAGACACTACAAAGAAATCATCCAATAAAAAGGAGCCATACACAGAACAATAAGAGATAAACTCCACAAATTCCAATAAGCATAAAGAGGTAAAAGGGTTTAGTTACAATGCAGTAGTAAATGAAAGTAAAGTGTTGAAAGAAGGGAAGATAGGTATCAACCTCCTTGATGTAGGAGATCGATATACATAGCAGCAGACCCCTAAGATAACGCTAACCCGGTACTGGGCAGAAGTCCTATCGGTATACGACCGTCTTGGTCTCTTGACCTTATCGGGTCGTGAACTGTGATGGGTGAAGGATGTATCGAGAAAGGACTCCCTACCCGATATGGTCGTGTCAGGCTACTCGCCCTATCGGGCTATAGCCATGACGGGTAGGCCATATCGGGTTGGGTATCGTGTCGTGTTAGGACATGTGTCAGTTAGTTTTTTCTTAGGTTCTCAGGTTCCTCATGTCAACTATGGTTGGGCGAGCCATCTTTAGTTGAAGACCAGCTAGAGACCCAGTATGTCTGAAGTAGCCTTGAAGGTCATGTCGCACTGCTGCTATCGGGTCGAGTTCTAAGTGAACTCCTCCCGTCCCTCTCGGGTTGGGGGTGTGCTCACCTAGTATCGCCCGACAGGTTGTGTAACTTGACACACTAGCTGATGTGCTCTAAGAGTTAGCTCTCATTGGGTTCTGACCCGTCCCATTGTAGGCATGTAGCTACTAATTATAGGAAGTGGGCTGGTGGGAGATGTGGCTCTCGTTGGGCCACGTGTCCTCCGTCTGCTCTATTCACGTCGCTTCGGAAGGGGACCGACACATATGTCGCCCAACATGGTTGGCGGGGTGTCACATGCCAGGTCGTGAGTAAATCACGCTGTCATGTCGAGTAAGAGCTTTGGCGGGCTGCTACACCAAAGGGTAGCCATATCGTGCAATCGACTTTGTCGGCTTGGCGAATCGTGACTGGTAAGGCACCATGTCGGGTAAAGAGCTACAGTCTGTCAGAGCCTCCACGTGACACACTCATGCCGGTTTGTCATGTTATCGGGCAGTGAGCTGTGAAGGGTAGGTCGTGTCGTGTCGCACACCTATTGGGCCGGGACGGGTAACTCGTTGCTGATGTGTCTGGACTAGCCCATTAACACTGTTTTGGTGGAAAAATAAGAGAAACTATGCAAAAGATAAGCAATGTTATCAGGGGCCTAGTAGGCATTATTTCTATACAACAAATAAGATAAAATGGAGAGGAAGTCATGTTTGGAGGCAGTTTTGATAGTAAAATATAAAGGCTCTAGCAGCTATAAAGTGGGTGTTATCACATATCTTTTAGGTGTGTTTGGACTGGAGGTTCTATGTTTCAAATTTTTAGTAGGGAGTGGTTCCCCTCTGGGATCCCACTCCTTACATGATCCTTTGTTACCCCTGATATTTATGCTGGTTATGGAATCGTTCTCCAATATAATGGAGGAAGATACTCAAAAAGGGGAAATAAATACCTATCGAAAGTGTTATGACCACAATTGTGCTTAATTGGTAAACTAGGGTTTACCTGAATGATTACATGCTTGATTAGATTGAACATAGCTTAGACTTGATTAATGATAGATGATCAATTGTGATGTTTCAAACCTAAGAAGAAACTCTAACTATGATTTTAGTTTGAAGAATTAGGGTTTGAGAAATATAAACCCTAATCGATAAAAATTAGGGTTTACTTGGATGATTGTATGCTTAATTAAGTTAATCATTGTTTGAATTTTGATTAATGATGGTAGTTAAGTTTTTATGTTTTAAATACAATAAGAAGTTTTAACCATACTTTGATCCACATAATTAGGGTTACCATTTGAAAACCCTAATCGGCCCAAATTAGGGTTTTGATAGTACATGAATATGGAATTTGATCAGGATAGCAGTGTGGTAAATGGCTTTTCATATTTTCTACAAATTTTGTATTTAATTGAATTTTGGATATGATATGGGTAACTCAATCATGCATTTTAGTGAAAAAGTTCAGAATATTTGAGTGTTCTTTGAATGTGGTTCTCGGTCAAACTATACTTCAACTGAAATGGTGATAGAGTGCTTTTCAACACTGTAGTATTAGATTTTTAATTATATATTGGTAACTCCAAATGATCTAAAATATTTATTAGAGATCTAAAACTCAATCATAAATAATATATTTTTTGTAATTTTTGGAGGATCAGTTAGCTATTTAGTAGACGAATTACAATAACTAACATTTCTGCAGAATTCTAGAAAGTAGTGTACTATTATATTTTTAATTATTTAATGGGAGAATGTAATGATCTCAAATTTTAACTTAAAATTAGTAACTCAATTGTACACAACATGATAAATTATCATAATTTTTGGAAAAGGTTTGATATCATAAATACATGAATTACAGAAACCCTTTTATGACAGAAAAATCTGCTGAAATAAGAAAAAGTTAAGTGAGGGGTCAAAGTGCAATTGACCCAAGCAGCTCAATTGCTCTATATGGTCAACCTAACACCCTATCGGCTCTCATGATTCATAATTCATTCCAGAGAAATGCAATCCTAGAGATAGAGAGAAAGGGATATTTAGGGCTTGAGAGGAGAAAGTGGTGGAATGGCTGAATTAGGATTTTGCGGTCTGAGGAATGGTGAAATCAAGTAAGTTTAGCTTCTTTGCATAGCCTTTCATGGTGAATCTTCTCTAACATGTAAATATTCCGTCCCTCCCCTGATTTGATCCGAATTGGTATCAAAATTTCCCCCTTTCTCATTCTTTCTTCATAATTCCTCATTTTTAGGGTTTCCGAGTTGAAAGGAAGAAGAATTGGGTGAATTGCTAGGGATTTGATATGACTTTGAGATTTTCAGGGATGCACTTCATTTTAAAGGTGTTTTTACACCTTAGGGTGAGTGGGAACTTCCTTTAAATAGTACATTTCACGAAATTTGGTTAATTTATCCATAATCTTCAATTTGCTTAGTATGCGACAATCAAACCCTAAATTTTCATTTTGATCTATTTTTTGTAAAATTATATGAAATGGATTCTTCTTTTTTTTGATGAATTTTAAGTGAATGAGGTAAATTTAACCCTAAGGATAGGGTGTTCAATGAATCAAGTAATTGTGATATCAAAGTTCTCAGTATGAGATGTGGTGATGCTTAACAGTTCAATTGCATGATTTTAGTGTATGAAGTGCCAAGTTGACATGTATTCTGTTTATTTAAGAATTTTAGTCCGCCTGCATGTATAGTATGTTGATTACTCAGTATATTATAGTATTTTGAATATACTACTCTTCCAAGTTTATAATGATATACATGTTGTATTATAACTTCAAATAAATAGACGTGACACCATAGAGATACCCGAGTCAAGTATGAGTAAGAGAAAGATACAATGTAGTCAGAGTTTTCTAGATTTAATAAAATAATAGACTTAAGGGCCCTGACACCTTAGACCCCTTTGAGAGGTCTGTGTCTTAGGGGTGAAACGACCTAACCCTGGCAGTGTCCATCATACGGGGGTCGGAAAAGTGTGTCCAACATTAACCAGACGTCCTGGTGGCACAAGAGTATAGTTTGTAGTGCCCAACATTAACCAGACGTCTTAGAGACACTAGAGAGCAGTTTACAGTGTCCAACATTAACTAGACGTCCTGGTGGCACTGGAGTATAAAAAAGTGTGTCCAACACTAACCAAACATTTTGGTGGCACGACTTTACTCTCTGCATGTGTGCTCAGGTTAGAGGAGGAGTCCAGTTTAGGCCAGCGAGCCATTTTCCTGCAGAAGACCAGGACAGAATTTAGACTTAGCATTCCCGGGTGTGTCTGCTAAGTCTTGTACGGTGGGATCGTAGTGCATTGCGAGTCTCATATGTAGGGTACACTGCATATGATCAGGGCATAAGCTAAAATATGATCATATAGGTTTAAAGAGTTTCTTATAAGTAAAAAGAGTTAAGAATGATTTGAATACAGTTTCATAGTAATTGTTCTTTAAATGCAATATTAACATTCTCTATTAGTTTAACTGTATTGTTTTAGATCTTCTTAGTGTAGTAATTATTGTTGTTATAATTGATATCAGTTGCTCAAAGGTATAACTGTAATTATATCAGTGCTTTAGACTGTTTCTTTGAAGTTCTCATTCACTGAGCGAGTAGGCTCACCCCTCTACTCAAAATTTTTAGGGAAACCACATGGACTTAAAGAAGGTCAAAGCATCAAAGTAGTTCTACCACATAAGTTAAGTATGAGTTTAGTTAAGTTTAGTCTGTCCCTGTCACTCTAGGTCCTTGTATAGATATGAGAGAGTTATAAATGATATTTGTATCTTTGTTTCCTTAATAAGAGAGAATGTATCTGATTATCATGTCATATGTACATGGAAGTGTGAGAAATAGAATGAGTATATGAATGTGTATCATTAAATGTTGAGATCATATTAAAGTAATAAAAGTTTAATTCTCTTGTAAAGTTGTTTATGTGATTGAATGCGAGAAAATAAAGAGTTGAAATAAAAAGAAAAAGTCACGAGTGAACTTTGTATTAAGTGTAATCCTCTTAGTCATTCCCTAATCTCATTATTTGTGGTAATCGTGGGATGTGGGTGTGACAACTTTGGTATCAGAGCTTAGGCTGAGTCACCAGGGACCATTAGGGTGGAAAGTTAGAGTTATAAGTGTGGTATTAGGAGTTGATGTGTTAATAGCTCTGGGGAGTTTGGGTATTTGGATGCCCTGGCTAGGTATCTGAATACTTATATTGACCAATATCAAGATACTCTATCTATTTTTCTCTAGATGCCCTATCCAGGTATGCAGAGGAAGAATGGGCTAGAGAGAGATCCTAGAAATCTTAGGGTTAAGAGATCAAAAAGTAATGAAGAAGTAAGAGATTAAATATAGAACGTGATACAACTCTTGCTTTATATTGCTTCTTTTATTGGAGATCAATAGAAATGCTCTTATATGTATGAATTTGGATTATTGGTTTGTAGAATATATATGGTTCTTTATTATTGTTGTGTATCATGATGTGATTTAGTTATTGTTATTATTCTATGTATCTAGTAGACCAGAAGTTATGTATAAATGAGTTTTCCCTAAGTGGATATTCTTTCCACATGTTTGAGATTAATAGGAATTGGTTAATCCTGAGTAGCTCTTGGCTTTAGGACTACAGGTTCGGCCTGGTCTGGCTGGTAAGATGCGTTACTGGGATCTAATGAATCCTATTACTAGTATAATAAGAGTAGACTCTGGATAAATTAGACCCACATCATAGTGAGAATGTACATACACTAAGATGTTGAAACATATTTGAAAGATTAGAATAGCTAAGAATCAGTTGGAACTCAAAGATCCAACTTTGGGACCTCATATGAGAAACCCTTAATTGGGAATAAAGGAACACGAAAAAAGGTTCAGATTAAGTTTAATGATTAGTATTATATGAACTTTAAATATGAAATATGGAAAAGATATGAGAAAAGTATGTAAGAGCCAAGGTAGTAAGAATCAATCATGAGGAATGAACTATATAATCAAGTACAATGTTTTTATGTACTCCAGAGCAAAGGGAAAATAGAGGAAAGAGTTAAGTAGACAATAAGTAAATATAAGTGAAGATTCTTCATAAGAGTTAAAGTAAAGAGAAATGGATGAACATGTAAATCATAAGACTAGAACAACAAACTAGTTTCTAAAAGAAGAACAAAAATATAGTTTAATAAATGAATAAGTCATACAAAGGTAGACTATATTCAGGAAGGAGAAAACTTGATTGAAAGAGAAACTATGTTTCACCCATGCATGATCCGTTTGATTTAAAATGAAGGATATGTAATGTATTAAACATGAGTTGAAACTAGTAGAGAGATTATTGATTTAGAATTTTAACTCACATTAATAGAAGGATAAAAAGAAATATGTGCAACATGATATACATGATCATACACATGAATAAGCAACATGGTCATAAGAGAAAATTAGAAGTTAAAGGTGATAGGTGGAAGAGTAGTATATGGTAAGAGGATTATGGAAAGTAAGGAAGGTTTTGAAACATGGTGGAGTAATATAGATTATAAAAGAAAGAGTTTGTGAGATTCAAGCAAGTGATATTTAGTCTAGTATCCCTGTTGATAACTAATTAAACCTACATACGAGAAATGTATTAAGGGAATGTTTGAATATAAGAATTCCAAGTCTTAGAATCATCTTCTCTTTCATATCTTCCTTAATTAGAGAAATGTGGCTATGAAGTGATAAGAAAATGAATCATATATGATGCATAACCACCATGGTAGAGACATCTAGTGAATGTAATAATGACACACAATATGATGATGAAACCCTAGTAGGGTAAATTGAGATTGTAATCTATCTGAATGGCCAAGTAAGATAAAAGAAATTCAAATGATAAGATAAAGAAGACTTTAGTAAACTTGTGAGATCCAAAGTTTGACTTTCAAATTAAGGGAGCAAATTCACACCACAATAACTGCATGCTACTGATATAGACCAAACCCTAAATTGTTTTGAGTTGTAGTAGTTCAAGGGTTGTCACTAGTGATTTGACCTTGAATACTAGTATCTCTATAAAACAAGATTATGTGATTTGCACTATGAGAAGTAAACTAGCACTGATAGTAATTCAAGGTTTAAAGATAGCTAATATGAAAGGTAGATAAACAATATGGAAATGATTCGGAGTAAAGTGTAAGACATAAATTTGAAATGTAACAAGTGCGTTTGAAACAAAAGGAGAAATACAATATGAGTGAAGTGCAATATGAGATAAATTCTTGCAGTGATAGCAAGAATAATGAATGATATATTCATACCTTGTATGTTTCAACTTTAGGGATGTTTAATATACATCATCAAAATGAGAAGGATAAGTTGCAAAAAGTACGTAGTAATGAATGAGGAGAGAGATAAGAGAAAACAATGGATTTTAGGAATATGTGAATTTGTTTTTAGAAGTATAATTTGTTGGAGGTATATTAAGGGATGTAAATTGGTTCTACGTATGATTTCAGTATACATGTTCAAGCAATATGTTAATTAAAGGTGTTTGATAGTTTAAGTCATTCATACCAGTAATCCATCTTAGTATTATACAATTGTGGTATGGTGATATGGGTTGAATGATGGAACAAATGGAGGGTTACCCTGAATAAGGTAGTCTTACCTATTCACTCATATGAATAGAAGGGATGATAAACATATTGTATTGATATGTAACCCTAATGAGGTATAGCTTGTTATACCTAGATTTAATATAATTAAGTGATGGTAATTGGGTATGAATAGTCCTTAAATGACTAATACAATCATGGAGTACTCGTTTACTGTTGTTGAAACCTTAGGATGATATAATCTGATGGTTACACCTTGAATTATGTGTGGGTTCATACTTGAGCATAGTATGGAATGTGATGGTAATGCTTCACCTTATGCATCCATGATCCAATGGGGATGCCGTGAGTAATAATGTACAATTGTTGTTGAATTTATTATTTTAACTCAAGACTGTTTTGTTATTTGAGTAGCATAATAGTAAAATTCAAGAGAACATGGTGAACTCTCTTTCATGACTTAGAGGTAATACATAACAACAGTACATATTGAGCCGTATGAATTGAAATAGTTGGATCAGATTATCAATGTTGAGGTAACACCTCAAGAGTATGAAAATTTCGAAATGATTGTTTCTTTCTCTATCCTATGATTGATTTTGGCATAAAGAATTCATTTGTTATCATTGAGCAGTCATGATTTAAACATGTTGTGATTTAGTAAAGAATTAAAGGACTTAATGTTGAAAACTGTATTCAAGTATGAAATACTAGAATATAATGACATGTAAGATTTCAGAAGCTCAAAATAAACCTTGAATGTACTTCACTTGCATATTTATGTTTCGGGGGGGGGAATTGTTATGACCACAATTGTGCTTAATTGGTAAACTAGGGTTTACCTGAATGATTACATGCTTGATTAGATTGAACATCCTTTAGACTTGATTAATGATAGTAGATCAATTGTGATATTTCAAACCTAAGAAGAAACTCTAACTATGATTTTAGTTTGAAGAATTAGGGTTTGAGAAATATAAACCCTAATGGGTAAAAATTAGGGTTTACTTGGATGATTATATGCTTAATTAAGTTATCATTGTTTGAATCTTGATTAATGATGGTAGTTAAGTTTTTATGTTTTAAATACAATAAGAAGGTTTAATCATACTATGATCCACATAATTAGGGTTAACATTTGAAAACCATAATCGGCCCAAATTAGGGTTTTGATAGTACATGAATATGGAATTTGATCAGGATAGTAGTGTGGTAAATGATTTTTCATATTTTCTACAAATTTTGTATTTAATTAAATTTTTTATATGATATGGGTAACTCAATCATGCATTTTAGTGAAAATTTTCAGAATATTTGAGTGTTCTTTGAATGTGGTTCTCGGTCGAACTATACTTCGACCGAATTACTGATAGAGTGCTTTGTAGTAGTGTAGTATTTGATTTTTATTTATTTATTAGTAAGTCAAAATTATCTCAAATTTTTATTGGAGATACAAAACTCAACAATAAATAAGATACAAAATTTTCATAATTTTTGAAGGATCTTTTAGCTATTTAATACACGAATTACAGTAACTGACACTTCTGTGGAATTCAGGATAACAATGTACTATTATATTTTTAATTATTTAATACGAGCTTGTAATGATATAAAATTTTAAAGAAATATTAATAACTCAATTATACACAACATTATAAATTATCATAATTTTTGGAAAAGGTTTGATCTCTTAAATTCATGAATTACAGAAACCTTTTTATGCAGAAAAATCTGTTGAAATAAGAAAAAGTTAAGTGAGGGGTCAAAGTGCAATTGACCCAAGCAGCTCAATTGCTCTATATGGTCAACGTAACACCCTATCAGCTCTCATAATTTTTAATTCATTCCATAGAAATGAAATCCTAGAGAGAGAGGGAGAGTTAGGGCTTGAGAGGAGAAAGTGGTGGAATTGCTGAATTAGTGTTTTGCGGTCCGAGGAATGGTGAAATCAAGTAAGTTTAGCTTCTTTGCATAGCCTTTCATGGTGAATCTTCTCTCACATGTAAATATTCCGTCCCTCCCCTGATTTGATCTTAATTGGTATCTAAATTTCCCCTTTTCTCATTCTTTCTTCATAATTCCTCATTTTTAGGGTTTTCGAGTTGAAAGGAAGAAGAATTGGGTGAATTGCTAGGGATTTGATATGACTTTGAGATTTTCAGGGATGAGATTCATTTTTAAGGTGTTTACACACCTTAGGGTGAGTGGGAACTTCCTTTAAACAGTACATTGCACGAAATGTGGTTAATTCATCCATAATCTTCAATTTGCTCAGTATGCGACAATGAAACCTTAAATTTTCATTTTGATCTACTTTTTGTAAAATGATATGAAATGGATTCTTCTTCTATTTTCATGAATTTCAGATGATAAAATCATATATTAATTGGATACAATCCCTCTTAATGAGAAATCCTTAACTATTTACAGAGGTTACAAGAGTAACCTGAAATTTAGGATTTTGGCTATGATTGAAATTGTTGTATAATTAAATAGAGAAATTTGTCTATATGAATCTTATTGATTATGAATGATTGTTATCTGAATTCATAGTACATACATGTCATATACTACCTTGGATTTTGTGTGGTGTGAATAGTGGTTTCTTGATATCTCATTAGAAAGGTTTGAAACCCTAGATGAGTGAAAAGTTGGAAATTTGCGAATAGATATTATGGAATCTATTTGAAGTGTTTATATTGACATAATAGACTTTAATTATTCAATCTTATTCGTGATGCATGATATCTCATTGAATGGCATGAAAACTAAAATTCATCTCAGTTCAAAGGTTTCATACATATATTGATTGCATATGATTTGTTGAAAGCGGTCCTTATTCAGTGAATGTTTACATTGTATGAAATCCTTATGAGAGCCATGTGATAAGTGAATGAGGCAAATGAAACCCTAAGGATAGGGTGTTGCCATGTGATAAGTGAATGAGGCAAATGAAACCCTAAGGATAGGGTGTTGCCATGTGATAAGTGAATGAGGTAAATGTAAACCTAAGGATAGGGTGTTCAATGAATCAAGTAATTGTGATATCAAAGTTCTCAGTATGATATGTGGTGATGCTTAACAGTTCAATTGCATGATTTTAGTGTATGAAGTGCCAAGTTGACATGTAGTAGAGATCGACGATGACAATACCTATCACATTTTATGGGGCACTGCTAGTATACCCTGGAGGTTATCTCGTGTTGCCAGAGAGTTGAAGAGCTACATGGAGGAAGAGGGCATTGTGGGATCGCTTATACACAGGGCTATTAATTCCATTCCCAGAGAGATTGGAAAGTGGGGTGCTCTCAGCCAGGAACCGATAGTGATCTCTGATCCTAGTAGATTGCCGGATAGAATCCGAGGTATGGCTTTTCTTGAGAAGAACCACACTCCTTACGTGGTTTTGAAGTTCAAGCATCCTTGATGGCTTCTTTTGGGTGGGAGTGCTTCTTGGAGTCTGCCTTGGTGTGTTTTTGTGTTTTCTCGGGGCCTGTGTTGAGGTTCTTGTTGTGGTGTTGTGTTGTTGGGGTTCTTGTGGGGGTTTGACCTGCGTTTTCTCAGCAGGAGCTGTAATTGGTTTCCTTTTTTATGCTCACAAGAGGAGGGTGAGATGAATAGAAGACCTCCTGACTTAACTAAAAAAAACATGTATTCTATTTATTTAAGAATTTTAGTCTGTCTGCTTGTATAGTATGTTGATTACTCGGTATATTATAGTGTTCTTAATATACTGCTCTGCCAAGTTTAGAATGATATACATGTTGTATTATAACTTCAAATAAATAGACGTGACACCATAGAGATACCCAAGTCAAGTATGAGTAAGAGAAAGGTACAATGCAATAAGAGTTTTCTAGGTTTAATAAAATAATAGACCTAAGGGCCCTGACATCGTAGAACCCCTTTGAGAGGTATGCGCCTTAGGGGTGAAACGGCCTAACCCTGGCCGTGTCCAGTATACGGGGGTTGGAAAAGTGTGTCCAACATTAACCAGATGTCCTGGTGATGAGAGTACAATTTGTAGTGTCCAACATTAACCAGACGTCCTGGTGGCACTAGAGAGCAGTTTATAGTGTCCAACATTAACCAATGTCATGGTGGAACTGGAGTACAGAAAAGTGTGTCCAACACTAACCAAACGTCTTGGTGGCACGACTTGACTCTCCGCCTGTGTGCTCAGGTTAGAGGAGGAGTCCAATTTAGGCCAGAGAGCCATTTTCTTGCAGTAGACCAGGACAGAAGTCAGACTTAGCATTCCCGGGTGTGTTTGCTAAGTCTTGTACGGTGGGATCGTAGTGCACTGTGAGTCTCAAATGTAGGGTACACTGCATATGATCAGGGCATAAGATAAAAAAAGATCATATAGGTTTAAAGAGTTTCTTATAAGTAAAAAGTGTTAAGAATGATTTGAATATAGTTTCATAGTAGTTGTTCTTTAAATGCAACATTTACATTCTCTATTATTTTAACTATATTGTTTTAGATATGCTTAGTGTAGTAATTATTGTTGTTATAATTGATATCAGTCGCTCAAAGGTATAGCTGTAATTATATCAGTGCTTTAGACTGTTCTTTGAACTTCTCATTCACTGAGCGAGTAGGCTCACCCCTCTACTCAAAATTTTTAGGGAAACCACATGGACTTGAAGAAGGTCAAAGCATCAAAGTAGATATACCATATGAGTTAAGTATGAGTTTAGTTAAGTTCAGTCGGTCCCTATCACTCTAGGTCCTTGTATAGATGTGAGAGAGTTATAAATGATGTTTGTATCTTTGTTTCCTTGATAAGAGAGAATGTATCTGATTATCATGTCATATGTACATGGAAGTGTGATAAATAGAATGAGTATATGAATGTGTATCATTAAATGTTGAGATCATATTAGAGTAATAAAAGTTTAATTCTCTTGTAAAGTTGTTTATGTGATTGAATATGAGAAAATAAAGAGTTGAAATAAAAAGAAAAAGTCGGGAGTGAACTTTGTATTAAGTGTAACCTCTTAGTCATGCCCTAATATCATGATTTGTGGTAATCGTGGGATGTGGGTGTCACAGAAAGGGAGGTGTGAAGGTGATGGCACACATGGAGTTCGCTGATGATATCCTTATCTTCCTCGCTGCCAACCTAAAAAATCTTAGGAAGTTCAGGTTGATTAAGGCCCTGTTTTACAAGATGATGGGGCTCTTCATGAGTGTGTTAAAATCTAGAGTCTTCCTCTCAAGGTCGTGTGACACCAGGAGAGGGCGGCTTAAAGAGGTCAATGCCTTGAAGAAGGTATCTTCCCTATGAGATACTTGGGGTTGGCTGCAAGGCTAAGTGTGGTGATTATCATGCTTGCATGGAAAATATCAAGGACACAATGGATAAGTGGAATGGAGTTAGGATTTCTATTATTTACATGTTGGTGTTTTTGAGGACAGTGATTGCTGGTAAGGTTAGATTTTGGTGCAGACTAACAGAGATTCCCGACATTGTGCTGAGCAATTTAACAATATTACTAGGTTGTTCATCTGGGGAGGAAAGTACCATCATGTTGCCTAGTCAACCATATCCAAAGAATTCAAGGAAGGGGGTTTGAATATTCCTAATGCTGAGGACACTGCTGTGGAGGTTACACTTGCCAGAATTGACAATTTCTCATATGCAATACCTCGTGTTGGAGTTTGTGGATCCATAAGAGGTACGACGGTGATCTAAGTGTTCCCAACATTAATGTATCTAGAACTTGGAGAGAAATCTATAGAAGATGGCTAGGCACAGTGGATGAGTACACACTGACTACTGATGGTTGGCAACTACACAACTTGGGGGCTATGCCTTGGGTCATGTAGCCTCTCAATACACCACAGGTCCCTTGGGACCCAATCCTGTGAAATAGGTTCCATACTCCCAAGTGGAGTTTCTATTCATATAGTGATGTTCTCAAGCATTTGCCTACTTTTGACCGAATGAATTCTGGGGTCTCAGTCCTGTGACCACATTCCTACGTGCGAGAAAGAGGAAGAAAGTCATCTACATCTCTTTTTTAAGTGTGTAGTTTTGAGATACATTTGGTGCATGGCATCCCTAAAGATGGGATGGAGTGGAAACCCCCCTTGGTACTATTTTAAGTTTGTACGTGGATATTAAGCAGGACTACGAACAATCCTAAGTTGAGAACATTTGTGGGTGGTTGCCTTTTAGCTATTTTCCTTTTTGTCTGCAAAGAATGCAATCACAAGCTTCATGGTGAAAGACATACAAACATGGTGGATGTTTTTGAGATTATTGTGCATCATCTAGGTAGGGCTTTCAAATACAAACCTATGATTGGGGCTAGTGTGGAAACAATCGTCCTACGATAGTGGGGTTTTGTAGAGTAAACCCATGTGTACAGTATATGGGGTTTTGATGTACTCTCTATACTTTTTGGTTCTATTAGTATTATTTTACCTTCACCAAAAAAATATGTGGAATATAAATATGCTCCCACTATATCTTTTATAATCACATATTTCATCTTTATTCTAACTCAAATCAAACCCTTTGACTATCTTGTCAGATATAAGATTCCAGCTCAGAGATGCTTGCTTCAATACACAGGTTGAGCTTTGTATCTTATAGAACTTATTTGCATTATTGGATTTATAAAACATTTAGGTTGTGTCATGTGCACATCCTCATAATAATTCTAGTTAAGGAATGTGTTATAACATCCATATGCCAAATCTCATAGTCATGCTAAGCTACAATAGCAAGCATGATCCTGATGGATTTAACCATGGTAACTGTTGAAAGACTTCATCATGTTCAATAGCTTGAACTTGTTTGAAAATCTTTGCAACCAATTTACCCTTCCATTTTGGTCTTCGCTCAAATACTTATATGCATCCTATGGGTTTTAACCCTATAGGTGGATCCACTTAGGTCAAACCTTATTGGTTCACATGGATTCCATCTTGGATCCCATGGACTCAAGACATTTATGAGATTCTCATTCCTCAATAGCTTCTATGTAGATAGTTGAGTCATCATTTATGGTCAACTCACTGACTTTCTGAGTTTTAAGATATCATAATCTTTCAAACTCAAGGCATGTTCTACTAGAACTATGAGTTCTATGTGCTACATAAGGAACTTGAGATTCCACAACATCTTATAATTCTCTTTATTCCTACTGTACCTCTTTAGGTTCAATGTATTCTTGTTTGTCTCGAACATTTCAGGTTCTTATTTTCTCCCACTGATTCCTTTGGAACTATATTCCTCTTCAAGATTACAACCATAATGTCAACAAACACCTTTATTGTTGGATTTGGATAAAGTAGCATTCAACAAAATAACATTTATGTGATTTATAGACAAAGCCTTCTAAGGAACTGTTTTCTTAAATAAGCTTTCAATCTTAATCGTTATAAAGGACATATCGTGATACTTTTCATGCCATATCTCATATGGTGTCTTTTGAACCATTTTAGATGGTACTTTGTTTTAGTGTTAAGCATGTGCTGAAAGGAATTTGGAAGATTAGCTAGATTTTATTGATAATCATACCATGACTTAACAGGATTTGATACCTTCTTTCTAACACATCATTATGTGTCAGGAGGAGTCATCATGATACATTATCATGGTGGACCAGAAGGTCCTCAAACTTTTGTCTAAAATATTTCGACATCGATCATATCAAATTGTCTTAATACTTTTACCAAATCGGTTACATTCTTTATTTATGATCTCCTTCGAACACTTCAAGAGATTCATGTTTGTATATTGTTAAATACAAATTACCGTATCTGCTTATAACATCAGTAAAATTTAATGAGGTACTAATACCTACCTTTAGAATTTATTCCAAAAAGTCTATATACATCAGTATGTATGATCCCTAATATAACATTCACTCTCCCACTAGATCTAGTGAAGATGATATTGTCATATTGCCCAATAAATAAGACTTGCATGTCTCTATTGGTTCAATAACTAAAAGAGACAAGATGACCACCATATGGATTGTCAAAATTCATTTCTCATTTATGTGCTCTTGATGACAATGCTATAGGTATTCATTGTTTGAGACATCAAGTCATTCAATATATGTGTCATACACATTAGTCTTTACAACTATCAAGTATAGTTTGTGAGATATAGGGCATTGCCATTAAATATTGTATATTTTAAAATGAAGCATACCGTTCTTGTCACACAAGACATATGATGTTTTCATCAATGCAAATATATAATAGCAATTCACTAATTCTTTTATGTGCCCATGAATGATAGCTTCCAAATATAAAGGGAACAACTCTTCCTCCATACAGTTCTAGATTGTTTCTTATTGGGTCTTGAAGTAGAGATCTCTATCTCTTTCTTCCTTTATTCCTCTAAGTGAATAGGATAGATTCCTTCTGCACTTACCCTTCTCGTTATCTTGAGTGCTTAAGACTTGGACATTATCTTAGCCACAAAACTCTTCTTGGCCTTACCTTTTCCCTTGGACTCATTTTTGTTGATCATTATCATAGATTTGTCCTTCTTCAATCTTTCTTTGGCATCAACACGCCATGCAACTCAGACAGTACTTCGACCAAGTTACTCAAGTGGTAGCACTTGATAATATGGCTATGTGATTCACGCAACACTTGCTAAATAATATCCATGGTCAACTCTTGACCTAAGAGAAATCCCAATCTTTCCACATGCCCAATCATATTGAGCACATGGGGTCTACCAGATCTGCCATTGTCACTTTGCACTCAAACAAAGCTTTGGAGGCAATACACCTTACTTGATTTACATGATTCTTAAGATGTGTTACCATCTCAAGAATGTCCATGTTTTCATGTTGTTTATGAAACTCATAGTTCATATAACATAGAAAAGGGTACTCAATGCCTATGACATCATTGACATGCTTCAAGTAAGCACCCATTTTAGCCTTAGGCGCATTCAAAGTGGGTTGTTATGGGTTTGGTCTTTCAAGGACATATAGCTTTCACTCATAATAGATAACACTTCTCAAAAATTCCTAAACTAGATGTCAAAATTAATCTTGTTTAGTAGTGTCCTTCTCAAGGAGTGATCACAATAATAATGTGTGTGTGTGTTTGCCATTAGTTTGTAAAAAGATATATTGCAACTTTTCAAAACTTTTTTTATTTGATAAGTTCACAATATTAATTAGGACTTTAATTAATTTTCTCTACCACTATTTTGTTTGAATTGATAACCCTCGTGTATCAATTTGAAAGATTGCAACAGACAACCTTCTAGTGAAGCCAAGATCCAAAATAATTGAATTATTACTCGGCCAATGCCAACTTACATAACCAATTATCAAGGTAGGGAACTTTAGCCAATTGCATCATATAAAATTCTTGGATAGATGATATGCACAACTCCTTGACATGATCATCTACTTGCCTCTAACACTTAATTCATTAAGAATCACCAGCTAAGTCTGACCCACAAGCTAATATGATAGAAATGCACCCTGCTTGGGCATAACCTACATATCTACCATCACGCTTCGACAAGATGGACAACACACCACACTTGTGTGTAACCTATGATTGGTTGATCAAGATTTTCATGTGTGATGCTTATGGAAAGCAAATAAGACTTAATACTTATATTGAGGGGTTTTATATATAAATACATATACATATCCAATCACCACATACTTAGTATGTAAAATATACATGATATAACCACAAATGAGAGTGCAATAACTAAAACACACAAGTGATGATTTTGGCCATACTATTGTAATTCCTTGGATCCACAAGGATTTAGTACCACCTAAGGTCCACATCATATGCAATCTACTATTGATGAAGATTTATAGTGAAACCAATCTGGGATGATCATTTCAACTCTTGAACCGCTCGGTCGGTTGGTATCTTGAAAAAGGTCATCTGGTTCTCAGGTTTAAGCGATGACTGGACTCCTCCATCTAGTTGGTTGGGCCACCATTCAATCAGTTCATCCTCTTGTTGTATGGCATCCTCGGTCCTCTAGTCAATCAGGTCGTCTCATGAGTCGGTCATTTTGCATTTGTGCAGATCATCATCTCACATCAAAACATAAATTAAAACTATCCTATTTCTCATTACATTATAAAAGGGAAAACCTCGAGCTACATTCAAGGGGAAATAAAAAGAAGAGAGTTAATTTATATTTGGAAAGAAGAGAGAGGATCGATACACAAATTGAGTAACAACAGGAATAAACAAACACAACCATGGACACACAAATCTAGGGTTATTGGACATAACCATGCTAAACATCCACCATCAAAACCAATTTTAGGATGATGCATGTAATATATATATATACATATACATATATATATTGTTTGTGGATTCGTATGTGGAATTTAATCAGATATGCATATTATAATAATTATAATATTCACATCATATGCAATAAAAGAATGAAAACTAAATCCTATCATATTAATTTTAATCCTAAATGCACTATAAATTGACGTGTCTTTGATACAAATATAGGGAAATAGGGCACAAACAAAGGCAGTAGAAATAAAAAGAAATGCTCGTTTCCCAAAATAGTAAGATCGTATCAATAATAATGTATCTAGGAAGAAACCTTTGCAAGGTTATACCAGGTCCTGGAGTAAGTCCAACAAAATTTCCCATACAATATCATTGTGCTTCTTCTTCTTCTTCAGGCAACAACACACTCCTTCAGCAACAACAACATTCAAATAGTCATTTCTACTGGCATCCTGGTACAAGACTACAAACAGAGGTTGTCGATGTCCTCCAAGCATAAGACAATGGCCTCCAGCCTCTAAAGCAGTCCACATGGACCATCGAGAACTCCACATTGCGCTACCAGAACCAACATGAATTGTCCCCTTTTGTCAATGTACTAGTCACCGACATGCTCTCCCACAATTATTCTCAATTGTTATGTCCCTCACTATCCCTCCCTTTATCAGGTAGGATTTGCTTGGGCTCTCTATTAGTTGCCACAACCAGAGAGGACAATGATTATAAGAGCAACTAATTTTCAATTGTGTGTGTTGGGAAGTCCCCCAGTACCCCTCTATTTATAGTAAAGGCCAAGATCAGGGTTCCCAATCTATATGGGAGTGGAAGGGTCCAAAATCATGATTTTTTTGGAACCTACGAATGGTGAACTGGTTGGTTCACACACCCAACCAGTCTGTTGGTGCATAAGCTGATCGGTTCACTAAGTGAATTGGTCGGTTTGTGTAGTTTCCTATTCTAAATTACATTGGTATTCAACGTCTGATTAATGTTAAACATGACATCATCATAAATCCTTGTTCTAATCAAATTTGCAATTGAACTGGGTGACCCAGAGGGTGAACATGTCATATAAAATACGGAAATAGTTATTTCACATTGTGAGACTGTCATGTCACAAGTGAAATAGTCATTTCATTTATCTAATTCAGGCAAAGTTCAAACAATATTGATTCCAACTGACCTGGCACTCCAATCAATCTGTTAAGCACTTGAAATGTCTGGTTTAGAGTCCAATCAATCAATTTTGAAACTCAATTGTTTAAAAAAAATACTTAAACACCTTTACTAATCAATCGAAACACCATTCATGAATAAACTCCTTTAATCCAAGTGTATCCTATGTGGGTGACCCTATAGGTCCAGAATTATGTTGGTAGTGAATTTCCATAACCAATTATGACATCACAAGCAAGAGAGGTGCCTAGTCACACATCATTGCTACCCAAGTAATTTGTAGAGTGGAGAACAAATTCAACCTACAATCTATGATTAGTGCTACCCTGATCATATAGTTCCTTTGTCTTTGATATTTGGATCGAACTCAACGCATGGAATCATCATCTTCTCAATGTTCAATCCATGTTCCTTGAACTAGAATACAGTGTTTGAGATGCTTGTGAGTTCACATATCACATTTTGAATCACATGAGTATGATTGTACATTTCTCAGTCTCTCTTATCAATAGGCCTAGATATCAATCTCCTATAGGAGGGACAAATCCCATCTACATCACTCACACTCTATCCCCATGTGTCACACTGTACCCAATCATCACCTTTATGGCCACTCTTATTCAGGATTACATTAGATGATGTCAAAGTACATGAATGACATGTGATGAATGTAGTGATTTCAAGTCTAAGAATTACAACTACCACTATCACTATAAGAGATATTGACTACCATTCCATGGTTTCCATGTATTACTTTCATGGTGGGTTTATCCTATACATTGTTCTCTAACATATACATGTGTCCTTGACTTAAAATCACATATCATGACTAATGAGACTCTATCATCAGTCAACACACTCTAGTCTTATGTATTGTCATTGTCTATTTTGCTTCCACAATAATATCTGACTAGGTACATAACAAGAATGTATATACTCTTAACATTTGTATGATTTGATTATTCAAGTCATGTACTTGAAGACATATGACATCGAGTAACATCATTCTTTAGACATCTAATATGTATGTTTCATCATCTCATGACTGAGACAAACATAATAGAAGGAATTACTTATATGATTATCAAATCAGGCATCTAATGCCACATTCCAATCATCATATGCTTTGATCTTTATCATGCATGCCAACATTACTGAGCATTGATTAAGTTGATCATGTTTTGGATACTATTAATTTGTTTTGGGTGTAATTACCTATTTTTGGGTGTACTTACCCATAATTGGGCATCACTTCATGTTCCACTAGGTGTTGATTAAGTTCATTAAGTTCTGGAAACATTATCCTATTTTGGGAGTCAATTACCCATTTTTGGGCACACTTACCCATTCACTGGGCGTTATTTTATGTGTTAATGGACAATTGGTTAAGTTCATCATGTTTTAGATGTCATTAATCCATAACAAGTTAATGACACCCAAAACATGATGACCTTAATCAACTTCCCATTAACTCATAAAATAACACCCAGTGAATGGGTAAGTGCACCCAAAAATGGGTAATTGTCACCTAAAACAAGATAATGATGTCCAAAACTTAATGAACTAAATCAACGCCCAATGGCACATGAAGTAACATTTAGTGATGGGTAAGAGTGCCTAAACATTGATAATTAACACTTTTGCACCATTGTTGGTCTCTCAACACCTATTTTTGTTCTTTTGATGCCCACTTTTTCCATTTTGGTGTGTGGTCTTTGTTCTCTCCTTTCTCCCTCTCTTCCCTCCTATATGTCCTCACTTCCCCCTCTTTTTCTTTTCTCTCTCTCAAAAAGAGAAAATAAAAATACAACAAGAGGGTTGGTGGTGGGACAAGTAGGTAGGTGGTAGGTAGAATGGCAAGGATGACATGGGGGACCAGTAGCAGGGATGACAGGTGGGGTAGGTGGAGGATAGTTGATTTGGGTAGGTGACTTTAGGTGTGTGTCACTGCATGTGAAAGACTGTGAGCGTCCCCAAATTTTAACCCAATTTGGATAAGGATGGTTGTGCTGGAGGGAGGCTAGGACTTCATTTGTAAATAATTTGGATCAATGCTCGCTGGTTCTATTGACATGAATGGAACAGAAAATGTGGGTGGAGAAGTTATGAGATTTGATGAAGAATTGAAATGGATCTATCCACATTCCATATTCAGAATAGAATACAACTAGCATGAAGATAATGTGGTAGAGTTGTGTGAGAGTGGTAAGAAAGGTGAGAAAAACATGGATATCAAGTAAGTAGATGTTGGCTACATTGTTAGGTATCATTTCTAATGAATGGTAAACAATGAGAATATAGAATGGTTGGTTTCAATCTATCGCCATTTGTGGACCAACATATATGTAATTATAGGAATAAACTTGGTAATAATAAAAAATAAAACAAATGCCAAAATGAAGAGAGAGAAGTGCCTAAGGGAAATTAGGATGGGAGAAGTTGGGTAAGTGGCTATTTTGAATAGGAATGAGAGTGTATGTAGAAGACGTGGGTGTTAAATCGTGCGTAGGGATAAAGTTTGGTGGGGGACATGGAAGGAGAGAGGGGAAAAGGGATGTTCATGGGTCTTAAAGGGAAAAAGTGTGAAAAAGGCGAGAAGAGAGAGAGAGTTAAGGAGGACATTACATTTCAAAAATGTTGCATTTTGATTGGTTAAAAGCTTTTAAAAGATGCTTAGATGACACTATGGTAATTACTTCAACTTATTCACTCTTCCTATAGTAGTACTAGTAATATATATATATATATATATATATATATATATATATATATATATATATATAATGTATCTTTTTGTCATGTACTCAACACCTTGTGTGTTGATCCACTTGTTTTACGTATGTTCTAGGTTCAAAGAATAGCTTGGGAGTTGATGGCGTGTGAACTTATGTTCAGGTGTACTTGTTATAAAATCCTAGCTACCATGCATGAGAATACTTGCATACATGTACTCTCAATTTTTAATTCAAATATTATAATAAAGAATATTGTTACCAATATACTTGGTTGATTGTTCATATATATTAGTGGTTTCATCTTGTTACTTATTCATTCATGCTAAGCTTGTATGCTTCCAAATTTAGACTTAACAATGCCATGCTAGGGACGAAGGACTTGGACATATCATCATTGACTTTATAGTCATTTGGAGCTAGGATTTGGGTAATAAATAGTCCCTTGAGAGGAGTTCACAAATTGGTCATGATTTATAATAAAAAATCCTAAATTGATTGGAGCTTTGCACTTAACATTTTGACATTAA
Source organism: Alisma plantago-aquatica (assembly GCA_963693085.1). Taxonomy (NCBI): domain Eukaryota; kingdom Viridiplantae; phylum Streptophyta; class Magnoliopsida; order Alismatales; family Alismataceae; genus Alisma; species Alisma plantago-aquatica. The sequence continues at coordinate 359,538,506 of OY856410.1, forward strand.
AAACAACTTTAATTTTAGGTACATATATAATTCTAGTCTTAGGAACAAAATCCTTTTTAGTTTGGTTTTTGGTCACATATCCTAGACCTCTTCTTCCCACTTATTTAGAAGAAATATCTAGGATATTATCAAGATTTGTTTTTCCTTGCATTAATCTAGAAACTTGTTTTTGTAATTCAACATTTTCAGCAAGCTTTTTAGTTATATCAAATTTACTTGAGCAACATTTCAAAGTAAATTGTCTCTTTGTTTTGCTAAAACATTATAATCTGAATGTGTAATAGAATATGCTCAGTTTGATAATCATTTTGTTTTTCAAGCATATCAATCTTTTCGTGAGAAAGAAGATTATGGTTATTTTCAAGAATAAGTAATTGTACCTTATTATTTTCAATATATTCTTTTAATGCATTATTTGAATATTTTAGAGTATCATTTTCAAAACTAAGGTTATCTATATTAATGTGAATTTCATCAATAACTTTATTAAGTTTCTTCTGTTGTTTATTGCATTCAATCTATTTTGTAGAAATTTCTTCAAGTCTCGTAACTAATTCTTCTTTAGATAATTCAAAAATATCTAACTCATGGTTTCTTCATCTTCTCTTTCCATGAGACATTTTATCTCCTCTTCTTCACTGCTTCCACTTTCATCATTTGATTGATCCCAAGTGTATTTGTAGGATCTTTCTCCTTGTCTTTATTCTTGAATGAGGACTTCTTCTTAAGCTTTGGGCACTCTTCTTCAAGTGACCCTTCCTTCCGCATTTGAAACACCTAGAAGAATGAAAATGTTTGTATTTCTTACCATTTACAATTAGAGAATTTTCTTCATCATTGCTGCTTGTGTCGATGTTTTCTTAAATGACATTTATTGATGGTATCTTAGAAGTGGCTTTAAGTGGAAGTTCCTTCTTTCTTCCCTTTTGTTGCTCGGCCTCGATCCTTTCTTCTTATTATAGAGTGATTTCGTGTTTCTCTAAGTTTAAGATGAGCTTCTCCATCTTTATTTTTGTGAGATCGTTTTCTTCCTCGATAGCATTCACCTTTGACTTGTGTTTGGGAGACAATTATCTAAGTATCTTGGATACTTGATATTCCTCACTAAATTTTTTGCAAGTGCACTTAGGTTGTTCATGGTGTTAGAGAATCTAACATACAATTCTGCAATGCTTTCATCAAGTTGCATACAAAATAATTCAAATGTAAGTTTTAACATACTGATTTTAGTATTGTTAACTTGAATAGTTCCTTCATGTGTTACAACTAATTTATGCCATATTTCACGAGTTGTTTCACATGAGGATATGTGATTGAATTTACTAATAGATAAAGAATAATAAAGAATGCTTACTGCCTTTGCATAGAGTGTGGCTTGTTTTACCATATTAGGATTCCATGTTTCTAACTCCATTGTTGGAAGTACATATGGATGAGATATCATGTTCAACAAATCAAAGTTGATACCTTGAAAGTAGAACTACATCCTCCTCTTCCAGTAGGTGCAGTTAGACCTATCGAACACCGGAGGCCAGCTCACGTGCCATCCTTTCAAATTGAGGATGCTAAGAATGTCATCCCCCATACTTCAAGACCGATTAAGGTTCCATGAAAATTTGGCTCTGATACCAAATGAAAAGAGCTATGGGGGGGGTGAATAGATCCTTATAAAAACTATAGTAAAAATAGAATGGAGAAAGGCAAGCAACCAAATGAAGATAAGATTTAGAGTGGTTCCATCTAAGACGCCAATCTACTACCTAGTTGTTTCCAACTAGAATTTTACAACCAATAATTTTATTAACTTATCTGTTAGGACAAATTACAAAATTACTTGTTGCAACTAAACTCTTTTCTTTTATCGGCCATGAAAGAGAACCACACAAACCACATCTTTGATGGATGACGGAAGAGCACCGATCTCCCTTCTTTAATGAATGACATAAGAGCCCCAAAAAACCTCCTCTTCTTTGAAGGTCATGGAAGAGCACCTGTGTGAAGACTCCTTCTTCACCAGTGAGACATCAGATAGCCTCCTCTTCTTGGAGTAGTCCCACTATAGTTCACAAACAAAGAAAGAAGGTTGGATAAAAGAGAACACAAATGTAGCTCACAATGTCCTAGATCAATCTTATGGACCAATACCACTATGGATTAGGCAATGATGGATGCTAGTATTGTAGAGATATGATTAGGACACACATTTGGCAGCTGTATAAGATTGCAAATGGATTACTATAGATCAATATTTCTCAACTGTTCGCTCAAATATTGTATCTCAAGTTTACACATTATATCTTGGGTGTTCTATGACCACTACAATTTGTAGAAATGGATTATAAGTGTCTACAGAAACTTAGGGGAGTGTCTAGAGTGTTCTCTGATGAAAAATAGTTATTATAGTTGAGTCAGTGTAGGTGTAACGACTAATTAGTTCGTTAATAAAATTAGCATTCTAGAACCCATCTCGATCAAAAAAATACTCGACCGGATATGTCTTAGTCTAGAAATTCTTCAACCAAAATTGGTCTTAGTGTTAAACTTGGTTCAAATGAATAATTATCATTCTAAATTCTTGATCAACTAGTTTAGCAGTCTATCCTCAATTCATAAAATCGTCGACCTGGATTGATTCATTTGATAGCATTTTTGACCGAGTATAAATCAGAAATAATAGTTTATAAATGTACTTTTGGTGCTCAGAGCCCTCGAATTGGGGGGAGGGGGTTATCTCGATCGACATTTTCTCAGAAAGAAAGAGTCTCAATTGACAAGTAAATTAACCAAAAACTCCTTGGAAAATGGTTTGCAAATTTTCAGAAAACCTAGCTAATGATTTTTATAATTTGACTACCTACCCTAGACACTTATTTTATACATATGAATAGGTTTGGGATAGGTGGGGTTGGTCCATAACTTGATTTTGCACGAGTTTTAAAAACTTATACATTTGTATTACAAACAAGCACATATATGCAATAATTCAAGTATTTGATACTCCAATCTTGCTCAATTTTTCTCAACATGTACATTGCACCTAAAACACTTAGATAGAACGTTGAATCCACAAATAAGGAGTTCTTGTCATCATCAAAAGATAATATGTGCTAATATCCAATTTAGACAACACTATATCCCATCCTTCAATGTAACTCCAGAAGTCGCTAACTGTGAAATCATGTATCATGCCTGTCATATTGACGACATAATTATTGATATGCATACCTAGAGAGCCAATAATGTAATGATTGAAATGTGGCATTAGATGCTTGATTTTACAATAATAAAGGTAATTTTGTCTATTATGTTTGTCTCACCATGGGATGATGGCAGACATAGTCGTGGTCTAAAGAATGATCTTACTCAAAGATGTATGTCTTCAAGTGTGTGATTGAATAATGACATCATATTAATGTTTTGAGTACATGCATTCTTGTTATGTCCCTAGTCAGATATTATTGTGGAAGAAAAATAGAAAATAATAATACATAAGAATAGAGTGTGTGTTGACTAACAGAGTTTCATTAGTCATGATATGTGATATCAAGTCAAGCACACATGCACAAATTAGAGAATAGTGAATCAAATAGACCCACCATGAGAGTGATACATGGAGACCATAGAATGGTAGTCGGAATCATCTCTCATAGTGATAATGGTGATTGTGGTTCTTAGACCTAAAGTCACTACATTTATCACATGTCGTTCATGTACTTTGACACCATCCACTATCATCCTGAATAAGGGTTTTATCCATGGTGCTTGGGTGCACTATGACACATGGGGATAGAGTGTGAGTGATCTAGATGGTATTACTTCCCATTATAGGAGATTGATATCCATGCCACTTGATAAGTGAGATTGAGAAATATATGGTCATACTCATGTGATTCAATATGTAATATGTAAATTCACATGCATCTCAGACAATCTATTCTAATTCAAGGAACATGGATTGAACATTGAGAGGATGACGCTTCCATGCCTTGAGTTCAATCTAGATATCAAAGACAAAGGAACTATACGATCATGGTAAAACTAATCACACATTGTAGGTTGAAGTTGTTCTTCAACTTTCATAATTATTTTAATAGAAATGATGTGTTGTTAGACGCTACTCTTTGCTTGTGATGTCATAATTGGTTATGGACATTCACTTCCAATGTAATTTTAGACCTATAGTGTCACACAAATATGATGCACTTGGAATAGGAGTTTATTCATGAATTATGTTTAGAATGATTACTAAAGGTGTTTAATTACTCAAGTAAACAATGGAAGTCCAAAGTTGACTGACTGGACTCTAAACCGACCAGTTCAAGTCTTGAAACGATCGATTGGATTTTCAGGCCAATTGGAATCAACATTATTTGATTAATGGCTGAACTAAGGTGTGAGACAACTGATTCACAGGTCCCAACCGACCAATTTATGGGATGAACCACCTGGTTCAATGGTCAATTTGATTAGATCAAGGATTTATGTTGACATCATGTTTTGCATTAATCATACATTGAATACCAATGTGATTCAGAATAGGAACTACACGAACTGATTGATTTACGCACAAACCGATAGGTTGGGTATGCGAACTGACTAGTTCATTGTGCGTAATTTCTAGAAAATTCACAAAATCCACCCCTCGACTCTTGCACTAATTGGGAACCCTGACCCTGACCTCTCCTATAAATAGAGGGGTAATGGGGGACTTCTTAGACACAATAGTTGTTTTGACAATTATTGTCCTCTCTGGTTGTGGTAATCAATAGAGAGCCAGAGTAAGTCCTACCCCATAAAGGGAGGGATAACAAGAGAGAGACAATTGTGGGAGAGAAAATCAACTCTAGAAGGTTGACATTCCAAAGGGACAACTCCTTCATGTTGTATGGAAGTTTTTGGTGGTTTGTGTGGACTTCTTTAGAGGTGGAAGGCATATGTCTCTATGAGAACACCGCCAACCACTATCCTTGGTGCCATAACAGGAGGCTGTTGATGATGAGTGTCGCTGAAGACGAAGCTAGATGCTGCCTGAAGAAGAAGCGTGTTACTGTTTGAAGAAGAAGAATGACACTGTATCAAGAGTTGTCAGTTGAGTTGTTTGAGGACCATGTATAACTCTTGTTACCTTCCTTTCAAGATACATTATTGTTGATGCGATCATGTTGTTAATGGGAATTCAACTTTAAGTTTTTTTTGGCCTTGTATGTTGCCCCGATTTCCTAATGTGGTATCAGAGCCACACAAATTTAGGTGTATCTGGATTTAAATGAATATAACTGGATTGATTTTAGTATATAATATGTGAACATTAAACTCACTAATATGCATATTCAATTAATTATAATGTATGATTCACAAACTAATATATATATATTAATGGCTGAACTAAGGTGTGAGACAACTGATTCACAGGTCCCAACTCCATTTTTGTAAGGAGCTATCAAGTTAAGCCACTATCATAGCCTCTAAAGCAGCACGAGGTACTACCATACCAAATAAACCAACCACCCCCTCACGTCTTAATTTTCATATGAATTATCTTTGTTTTGATTGACCAATCCTTCTCTCCTATTAGAAGCTGATTTACGGGTTGAGATTCACTATATCGGAATACTGTTCCGAATCCTGTTTCAATAAATCTTAACCACACTTTTATCTCAAAAACACACCCCTACAAATATTAATGGGCTATAATAATGGCTGGGATTACATGTAAGAGGAACGTATCAGGGAATTGGAAATAGGGAAATTGGGCCCCTGATTTACCCCTTTACGGTTTGTATATTAATTACCTATAAGGTATCTTTCTTCATGCTAATGGTCGGGAGTGATTATAGGGGCTTACACCCAAATAAACCAACGGACTCCTAAAATTCAACTCTCTTTGTCTTCCTTCGCAATTCCAAACTGGTGTCTGAAGGTATACTGCTCCATCCCAATGATCAAGAAATCTACCGGTTTCTTAGGTCCATGATCTATATTCTAGCACTACTAATCCAAATAGGTAGGCATTTTATCGTCTCTTTCTCATAACGTTTTCCTTTGTTTTTTATAGTTTTTTTTACTTTTTTACTCCAATAATACCATGATCGCTGTGATATTTTTTTCTGACATTTTTTTATCTTTCAATCTCAATTATATAGTTATACCAGCCCAAAATCTACCCCACTACCCCACTCCCTATGGTCCTAATAAGTTCCCAATTGTGATAAATTAGAACTATTAATTGGAAGACATTTATTTAAAATTGTAATATATTTTGACATATTAATTTACAACATTTTGTCTAGTTAGAAATCAACGAGGAACATGAATGAATCAAATAAAAGCACAACGTTTCCAACCCTACTTCCAACAGTTTGTATTCAATTTTTGATAAATTAGGAACACTAAAAAGCCGATAATTTACTATCATTATCTTTATCAAATTTTCCATTCTTTTATTTTATACTACTAAAAAAAGTGTCTTTTTAAGATTTGAAGTCTCCTTGACTCGCTCTTATCTCTTATATTTTTTTTCTCAAATTTTCTAACGTCATTTTTTACCACCTTAACTTCCATTCTCATATTTATTTGCAAGTTATGAAACAATGGCTCCCAAATCAACTTCCACCCCACATTCTACTCCCCCACGTTCTATCTTCTACTCCTTTAAACTTCTGTGTGTGTTCTATCTTCTATTCATTATAGTATATGTGTTTTTACATTCCTTATTAATTGTTATCTCATCTTTCCAGTTTTTATTATTTCATCAAACAATTAATACCCATGCCTCTTATCTCGCCCTTCTTGCAACAAACACCCTCTCCTTTTTCGACCATTGACATAACTATGATTAAAAGAAAAGATCCATATTTTACATTATATTATACATTTTAATATTTTATGACAAAATAAAATATCTCATCTTCTTCAGGTTATCCACTCCTATTTTGCAAATATCTCAATATATTTATACTTAGATACAATTTCTTCAGTCATGCCTATGTCTAGTCCATTATTTTATGAACAAAATACTATATCTCTTCTTTTCTATTAAGATTTTGATGTACACCTCCAGAGAAAAAAAATCAATTATTGGTAACATATAATTTATCAGTCTCTCTTTATGTCAAAATATCCCATATAAAAATTACTATAAACCGAGTGTCTATTTTCAGTTACATAAAAAATTTAGTTGATCACTTTGTATTCAAATCCCAATCTGTTCAACATGAAAATAAATATAATTGAATAAATTTTTTTAATACATATACCTATAACCATCACATAGAGTCTATAGTTTAACTTTCACTCTCCTTAGATAATCATTCCTATTCCCATCCACGAATTTATTACTTTTAATTCCTTTCTTTAGAATGTTCTCTTCTTTAGAACATTTTTATACCATCATTTCTCTCGCGAGGAACATGAAAGAAACGAATAAAGAACGACATATTAAGCCCTACTTCAAATAGTTTGTATTCAGTTTCTGATAAATTAGGAACACTAAAAAGCATGATAAATTACTATCATTATCTTTACTTATTTTTTCATTCTTTTAATCTATACTAATAAATAAGTGTGTCTTTTTTAATTACCGCTTGTATCACTTACCAATCAGACCAGAGCATTTTCAAAATTCAAATTCTCCTTGACTTTCTCTCTCTTTTCTACTTTTTTCTCAAATTTTCTAACGACATTCTTTTCTACCTTAACTTCCATTCTCCGATTTATTTGCAAATTATGAAAGAGTGGTTCCAAAATCAACTTCCACCCCACATTCTACTCCCCCACTTTCTATTTCCTACTCCTTTACAAACCTTCGTGTGCATTCTGTCTTCTATTTATTTATAGAGTCTGTGTTTTTACATTCCTTAGTAATTGTTTTCTCATCATTCTATTTTTTACTGTTTCATCAAACAATTTTTTTGTCAAATTCATAAAATGTTATTTCAAGTAGAAGTTATATAAATAATAAATTAGAGGAATGCCTTAACAGAAGCGCCGACAACAAATTGGGTTGCCAGTCCTTTAGATATCACAATCAAGTTAATTAACAAGCCAATTTATGTTTTCAATGTGTCAATCTCCACCACTTTTGCCCTAACCCTGGAATACCCTCTTTAGGGTTTCTCTTTTGCAATAAACTTAAGGCCACCATCTCCATCCTGAGCTTGGTGTCGGGTTCACCCTTCATGGTTCCCATTAGTCATGCAATATCATAGGCCACCTTCTCCATCCTGAGCTTGGTGCCTTGGGTCACCCTTCATGGTGCCCAATGGTCTTCCATCTTGGGCTTGACCTCATTGCATCTTACATTAGAGTGACATGTAGGTGCGATAATACACACTTATATCTTAATTGTGATAATCATAGTGACTTTATGATTTGCATATATGAACATCCAAATAGATAGGTTGCATTCAATTCGATCAATCATCCGAGAAATCTTCATGAAACTAAAGTGGTTAACCATAAATAACCACATACCTGATCCTTAGCAACTTGATGTCCAACTAATAATATTCAAGAACAATCAAACAAGCAATCAACAATATCCTGAAATCAATGCATAACATCCAAGTGTCATTGTTTTATCCAAAACATTCTCATGATTGACTTGGATTCCACCTTAGGATTTCTAGGCCAACTTTAGGGTTTTAACCTCCATAATGCTTTTATAAAATGCCCTTTTAGTTCACAAATCCTAATTTCAACATCATAGGCACAATTGAATGTCAATTAAATCTAATATGTTTCTTTTACACTAAAACTACCATATTTATCCTTTTAAGTCATGTCAAGATCATTAGGCCCAATTATCATCTTTGTTTTCTTTCAAATTGACTACTCATATTTCATTATAGTTCAGTTCACATATGAACTCGATTTATCCCTAATTCCACATTTATCCATTAGAAAACCCTAATTATCATATTACGGGTATATATCCACAATTAGAATCTTTCATACTCAAATTAGCTTAGAATCATCATATCTCAGCTTTATTCATAGATTTGAATAATTAAATCCATTAAGAGTCATAATTACTAAGATTAGGGTTTCAAGGCCCATTAAAGCATATTCATGTACATGGAACCCTAAATTAATCAAACTATACATAAAGATCATCCTTTTGGATCTATTGTGTCATTTTTATAATCAACATGTTAATATCAATTTAAAACACCCGTAGTACCTTTCTCAATTTCATTAGCATCAATATTAGGGTTTCTTAATCATAAATGCATTAAAGTTGACAACTTTAATTACTTTTCAAATTTCAAGAGGAATTAGGATTCAATTATATTTTTATTGCATTCCTCGCATTTTTTGACCAAAATTCATATATTATTTACTACCATCAGAGTTACAAATAATTAATTATGAATATTGCAAGCTTTACTTACTTGGACCAATGAGATGTTGACATGTCATCTGTCGCATGCAATGTTTCTCCTGCGTAACCCAGCCACTTAAAACATAATGGAAGGACACTTATGCCCTCGTGCGACTACTTTATTCTGCATAGCCCGGAGGGGTAATTTCATCCAATTGACCTTGTCCGTCACCTACCTCGCAGAACCCTCCGCTTCCGCCAGCAGAGCCGACGGGGGGGGGGGGGGGTTATCTCCCCTTCCCAGGGTCTAGTGGTTACCCGAGGTGGTTCTTCTATCTTCGTCACCCTCCGTCGCACCTAGAAAGTCCTCCATCCATGGTCGAAGTGATTGGTTTCTGGGGCATCTGGTCCGCGACTGCATCCTTCTTGCAGACGAGGTGCAAGTGACCAGGGTGAGGATATCTCTCGAACTGGAAACCTTATTGTTGTTTGGCCTTGAAGGGGGCATCTAGACTCCCCTAGAACTCCTTCTATGGCCTATTGTTGCCTCTGGGATCGCTCCATCCCTCGTAGTTGCGGGCAGAAAGGATATGGGGTTGGAAGGGGGCGCACAACGCCTGCGAACATCCTGGATGCGATGTCTCGGGTCCCAACTCTTAAATAGCCAAGGGTTTAAGGGTTCAGCACACTCACAAGTCTCCTTATCAATGAACAAAAGAGTCCTATTGCCCATACAACTACCATGCTTCCTTGGCGTGTAGTTGGTTCTTTAATTACATCTTTTCCAAAAGCATATTTCTTGGTTAGTAAGGAATCCTTTTTCTACCTCTCTCTCAGTTATGACAACCCGTCTATATTAAATGGTTTTGTGCAATTGTCCATCAGCGAGACATTGGTTAATTTTCCTTTTAACTCGACTTTTAATCCATTGGCCACAAGGATATAATTCCTTATTTGGCAACACAAAAAGCACCACATATATTCATATTGAGACTTTTATTATTTGTATTTTCTCTTCCTTCTATTCTTACCTTCTCCATTGGGACTCCTTGGATCCCAAGAAATCCTAGAAATTTGAAATTCTACATGAAGGATAATTCTCATCCTTCTAGATGCATCTACATCCTTCATTTCTCATTATCTTACTTATTTATTTACTAAAAAATTTCTTTTCAAGGATTTCTTTTTATGTTTTATTTCCTTTCCATCTTTTCCTATTTCTTTCATTAGAAATCACATATAAACAAAATTTACTCAATTGTGGCCATTAATGCCACCTTCTAGAGATTTCTATATAATTATCATAAATACTTTGCTTAATATTCATTATCTTGTATCTTTTTCTAAAATTTGGACATTTCTTCTTTTCTTCTCTTTTATATCTATTATTGGGTTAATATAATAATAGGAACCATGAAATTCCTATCAAAAGGGAGATTTGCAAAGAAATCCATTCTTTGAAGCAAAGAATACAACCTTCTCAATTCAATCCATATTCATAAAATTATTACATTTCAATTATGAAAACATAGGTAAAATTGAGGTTGTAATAACTACTATTATTTTACTTATTAAAAAAATCAAGTATTTTAAAAGAAAATTTTCTAATTGTACCTTCCACATATACATGAATAAATTAAGATGAAGACATTTGAGTCTATAATAAGTTTTTTGAAATTACTCTTCCTATATACATAGGAATGAAACTCTAGATGTCTGGTTGTTAGCCATACTTGTGAAATTTTAGTTGTCCCCACATACCAACATATTCATATATGTTGACCGACGTTTTGTTTGTCGGGGTTTTAGGTACAATATTGAAAAGGACAAACAATAAAAGAGGCACATTGTGAAAATAAGTAGTAAAGTGTAAAGGAGGATTAGTTAGAATAGACTGCAGTTGTGGATAGAGGTTAGATATCCAAGTTTTTAAAAATGTATGTAAAGTTTAATTTTATTCTAGCTTTTTAGTATTGTTTTGGTAGAATTTAGTAATTATTATTGATTATTTATCGAACCATTGATCCGGTTAATTGGGATAACGGCTCTGACCTTTTGGTGGGGGTTATCGGGAGGCGGGGTCGTTACAGTAGTCATGGGATCCCTAAAAAAGGAATGAAAGGCAACTTTTAGTTTCTGTATCTTTATATAGTTTCTTGCATCATTTTTACATTAATCACAAGTACGCCATGCATAGTGAAGTATATATAAACTAATATTATGATAGAACATTATTTTAATTAGACCCAACATCTATGTGAAGTGGTTTTTTATATTATATAGTTCAAAAACACTCAACAAACTAAATGTGGTTTTAATGCATTCCCATGCACTATTTTTATTTTTTTACTTTCCTCTAAATTTTCTTTGATTTTTCTATATCCTTTAGTTTCGTAAAGAACTTTCCCATCATGTATTTTTCTTCCCGATTTTTCAATTTCATTTAGTGGAGAGAAGTGATGAAACTTACACTTGAATATGTCCCTTTTTCTCCCTCCCTTTTATTTCTCTTCATGCTAATTTTTCCAACCAAATACATCTCACCTTCCTCCTTCTCACTCTTGATGATTACCCTTATACCAAGCATACCCTAACAAATCTTGTTTTATTTTTTTAGATATTATATTTAATAAATTTTACTAATTAACATTGTACATATATATGTGGTACGTGAATGGGCACATATGTGTTCACTAGTGTATAAATAAATAAATAAATAAATATATATATATTTATATATATATATAGAGAGAGAGATTCAGGCTAGAATACATCTAGTGTATAGATCGTATGAATACACTCAAGTGTGTTTGCATATCAAGACTATTTTTTTACAAAATGTAAATCATTGATCTTCACTGTCATACTATAACTAGTCTACATACAAATTTTAAGCTCATTTGGAGGAGTGTAAGTCACTCATCTGAGGGTAACAAAATCGATGCGTAAAACTAATTTGAAATATATAATTTTTGTGGTCTATATAACATGACCTATAAATGTCCAAATGTGCTCAAATTTTGTATATGAGCTATTCACGAGATGTTTAAGAAGATCAATGGATTATATTCTTGAAAAAAATATTACATCATGAAAAACTACTTGAGTGTATTCTACACCAAATACACTCGAGTGCATTCTAGCCTGATTTTCTCTCTTATAAATATATATATATATATATATATATATATATATATATATAATAAGATTGATATATTTCAGATTATCTAATGAGACTATGTATAATACATGTTGTATCTTATCGATTCCCATTACAACATGTTTGATGATTAGGTCCATAAATAGCATCACATGTAGGCACATGCCCAACCGTTGTCTTGTGTAGCACATTATAAATTGAAACATACAAAATATTCAAAAATACAAATAAGCATAGTTCACATAAATAATATATACATTGGAGTCAGGAAATTACTTTCACATTCTCCCAAAGCAGTGACAGATCCTTTTTCCTGGGGACCTTTCCTCCAGCTTTATTGTACTCTTGTAAAGCCATACATATGTTAATGTAACCCATTAAATTGCATAATTAAATAGTAATGTAGTAAGAGATGTTAACAAATATAAAAATATGAAATATTTCTCACGAGAATAATGGCCTTTTAATTGCATGTTCATATAATTTCAACTCATTTCCCATAGGATCTAGATAATAGACAGTGAACGTCTTGGGGACAATAACTAGTAACTCTCAATGCCTACCACTACAGGTAAGAAAGTTAAAAATTAATAACTCAAAATCCACAATAAAAATATAATTTTCTTAAGTCCAAATTATAAGAAAAGTAAACTTACTCGACATTGAATGGAGCTATTATCACCGTCTTCTTATTTTTACCAAAATATTCAAAAGCATCACAATAGTATGAAGTAACTGAAGAAGAGTCTGTATCTACTAGACTAATCAAAGATGGAACCAAAAATCCCACATGGGAAAACCCAAAATCTCTACATATCTTGTGTAAGTCGCTGCAAAACATGTATTATGTATGTATTAATATATAAGAAACCAGATAATCGTATATAAAACAAGGTATATGGATGTATAAACGAGATCTCACCATATCCACAGCTCCCCATTGATAACTAAACAACTCCAAAATATCTTGTATAAATATCTTGTTTTTGTATGATTGACCTGTATTAATACCTATGCATTAATACATACGTATGCAGAACTTGTATTACGTATGCATTAATACGTATGATAAACTTGTATAAATAGATTGTTATCATATGATTTACCTACAACATCCTCTGGAATAGTAACAATTATAGAGAAATTTGTATCCTGTTCGCCGATCCATACTGCCACACCCCTACAATTAGGACCTATCGAGGCGTGTAGGTCCCTTGGAAGCCAACTTGGTAGTCGGGGAGGTGGAGGCCGAGATGTAGCGGGTCTCATCTTTTTGACATGTATATATAATTTCAGATTAATTAACTCATATATACACACTAAAAAATTAAAGTAATTGAAATTTATCGTACAATATCAGTATAGAGGACATCTGCTTTGGGCCACAGTATCACTCTGCCTACTACCTCACCAAGTGTTTCAGCATCTGGGTGTGCATGAGGCAGTGCAAGATCCGTCCATTCGGGGAATACATGTATCGGGCTCACACGTACCACACCATCTGATACTGGATACCCATGAAACATGCACCCTTTAAGGGGTGGGTAAGCCAACGCCTCTGCAACGATATATTCTTGACTTTTTAGTCAGCATGACTTCAACCCCTATAAATATATGTAAAGAATATTATATGCATATATACACAAACATATCATCTTGAAAATACTAGCTATTATGTCATAAAAATACTTATAGAGGACGTGCTAGGTGGTGGGTCTAAAGGATTACTCCCAACTACTTCTACAGTAGGAGAAGAGTGGACCACCATAGGTACTGTCTGAGTGGCAGGTTGAGACGCCTGCTACTTCACCATTGCTTCTTGGATTCTCTTCTCAATTAACGAATCTACCTATACATGGATAAAAGAAATGCTAGCTTCTAATTAATGAATTCCCTTTTGCAATAACATTCTAAAATAAGAATAGGTTACCTCAGCTTGTGAAAGTCCCACTTTTGGGACAGGTTTGCGCTAGGATGACCCAAAGAATGCTTTGATGCCCACACCAGTGCCTGCACCCCGAACACATCCAGGATGCTCTGGGTTACCCAGACCAACTGTCAGTTCATCCCTTGTGCCCTGAGGGATGAACTTGCCTTCCTCTGCTCGTGCATCTCTCGCTAATCACCATCAACAAAAATTAGTAAGTATATAACAATAATCAATATCGATCGATTGCTCTAAGATTTGATTTTTACCATTTTTGTAGCCGCCTCAGTAGTTGTGGGCTTCAGTATGTCTCCCTTCTTGTTTTGCCTCCCAGCTATCCACATAACATGGTGAGGCAGAGGTGCGGAAGCAGTAGTCGAGGACTCTGCAGTCTCTTAAGTAGTAGTAGGCTGAGTAGACTCAGCCTATAGTCTTTGGCGAACGCCTGTATATCCTCTTGGACCCATTGTGTGGTCGTACACATTCAGTGCACGCCTTGCTCTTTGTGCCTCACTGAGGGCCTAGTTAGTTAGCACATTGATTTGGTTAGTAACACTAAAGGTTAATCTTGAATAGGTGAATACATAAAAACATATATTAATTAAATTTCGAGTGGCGCTTAATACCTTGAATTCATCTATTTTTCTTTGGGTAACAAACGCCTCCCAATCTTTGGGGTCCAGGTAGTTCCATTGCTTTGTGGATTCCTTCTGCCTAAATTTATTTTTTAAAGAGAATACAAACAAAATTTATTAGTGTAGAGTTAGTGAAATAGTGATCAATGTCTAGAATTGGAAATCAATCAAGAACCTCTTATCAGCGTCGTGTATGTAATCTCAGGTGAGAGTGGTCCTATAGTTCCTTAGGACCCTCCCACAATGTTGCATCACACATTTACGATGAAGCTTTTCATCCAGATCAAATATGCTCTGCAAATTAAATAGAATTTCTATTAACTAGTATCCTAAAAATTTGTAATCTACACAAATAGAATTACAAATAATAGTAACTCATGCATAGTTCCTTACGTATGTGGTCTTTCTTCCCCTTAGGAACTTTATACCAGGATTCTAGGATAGGACTACAATGGCTACGAGTAAGAATCCCAAGATATGAAACAAATGAGTTGTGGTTCACTCCATATGGATTTCATGCATGATCGAAATCCACAGCCAATTTGGGTCCATTGCCCCTTTGTTGTATTAACTTGTTCATCATTGTGATGCCCCTCACTTTCTCAATTTTCTTTTGCTGCTCATCAAGTGTTGTAATTTCTTCAGGGGGTACATCAGCAACCTAAAATTTGATAAAAAAACACACTTACATGATATAATTATAAATGAACATATAGATAGAAACCTCAGGGATATGTTCTTAAAACTTACATTGCCAGGCGGTGCAAGCACATCCTCACCCTCACGGTGATCATTAGCACGGTCATCATGGGAATGCTCAGCCATCTGAAATTTCACATTCAAATTATAAATTTCACATTGTAAAGTAACACTAATTGTAAGTTCATATTGTAAAGTACACATTCACATTGTAAAGTAATTCACATTGTAAAGTTCACATTCACATTGTAAAGTTCACATTCACATTGTAAAGTAATTCACATTGTAAAGTTCACATTCACATTGTAAAGTAATTTGCATTGTAAAGTCCACATTCACATTGTAAAGTTCACATTCAGAAAAATAAAAAATATAAAAAATATAAACATGCATGCCTCTAATATTGTGATCTTTTATCAATTAACAATCCTTCATTGTGATCCCCACGAACATACAAGTCATTGTGATCCCCAACCTCAATGTTTGGTGGTGTTGGCAACCCAACTAAGAATGGACTGGAGTCATCATACTTATAATAGTACTCTTCTTCATCTATAGGATCTTCAATGAACTGTCTTTTACCATGAAGAACAACCGACCATTTATCATTTGCAGAATCATCGATATAAAATACTTGTTTCGCCTGTGATGCTAATATGAATGGTTCACCCTTCTCGCCAATCTTTTCAAATTTCACTAACATGAAACCTAATTCATCCACTATAACTCCTTTGTTGTTGTCAACCCAATTACATTTAAAGAGTAGAATTCTGAAATATACATAGTCAAACTCCCATATGTCTTCAATGACACCATAATATGACATTTTAGCTTCACATGGACTCTTATCCTTTGCACTTGCAAAAAACAATGAAGATGCTTGAAGGGTGACCCCACTGTTTTGCATGACACTCTTATCATCTTGATGCTTTGTGTAATACGAGAATCCATGTATGTCAAACCCTTCATAAGACATAACATTCAATTTTGGTTTAAAGGCGAGGCATTTGATGGTTTCAGTAAGATTTTCTGGTGTTTGAGATAGTTGATGTAAGACTTTATCTTCAAACCACTTAATAAATGTCTTGTTATGCTCTCTAGCAAGCCACATTGAATTGGATCGAGGATATTGTATCTTGATGAAATTGGTATGTTCCTTGATATAAACACTCACTTTGTCGATGTTGTGTAAAATATACAAGTGACCTTGCTCCAACTGCTCACGGCTGATTACTTTCACCCGTGATCCCAAAATTCCTTTGCCAAAATGCTCCTCAATATTCTTGTCATTCACATGAGCGTCATTAGCACTCAGAAAGTCATTGCAAAAATACATAACCTCTCTCTCCACATAACCATCAATAATACTCCCTCCAGGTCGATAACGGTTTCGAACGTCACCTTTAAAAACGCTCATGTATCGTTCAAAGGGATACATCCAATGCAAGAAAACTGGTCCCAACATTTTCACTTCCCTAGTCAAGTGGACAACAAGATGTACCATGATATCAAAGAACGAAGGAGGAAAATACATCTCAAGCTGACATAGGGTAACAACCACTTCTCTTTACAATTTATCGAGAGTATTAGGGTCAATAACTTTGCTACACAGACTGTTGAAAAAGAAACAAAGTCTGGTGATTACAAACCATACATTCTTTGACAATATAGATCAAATTGCCACGGGCAATATTTGTTGCATTAGAGTGTGACAATCATGAGATTTAAGACCTATCAACTTCAGATCTTTCATTCATTCCAATGTACGGATGTTGGATGAGTAACCCTGTGGCATCTTAACATTTACCAAGCATTCACAAAAAGCTTTCTTCTCCTTTCTAGACAACGTGTAACAAGCGGGAGGTAAGTATGTTCTCTGATCACTACTAACTACTTCTATTAATTATGTCCTTATTCTCATTTCACGTAGGTCAATTCTGGATTTTACCCCATCTTTTATCTTACCTGGTATATTCAATAGAGTACCGATGATGCTATCACATACATTTTTCTCAACGTGCATGACATCAATATAATGCCTGACTGTCAAAGAACTCCAATAAGGAAGGTCCTAAAATATTGACTTCTTCTTGAATAAAGACTTGTCACTCTGTATGGCCGTCGTACATTGTGATCTCTTACCGGATTCATTGGCGATGTATTTTACTCTTTCATAAACATCCTCCCCTGATATAGGTTTAGGTGCACTATGTTCTTCATTTCGTCCATTAAATGTTTTGCGCAACCTATGATACAGATGTAATTTTGGAAGAAACCTTCGATGAACAAGATATACAGTCTTGCCGTCGTGTTTTAGTCGTATTGAATCAATTTTCTCTTCACATATAGGACACGCTTTAGATCCTTTGACACTGTATCCAGAAAAATTCCCATACATTGGAAAGTCATTCACAGTGCAAAACAACATAGCGTGCAAACGAAATTTCTCTCTTCGTGAAGCATCATAGGTCATCACACCTTCACCCCAGAGCTTCTTCAAGTCATCAATCATAGGTTCAAGATAAATATCGATATAATTTCCAGGTTATTTTAGGGCACGATATCAAAGACGACAGCATAATGTACTTATTTTTCATACACAACTAGGGAGGAAGATTGTATATAACAACCATAACTAGCCAAGTGCTATGTTGGCTGCTCAATGTCTCGTATGGATTCATCCCATCTGTACAAATCCCAAGTCTTAGATTCCTGTCTTCTTCACCGAATTCAAGGTACAATAAATCAATCTTCTTCCACTGTGGGGAATCAGACGCATGTCATAGGATCCCATCATTATTTTTCTTAACATCTGCATGCCACCTCAAATTCTTCGCATCTATAGGATTGGAAAAAAACCATTGAAACCGTGGTATTATAGGTAGATACCACATCACCTTGGCAGGAGAACCAATTTTGGACTCCCTCGAAGTCATCAATTTATACCTTGATGCACCACATTTCAGACAATCTTTCAAATCCACATAGTCCTTTTGAAATAATACACAATCATTCGGGCATGCGTGTATCTTCTTGGCCTCCATTCCCATTGGGCACAACAATTTCTTTAATCGATATGTGGAGATTGGCAGCTCGTTTCCTTCAGGAAGAATTTCTTTCAACAAAGACAACAATGACATGAAGCTTTTGTTGCTCCATCGACTGTTAGCTTTCAGTTTATACAATCTCAACACAATGCTAAGCTTCGTAAACTTACAACCTATGTATAACAGTATCTTAGCATCATGCACAATGTTTCTAAACATGGGAGGTGTATCAGTGTGCTCTACCCCACAACTATCCAACATCGCATCAATGATGTCTACTGGAACTGGTTCGTTCATATCTACGTCATCGAAGGCAATTTCTTCTTCCACACAAGCACTGCTATCGACATCCACTGATTTCAGGTTTGAAATCTCTCCATGCCAGTGCCATTCTGTATAGCCTTGTACAATCCTATTGCACATGACATGACTTTTGATTTCGTCATCAGTGTTGACTTTCAAGTTGTTACCGCAATGCCTACATGGATAGTAGAACCTATCTCTAGGTTGTTTCCTATGTTCCTCGGCAAATCTAATAAACTGGTCAAGACCAGAAATAAACTCGGGGGTGTAGCAATTTAGAATGGACATCCATAATCTATTCATTCTATGATCAAAGAGAAAACAAGTATATGTTAGAACAAGATTAGGGTCTAGGGTTAAGAGATTAGGGTTTATGGTTAAAACTTTAGGGTTTAAGGTCATATATATAATTAATGGTTAAAACATCCTAAGTGAGATGAGGTGTTTAAGAATAGTCTCAAACCGGAGACTATCCAAGATTTACTCCTTATGAGTAAATCTTGGACGGGTTCCAACAAATACATGTGTTGTCATTCTTATATATAATAAATGTGTACCACCTGTCCCATTCTTGAACACCTAATCTCACTAGTAAGTGTATAATGTGTATTGGGTTTTCAAGAAAATTTCAGCAGCATTTCCCGGCTGTTCTCTAAGTACATTTGTACTTAGAGAACAAACGGGGAAATGCTACTGAAATTTTCTTGAAAACTCAATACATATTATAAACTTACATCCTAAGTGAGATTAGGTGTTCAAGAACAGTCCCAAACTGGGGACTAATGAGTAAATCTTGGATGAATTTCTAGGCCAACAAATACATGTGTCGTCATTCTATAACATTGATTTCAACATTTTGAGTGTCCATGCATGTTCATCATCAAGATAAAGATTACACATAAACCAGTATGACCTAGGGTTGGAGAGATTCATAAATGATTTCAAAATTTCAAACTAGCTCATGCATTATCATCAATCTACATCATACAACATGGATTCATGTAGATGTTAGGGCGACACATCACTACAAAATCAGAGATTTATCATTAGGGTTTTAATATCTTAGATAGATTGATCACAAGATTTCAGCAATATAGTTAATTCAAGATTGTGGTGAAATGTGTATTAGGGTTTTAATATCTTAATTCAACATGCATCAAAATTTACAGAATTAGGTCAAGCATTAGTATTCAATTGCAAATGTATCTTCTTCTTCCTGCTCCCTCCTTTCCAAATGGATAAAAGCAAGGCATGACCAGTGTGCTGGACACAACCATGGCTGTGTTGGCCAGCACGACCGTGGTCGACCAATACAACCACTCATGTTCAGCCCACAGGTCGATCGTGCCTTTCTTTTATCCATTTGGAAAGGAGGGAGAAGGAAGAAGAAGAGGTGGAGGAAGAAGAAGGGGTGGAGGAAGAAGAAGAGGCAGCGACCTAACTGTCAGCGGCGTGGAGGAAGAAGAGAGCAGCTGTCGGTGGCGGAGGCAGTGTGAGGAGTTAGCGGGATGGAGGAAGAAGCTAGACAATAGGGGGCGGTGGCGGCGGCAGTGTGAGGAGAAGATATCGGCTTGATCATGCGGCGGCAGCGAGCAGGGGGCGCAACAGCTTCGGGCGGGGGCTCGCAGCGATGAAATAGAGAGAATGGGGCATAGTCTGTCTATCGATTGATCGCACGGGGGTTATTAAGTTAACAAAGGCATCGGTTATTTAAAAAACTGACACCTATTACCCATCAACGTCGGTTGCCAGAAAAAACCGACGTCCATTGGACAATCTTAACCCTAAAAATTTTCACAGGGACAGCGCGCGAAACCTTATCAGTGTCGATTTTTCCACAAAAACCGACGACCTTTGGAGGTAATTTTTTTCATCGTTAGGCGTCAATTATTAGGTCAAAAACCCGACGCCGTATGTGAAATTTTGGGGGTAATTTTTTTTTCTTAAAAAATTGGATTTGGCACACTGTTTTAGGCGTCTGTTCATTATAGGGAGCCGACGCTAAATAAAAAGTGATACCCGTGTGTGGCCGATCTTCAAATATAGATGTCAGTCTTTGTAATTAGACAACGTTGTATGGTTTAGGCGTCGGTTTTCGGTAATAAACGATGCCTCTAAATGTGATGTTATAAGCTATTTCTGTAGTAGTGATGTTAGTGTACTGTACATTAGTGTACTATATGTTTTTTTCATAGTTACATATTGGTCATGCGATGTTGCCCACAGTTTGATTTCTAATGATAATACTATTATTTTCTAAATGTGTAATATGTGATTAATTGTAAAGCAGATACACCTTTTTTTAACTTACATATGTGTGCAAAAGTCTGATCCCATTTGTTAGAGTTATATATTGTGTGCGTATACACTGAGTATATGTACTGTGAGTTATTGTACCGTAAGTGAAATTATGTATGCATGTGGGAGAAAATGTGATTTAAATTGTGTTGTACTATATGTGTATGTGTTCGACATGTATGTATAGAAGATCAAAGTTTAAGTAATTGTGAAGCACTATATGCGTGTTGTATAGATAATTCAGTTTTTGTTTTAG
Organism: Alisma plantago-aquatica; assembly: GCA_963693085.1. Taxonomy (NCBI): domain Eukaryota; kingdom Viridiplantae; phylum Streptophyta; class Magnoliopsida; order Alismatales; family Alismataceae; genus Alisma; species Alisma plantago-aquatica. Next base: position 359,560,153 of record OY856410.1, read on the forward strand.
ACATACATACTATGTGCATATATACTGTCTGTTTCCTGTCATAGTGAGATTTTTGTCAATAATTTCTTTTGTTTACATACTGTGCGCATATATAATGTACGTTTCTCTATTGTATGTGATTTCATTCATATATTTATATGATGGACCTGTTCAATAAACAAAACGTTAATTCTATTTAATTGTTGTGTACTGTATGTGTAAGTATTCTACTTGTATATGCTTATTTCTACTATGTTTTACATATTTCTTTGTAGGATGGAGGGTGACCGTGGATTTCAGTCAAGGTGAAGCTTTAGGAAATTCAAGAAAGTAATGGAAATGGCAGCGAGTGAATACAAAATGAGATCCAAAAAAACTATTTTTAAGAGATTTTTAAAACTAAAGTGTCCAACAACTTTGGATGTTGCTTTGTTAGACAATCTTGTTCGTTGTTATGATGAAAAGGAGAGAGGATTTGTATTTAATAATGTTGTGGTGAAGCTAACATCTGAGCATGTGTCCAGTATATTCAGATTACTTGATGAAGGTACATTTGTTTCTGATGTTATATTGTACTTGATATATAAATATTTAGTAGAGAAAATATTAAAACATTAAAACATTAATTAGGCAGGGGATGAATTATTATTGGAATATGATAGAGATGCGGGGAAGAACTCAATCATACAGGGGGAATATTTTTTTGTGGATCCCAAGATTAATGATGCAATGGGAAAATTGCAAATTTTAAGGAAACAAAAGGATGCAAAAAGCATTGAGGACTTTGTCAAGATATGGGTAATTGTGTTGTTGGCTGATTTTTTGTTTCCTTGTGGTAGTTTGACAATTTTTAAAATGTTCTTTGATTTGGTGGATGATTTGGATTGTTTGAGTAAGTTTAACTGGCCAAGCGCTGTCACAAATTATCTGCATAATGGAATTGTTGAAGTTAAAGCTAAAAACAAAGGATATCTGAAAGGATGCATCTGTATTTTAATGGTAATGATGTTAAAATATTATCTATTTTTTCATTTTGTACATTATAATTAATCCTGACGTAGAGTACATGATAATTTTATTTGTTGTATTGTGCGTCTATGTGTTTTATGATTTGATTTGTGGTTTGTGAAATGAAATTTTAGGTTTGGTTCAGGGAATGTCAGACTCTACTCCCTCTTGATGATAGTGATGCATATCCATTTGTTAATAGATGGGATTATGATACCAAGATGAGCATATTTTTTCACAAAAAGGAGATTATTGTGCGAGAATTCAAGCTAGAGTACATCAAGGCTGAGTGGATCGAAAAAAAAATTGTAAGGGCAATAGGAAATGTAGGGTAGAATCTAATGAGAGTGAGTTAGAAGCCATGAAGAAACATTAGTGGCTGATAAGAAAAGATTGAAGAAGGATCTCAGTAAAGTATAAAAAAACAAATGAAATCAGTGTCAATGATGGCTCGGGAAGGGGAGGAGATGAGGTTGGAGAATTAGAAGTTGAAGAGTGCAATTTATATTCTTTGAGAACAACTACATCTGAATGGCATTCCTGATCTAACAATGTTAATGGCTGATGAAATCGTCAAGACAAAGGTGTGTCCCTATTCAAGTAATATTTGTCAATTTAGATGTATAATACTTAATAATCCATGTTCATTGAAGGAAGCAATTGACGCATGTGATGAAGGTGGGGTGTCATCTTCTGATGATTCTGTAAATCCTCCACTATTGATGACAGATGAAACCAAGATATGTGAAGATTATGTATCAGAAACTGTGAGAGATGTCACCACAAGTGTAAGTTTTGTGATACTACAACAACAAATATCTTTGTGGTATCATTAATTAATATTGTGGTTGTAAGTATAAAAGATAAAAAACTAATGTAATTATATAAGTGTTGGTTTGGTATTTTCATAGTTGAGAGATAACTTGTCAGAAGGTAACAATAAAAAAGGAATCATGGTAAGATAAAATCTTATTCCCTACTGGTATATTGTTTTGGTTCAGTTAATTTTGTTTTATGACAATTGATATTAGTTTGGAATATTATTTATATTGTTTAAAACAAAAATGAGATAAGATGCTAAAAAAAGGAGATAAAAAGAGAAAAAAATAAGTTGAAGTTGGTTGTTAAAGTTAAGGAGAAGAGAATGGCAATACAGGAAGCTACAGTCCCAAATGTTAGGAAAGAAAATGTTAGGAAAGAAGGAACTGAAGGACTGGGACAGGAAAAGGTATGTGATTGACCATAGTGTACTGTTACTTAATGTATGAATGTGTTAAATTAGATTAATGTACTAGTTGTACTATACTTATATGTACTGTGTTGTTTTGTGATAAGGTTGACCATGAAAGAAATGATGGTGGTGTTGGGAAACAAAATGTTGTGCTAAAAGAAGGAAGTGAAGGACTGAGAAAGGAAAAGGTATGTGATTGACCTTAGTGTACTGTTACTTGATATATGAATGTGTTAAATGAGATTAATGTATTATTTGTACTGTACTTATACTTACTGTATTGTTTTGTGATAAGGTTGATCAAGAAAGAAATGATGGTGATGCTGGGAAAGAAAATGTTGTGCTGAAAGAAGGATGTGAAGGACTAGGACAGGAAACGGTATGTGATTGTCCTTAGTGTACTATACTTAATTTATGAATGTGTTAAATGTAATTTATGAACTAGTTGTACTGTACTTATACGTATTGTATTGTTTTGTGATAAGATTGACCAAAAAATAAATGATGGTGATGTTGGGAAAGAAAAAGTTATGCAGAAAGAAGGATGTGAAGGACTAGCATAGGAAAAGGTATGTGACTCTCTTTATAGTACTCTATTTAATGTATGAACATGTTAAGTATAATTAATGTAATAGTTGTACTATACTTATACGTATTGTATTGTTCAAAGCAGAAATTAGATAAGATGCTAAAGAAAGGAGAAAAAAAAGAGGAAAAAAATAAGCTGAAGTTGGTTATTAAAGATAAGGGGAAGAAAATGGCAATACAGGTAGCTATAGACCCAAATGTTGTGAAAGAAAATGTTGGGAAAGAAGGAATTGAAGGACTAGGACAGGAAAAGGTATTTGATTGACCTTAGTGTACTGTTACTTAATGTATGAATGTGTTAAATGAGATTAATGCACTAGTTGTACTATACTTATACTTACTGTATTGTTTTGTGATAAGGTTGATCAAGAAAAAAAGGATGGTGATGTTGGGAACAAAAAGGATGTGATGAATGAAGGATGTGAAGGACTGGGATAGGAAAAGGTATATGATTGTCCTTAGTGTACTGTACTTAATGTATGGATGTGTTAAATGTAATAAAAGAACTAGTTGTATTGTACTTATATGTACTGTATTGTTTTGTGATATGGTTTACTAAGAAAGAAATGATGGTGATGTTGGGAAAGAAAAAGTTGTGCTGAAAGAAGGATGTGAAGGACTTGCACAGGAAAAGGTATGTGACTCTCTTTATAGTACTCTATTTAATGTATGAACGTGTTAAATGTAATTAATGTAATAGTTGTACTATACTTATACGTACTGTACTGTTTTGTGATAAGGTTGGCCATGAAAGGAATAGTGGTGATGCACATGATATGGATGGATCACATGTAGTGAACTCACAAAAAATTGTTGTTGATGCCAAAGTTGATGATAATGAGGTCAATCATTACATAGTATAAATGTATTAGGTTATTATTATGAGTGATAAATGTACAATAATTAATCGTACAATATTGTGTGGTATTGTAGTTATATGTACTATTTTTTGTAGGAAGTTGTTATTGGTGAAATTGGAGTTGTAGAAATCAACAATGAGGAGTTACATGGAAATGATGATTCACAAATTGTTGGCGCAACACAATCTGCTATTGATCAAAATGTTGATGCTAATGTGGTGATTATTTAAATAGAATATGTGTATTCATTGTATGTTAAATGTACTTAGTGAAGGTTACTCATTTGTATTATAATGTTTTATCATAGGATAATGCTGAAGTTGAAATTGAAGATCTAGCTGCTCCTAAACAATAGTTGTAGCTGATGAGGTAAATGTTTATATACAACATATGTGTTAATTGATGTCTTATATTGTACTTTGGAAGTACAATATTGAACATACTATAAGACTATTACACAGTGTAGTTCTGTAAGGATAATATTGAAAATAGTGCTTGCTTGTAAGGTCATTATATGTCATGTGAATTTATATCTTGTGCTGACTACTTTTTTTTGTAAATAAGAAAAAAATGGAAGAGCAGAGTGGTATTGTTTTAGATACAATATAGGAAGTATTAGAAATAGAAGATGTAACTGTTGCTGAACTGAGAGTTGATGTTGATGAGGTACAACTTTGTAAACAGCATAGATATTAAACTTTGGATGTACAATATTGAAACATACTGTACAAATCTTTTATATCTTGTAATGACTATTTGTTTTTGTTGAAACATTTTCTTAAATTAGGAAACATTAGAAAAGGGTAATGGAATTCTTTTAGAAATGGTGATTGATACTATATATGCAACACAAAAAGTGCTGGGAGATGCTGAAAATAGAAAAAAGAAAGAATATGAATTTGTTGATCTTGTGGCCGAAAATGACCAGGTAGTTAGATGTATTAAAAAAAGTTTCTTAATATAAATGAATATAATGTGTAATCTTTTGACTTTATTGTTTCTTATATGCATAGGAATGGATTGATATTTTATGTGACCATATGGACAAGTTTGAAAAGAAACTTAAACAAAGTTCACTTGTGAAGAATATTAAGAATAGACCACGAACAAGGAGGTCTAAGAGATAATGGAAGAATTACAGGGTTTGTTCAGGAAAATGCGTGAATTTGTCAATAAAGTTGTTGAGTTTCTAAGTGAAAAAGATAAGGAGAAACTTATAAAGGTATTTTATGTGAATAGGTCCTTGGTGAATTTAAGAAATGTTTGTACGCTCCCTATAAGTTATAATGTTGATATATCCATGCAACTTACTTGTCAAGGGAGCAATAAAGATACTATTATATTTTGGTCTCCAACAACAATCACTATTAGAAAAGATTTGAAGGTGGGATGGTGTCAAATCATGTAAGTAATTATGAACTGTAAGTGGTTTCTTAGATTTGTACTATATGTGATCATATGTAAAACTACTGTACATGATTGTATTTAAATGTAGTGTATCACTGTACGTGATTATGTTTGTGTAATGTATGTCGGTGTACTGTACTGGCTTTATTTGTTTAGTAAATTGTAGTCAAAACTAAAAATTTAGTGTATATTATATTGTTTTGTTTCAGTTAATTGATGCATGTACAAATTAGTTTTAGGTCATGGAGGCTATTATGGACTTAAAGTGGGAATTTTATGGTGATGATTATTTTATATTTCATACATCGTTGCCACAGGCGATAAGAGAGCATAATCATTCATCGATGGTTTCATTTTTAATTTCTAAGATTTATATGATAAAAAAGGCCAAGGTTCTGTTGTTGCCTATACTGAAAGGAGATCACTGACATCTAATTATCACTTCCATAAATAAAAAGGCGTTTGTGCACTATTATAGTTTGGAAATGGGGCATGTAAACTATGAAGTTGATGTTTATGCAAAGCTTGTGGTTAGTATATATTTATTTTGTGAGTAGTGTCATTTTTTATTTATGTTTAATACCAAATTACTTGTTATACATAGGCAAATGTTGTAAAGTATGCTTTGATAAAACATGGAGGAATTGTGCATCATTGGGAGATGATTTTTGATAGGAAGGAACTGCAGCAACCACCAAATTCAAATGATTGTGCAATGTATGTTATTAGGTGCATTGAAGAGCTTCTAGAGAATGGGAATGTCAAAAACACACATGGTGATGATGTCCATCTGCTATGAGGATTCTATGCGGCAGCATTGATGAACTCTGCTTTTGTGACTACCGATTGAGGTGTGTCTGATGGTTACATTAGGTATTTGAGAGTTGTTATGGTGTCTGTATTACATCAAAGAACTGTATGTTGTTGATATCTGTATGAGTATTGTTGGTATCTTAACTTGTGTGGTGTTGATCTGACCTCTGAATGGTACTATATGTTTCCTTTTTTGGTAATCATATTATCGGTTTGAACTTATTGGTGGCACCATTGTAGCTATTTTTGTGACAAATCTAGTTGAAACATTATGTTGTATGCAATGGTACTGTGTGTGTATACTATATTTGATGCAGTGGTTGTAGTGATTATATGCAACTTATAGAATACATATATATGGAGACATATTGTGCGTGAATGCATGAAGATCAAATAATTATATCCTGATTACATGAAGTTAGATGCAATTTACAGTATACAGATGTATGGAGACAAATTGTGTGTGTCTATATTGTATGTCATTAATTTGATAATCACATACATACATGAGTGCATGAATGCCTGAAGATCAAACAATTCTATCTGATTACATGAAGTTATATGCAACATACAATATATAGATGTATGGAGACGTACTGTAGGTTTCTATACTGTACGTTATTAAATTAATACTCACATATGCATGAATACATACATGAATGCATGAAATCATGAGTATGTTTAAAGTTGTAAAATTAAGTTCTTAGTGTCTATAATGTATCCCCTTAATTTCAAGTTGTACAAAATTTTGATGCACAACACATTACATCTTGACGTACTGTATGCGTTCATGAATTTGTGTTGTGCTTTTGTGTAATGTTCATGATATAACATAAGTTAAAAAATGAGTCTGTAATGTAATCAAACATACATTGAAGATACTCAAATATTTGAAGATCATTGGTGAGGTGATGCGTAGGTTACAGTGATGTTGTTGTGTGTACAATATGTAATTGTATGGAACTTACAGTAAGTATTTGTATACATATGTACTGTGTGTGTCTATATTGTATATGTTATCATTTATTTTGCATGTTCATGCAAGATAATGTCATCTACGGTAACTCTTTATTTTCATACTGACAAACATACATGAATGCATTTGAGAGCATTTCAAGTTGTGAAAATGAGTTCTTGGTGCAGTCGATGGCATAACATTTAAGTAATCATTGTATCTTAATATAATGTATGCATTGGCATTGTGCTTTTAGGTATTATATGTGATTGTATTTATATTGTGATGACTCTGTAATGTAGTCGGTCATACAATGCCTTTGAAAATCTGAACCTCGGATAATTGAAGATCTTTATAGAATTAAGATAGACATTCATGAATGTAGTACTACTTTTCAAATGATTTAAACTTTTTCATTACATTTGTAACTCTTGAAATTCATAAATGGGGCGGACAGTTATTAAACCATCCGTATAAATATCTGTTTGTTTTAGGAAAATTGGGATGAAAGTTTTGAAAACCGAATTTGAAATTAGGGGAGCGGACTTCTTTCGAACTATCTGAAATATTCGGGGATTCGTTTAGGTCTTGAAGAAAACAATTTGGCACTATTTCATCCACTATTGTCTGTGGAATTAATTCTTCCCCAAACATTGTGCTGGTGTGGTTTAGGTGTACTGCATGTTTGCTCTATGATGCAGATGGCTGCGAAGCTATGTCTTCCACATCCATTGTATTAATGTCTAGATGTATAGTACAGATGTTTGTTCTAGAATCCTTCGTTGTTGTTTTTTAGAAGCCCTCTTTTTCTTTGATGTTAGTTGCTATCTCTTTGATTTCTTTCTGAGAGATGATGATCTTCCAACACGAATAGCCACAGCAGGATCTTGTATAGATGGTGTATTTTCCTATAGTAAGTAAAATGTAAGAATTGTATATGCTAGTATGGGAATGTACAGTTCTAACATAAAATATATACCATTGTGGCTTGTCCTTTTTCTTTCAGAATAGTGTTTATCCTATGGTATGCATCTGCAAGATCGCTTTTTACATATTCATAATTTTCAATAGAAACTCTTGCAAAATTGGCAAAACCACCACATATACTATAAATGTGCTCTGCACGTTGCTGAGGCTCATCACCCATACCAGACAGAAGGGTGTAAGAGGTGTTGAATTCCCGATGTATATCCTTCCACCATCTATCCAATATATATTGTTGTGGTATTTTATTAAGTTTTAGATTTCTTCTAATGACACATAGAATATGACTGCATAAAATTCCTTTTGACTCAAAACATAAACACGAACAATTAATCTCTTCATCATGTATTATGTATTGTACATCAAATTCTTTCTAAAAGGATTTTTTTTCATCTGAACTTATCCAAACAGTTTTATGCTCGGTAACAACAAATCTTGATTGAAAAGAATACCCATAAATGAGTTTGGATTCACAAAACATCATTCCTTCCAACTTGTTTTGGAATTTCCTAAACATATTTATGGTATATGTTTTAGCATACTATGCCTCAATCTTTAGTGCTTTTCTGAGGTGTGCTTTTTTGTGGAAAGATTCAAAGTCTGTTGACTTCTCTTTTTCATATCTTGATTGAAGAGCAACATTGTATTGAGAAACAAACTGCTTCAGAGATGTACGTGAATTAACATATCCATCAAAGAAAGCATACATTGATTCACTTCTCTGTGTTGTGGACATGTTGACCCAAAAGAAACTATCGAAATAGATGGGAACCCAAAGATGTTTTAGCTCGTGAATACTAGACAACCAGCTGTGTTCTTTCTTACTCACTCTTTGGATAGCTTGATGCCAAATACTCTCAAGCCTGTGCATAGACGTACTCTCATAAATTGCATCCTTTACTAGTTTTGAAACGTGTGAGCCCTTTCCTAATTTCTTAGGAAGTTTTTTCATAATATGCCACATACACAGCCGATGATGCATATTAGGAAGAGTTATTTAACGACATTCATGATATATTGGGCTTGATTAGTGACGATGCTCTTTGGTTCCACACCACCTAAGAATAAAAGAAGGATTTAAGTCATTGGAGCATACAGTAATAAATCAATTAGTAGTACAATATTGTGTCATACAATACTTTATTAAATGCAAAAATAAATGTACCCATACATTCAAGCCATGTTTTGAATAACCATATGTAGTTATATGTAGTCTCTTTGCATAATAATGCACATCTCATTAAAATTGAATGACCATGGTGATAAATGCCAGGCATTTCGTATCTGTTTGTTAGATACGTTGTGTCGAACATAATGACATCACTGAAGTATCTGTATGCATGCCTTGATCTAGAGTTTGCCCAAAATACATTATATAAAATGCCAAGGCCATCTATATCACCTTTTCCAAGTCTGAGGTTTCTAGATAATGCAGCATAATTCATCAAGTCTTTATGAGTAAATGGAAGATTGTCATATGAGCTAGATTTAGCAATAAAACTACACATGGATTTAACAGGATAGATACCTGAAAATATGATATGGTTAGTACTGTACAACTGTTACCGTATGATATGTACTGTAATACCACATACAATATTGGACGTACTGTAAGTGAGAAGTAATTTTGATACCTGCACTATCATTCAGATCTATCCATCTTTGGATGTCATGAGGAATCTTTCTTTTGGATGGTAAAAGTCTGACTAAATGAGGTTCCAGAAGATCATGGTTATGCTCCTCTATAAACTTGCAAATTAAATATTTACCAATATAGTTTCGATGAAGTCTCAAACGTGCTGGACAGTTTGTCTTTGAAGTCGGCTTATATATGTACAAAGAATCATTATGTTCTTTCGGTGGTGGACCTGACTTGGCACAAGCAAATTCTACTCTTTTTACAACATCATCACCAGGATCTTTGGCAGAGTGAGATGTTATAACACCAAAACTGGTTTTATCGTCATATTTTGTGTAAAATTCTTTTGCTTCAGGTATAGAGACGAATGACAGGCTGATTTTAGGTTTTAACAAGACCTCTAGTTCATTAGGAGGATAAGGAGAATTATCTATATTAGGGCTTGAATCAATCTGTACAAGATAGGAAGAATGTTAAATAATGAAGTCAAGAAATGTAAGAGTATGGGCTTATATACGGTGAATAAGGTAAAGAAATGAAAGTTACTACAACCTCTGTACCATCGGAAATAATGACTTCTAAGGAGGAGGTAACGTCATTTGGTATAGATGGGGATTTATTGCAGTTCATTGTATCCATCTGTAGAAGTCAAAAAAACTGAACTTCATATCATTGTGAGCAGAAACTAAAATGTGAACTACATAAACACATGTTTAATGGTAAATGTTCGATGAAACTGTCAATAGGAATCCACAGAACAATTCACATACAGTACGCACGCATCTGCTACTAGTTGAGAAGTGGGAAGGACGGGCGGGAATGCAGTTCATTGTATCCATCAGTAGAAGTCAAAAAAACTGAACTTCATATCATTGTGAGCAGAAACTAAAATGTGAACTACATAAACACATGTTTAATGGTAAATGTTCGATGAAACTGTCAATAGGAATCCACCGAACAATTCACATACAGTACGCACGCATCTGCTGCTGGTTGAGAAGTGGGAAGGACGGGCGGGAATGGTGCAATGGAACATGTCTTTAATATCTAATCGTTTGGGAAAAAATGGAGGGAATTAAATGAACAAAATTTAAAATTTCATGGGTGATTGCAACCATCTCGTTGCATGCTATTGCGTGGTATTACATGTGTAATATTTGCAGCAGCCGGCTAATGGATACGCTTTCAGATAGTGGAGGGGGATTCACAAACAGTGGAGAGGGATTCGTAGCTTCCCAATATATGAGTTGGTCGGCGGGTGGGAAGGTACCTATGTGTAGAATTTTTCTAAGTTTAGCAGACAAATTTAGTAGAGCTTGTAGCAGACAAATCTAATGTGGCCATTATATAGGAAGGAAACCCTAAACCCTAAACCCTAGATAGTGACTCAAACTCTTGCCTTAATTTGTTGTGACTTTCATGCCACCTTGAGGGGAGGAAAACCAGGATGATAAAAATCTATTATGGCTTTCTCGTTCACTACTACCAACATCACCATCGTATCGGGAAGGTTTGGGGTCATATCGATGCATGGTTTTGGCTCTATCTGAAGTGGGTGTAGATGGGGTGTGCTGAGAGACACAGAGACATTGACTTGGAGATAAATCCGAAAAATGGTTGGATCATCCCATGTCATGGACTGCTTGATGGCTTTGGTAATACAATTCATTGTGATAGAAGTGAAAATAAAAATAATTATGATGATACACACGTAATTGTTTGAACCTGGTGATATTTATGTGAAGAAGTTTCGACATCAAGTATTTTTATAAAATTAACCCTATGAATTATGCATTATGTTTTGTTTTTTTTTAAACTGGACATTAAGTGGTCTTGATAAACTAAGGATGACATGCTTAAGTCCTTCATTTCCCTATCTACAAATCCAGTATTGACTATCACTTTAATTTTAGGTTAATTAAAATTTGAGTTTGGGTTAAATCTATGTTTGGACTAGGTGACCAAAAGTTGCTCCGGTCAATTCTGAGATAGGGTGACCAATTTCCTTTTAATATCAAGATTTTGAAAGAGCAACCACAAATTTGACAAGAGGACTAGAAGTAAAGGACATGGATTTTTTCATACTCCAAATACCGAGGAGAACTACCGATTTGTAGTATGACAAGAAGCAAGAAGGATTCAATGAGTGTACCCAAAATTATAGCCCATTCATGTAGAATTGTATTTAACCATGTATATGCCTTTCTTGTGCAACCTCAATTTTTATTACTTTAAATAATTGATTTTTCACATTTTATGACCTCCTATTTTTCATATTATATAGTTACTTTGTATATCACATAGTTACATTATGATTAATGTGGTGTTTGCTTTTTAAACCATATTCATTTACATTTTAATGACTTGGTGTTACTTTCTCTATCTCAGAGTTACTTTCCTTACCAAATAGTATTATTACCAAATAGTTACTTTCTCTACCAAATCATTACTTTACAATGAACGTTTTCTATTTATTTTGTACTTGGCTTCTCTTCTACTGGTTTGATAAGTGAGAATAAAGTGGAGGTGAAATGGATAAGATCAGAAACAATCATACCACATTAGTGTGCTCTAGGAAGAGATTGGTGTGGTCATATGATTTTTCCTTCACTTTAAGTTTGTAGGGTGTTGACACAACATAAAAAGTAGTTATTTGGCATGAAAAATAACTATTTGAAACAAAAAGTAATATTATTTTATCAAAAGTAACAAAGTAATTACTAAATATATAAATTTCATTTTCCTTGCTATGAGTTTGTAACGTCTAACTCGCGACGTCTAAGTTGAACTTCACTTGGAGCCCAACCAATAAGTAAACTGGGCTACTATGTCCTAAAATTGACTCAGAATTTGATTTAAAGTACATGTGGGGCTTGTTGAGACATGAGATAATTAACATTTAGATCTTGGAAGTTTTTGGACTTTGAGAAAATAACATACACAGGCGCATCCCTGCCTTCCTGGCCAGATTAGTACATGCATGTAAGAAGAGTTTCTTTGTTTGTATTTTTTATTTCTTTTTATTTTGGGATTTATATTTTACATTTGGAGTCCGAAAATCACCTTTTGCTGCATGTCCTTTTTAAGAAACATTGTTGGAGATGTCCATGGGTGACCAAGTTCATTAGTAGAGTATACAATGTTTATTGAATGTAACATTAAAATACTAATTGTAACTATGTGGTATGAAAAGTAGCTATCTGTCATATAAAGTAATATTTGGTATTATAAAGTAACAAATTAGATACTAAAAGTAATAACAAATACATGTTACATACCAAATGTAAGTTAGTGATTGCTGCAATATTCTGTATATATATATATATATATATATATATATATATATATATATATATATAATAATAATAATAATAATAATAATAATTTGATGCGACTGCAATGAGATGTGCATACAAGAAACCATATATAAAACCTAAAATAAAAATAAGGTACACTTATTCTACACAGACGAGTTCTGTAGCTTACATTTATCGTGCCTTGAAAAGTACCTATTTGGTTCAAAAAGTAATTATTAGTCATTAACGGTAACTACTTGATGTTAAAAGTAACAATTTGATCTGAATGTAACAACAATAAATACAATAAAATACTCATGCAACATAGTTTAGGATATATTTAATATTGTTACTGATCGACTCGAATCGCATGTCTGAAAGGAGGCAGACTCAAAATGAATCGATCAGACTTTAAATTTATAGCTTGAGACCTTCAAGGACCCTCATAAATTTATTATAGGGTCACAGTAGATATATAGGGTCGAACACCGGGATGTGGGGATATTTAAGACGCTTAAGATCTTACTCTTAAGTTAGATAAGCCAATCCAATAATCGATAAAAGGATGGAGCTAGAACTAGTCTAGTAGATTGTCACAAAGTAAAACAAAATAAAGAAAAGAAAAGAAAAGAAAAGAAAAGAAAATAGAGTCTGTCATATTCTACTAATCAAAGAGGAGTTCCTGGCTATGTAACCACAAGTTGGGATGTCTATACACCCATTCTTGGGCATAGACAACCCTCGAACACCTCAGTAAGCAACCTACATCTAAACATGGTATGTACTGTGGTAATTGTTCCTGTGGGGTCATCCCACTCACTTTTGCGTAGCGTGACTAAAACCCATGAATGATATGAAACCTCTTTTGAAGATGACAAATCCGCACCCTAGAATATTCTAGATACCCTCTCAGGTCTAGAATGTTCCGAGGTGCTAGGAACAGGTATGATTTGGGTAGAACCAGGTAATGGGCCCAACCATGCCGGGCTGGGCTTGGTCGTGCCCAGGTCTACAATTCTGGACAGATCACTTTGAACTATCTTCCTTTTATATTCTGATTCAAACTACCTTCTCTTACCTATCTCCACAATTAATCTCTCGATATAGGTAGAAATAGAGGTTCAAACAAGAAAGAGATCAAACAAACTAGCGATCATAACCAGAAAGAGAACATAGAACAATAAATATACTAGATCTGAAATAAAATTGCTTGCTTAAGGTAAAAGTACATAAACGTGCCCAAAACAGGCTGCATAGCCAAGAATAAGCTCAACTAACTATGAACAAGCATAGTTGGCACCGAACAAAGATGGAAGAACATCATTTACACATAAACAAAGGAGAACAATAGAAGAAAGGAGAAGAAGAAGAGATTTAGCTCGTAGAGGAGAGGCAATTCTCGCTCCTTCACCTCTATATAGGCCAGATCTCATCTTTGGGTCGTCCTCCTTGGTATTCTAGACTCCTTGGCCTCCTTTCTCTTTGATTTCATCCCAAACAACACCTTGGTGAGTGTATAGAGATGGAAGATGGCTGAAAATGGTAGGATATAGGTAAATGGTAGTGGAAAATGGTGGTAGATGGAAGAAAATAGGAGGAATGGACATTGGATGAGCACCTCAACCTTTCCAGACCTTAGAATTCTCCCACGGGACTCTGGGAACCAAAACAAGTTGGAATAAAAATGTGGAACCTCTAAAAATTTGGGACCTGGAACTCCAGATCTCCCCCCAAGTCACAAGGGGTGAGTATTTATAGACGAAGGCAGAAGATGGTCGGGGCACCAGCCTCGGTCGCGGCACTGGTCTCGGCCTAACTGTGCTAGGCTCGGCCCAGTCAATCTGAGTGTCAGTCAAGGTAGACTCTTCAGATGAGGTAGATCTCACAGTCGCGGTCGCGTCGTGGTTGAGGTGGATCCCACGGTCACAGTCACATTGCATTCAAGATGGATCCTGTAGTCACAGTAGTGCCCTTGGCGTGACCGTGTTGAGCTACAGCCTGGTCGTGCCGAGTGTCGGTTGACACAACATCGTGACCACGGTCACAGGATTGTTTTCTTGACCCTGGTCGCGGCATCATGGAAGCTTTTAGCTACTGAAAAAACCATGTGTTGGGGAGAAATCATGGAGAATAGGCATCTTTTCAGGTTCGGTACCTACAAGTCTCAAAATTTTCTAGTTGAGCAACTTTATCTATGAAAAGATATAAATGACTAAAAGATAAGGATCTAGGGTTATTTTGGCAATATTAAGGCTATATTGACACAAAACCATAAATAAATGCTTAGAATAGATGCCTAAATTTGGGTGTTATCAACCATCCCAAGCTTAAACCTTTGCTTATCCTCAAGAAAGATTGTGCTCAAAGAACAAAAAGATAACGTCCAAATTAAGCATGGTGATAAATGCTAAGGCTAAGAAAAATAGTTTAAAACATTGATTCTCCTGACCCGTGTAGGTTTAGAACAAACCCCCACCAATAGAGCACAATCATGCTAAAGTAAGATCAAAGAGTGTCCAGACAAGTTAAGAAAATTCACTACAACATGTCGATACTCATGAGGGTTTGAATCATAATTATAAAGCATAAAAGTATTGTCGCATAGGTGATTACACGGGTGATGAGAAATGAGCCATCATCATGTATTCATGTAGACCAATCTAGAACAACACGCCTCTCTATTATTCAGGTCCTAAGAAGCAACAAAAGAAAAAAGACGCTAATGACTTCTGAGGTTCCCGATATGCATCAAGTTGGTCCATGTAACAAGCAACAGTCCCTGCATCTGAGCCAATTGGCCCAAAGTAGTGAGACAAACTCCTTGTACTGTGCTTGAACCAACCCTGCTATTGGGATGATGTCATAGGTCTCCTAGGGGTTCCTAGTGACTCTCTAATGAGCCTTCAGGGTGGCACTACCAGTCACAACATACCCGCATTCATGAGCGTAGTCATACACTGACTAGGCACCATCCTCAACTCCCTAAAAGAGAAAACAACGCTCATTTGTTCGCACTCATGCTTTTATTCTCTGCATTCTATTTTTATAGGCTTGGGTGAGAACTATTTTGATGTTTTTGGGATTCTGTGGGTGGCCAAGCCTCTTTTGCAAAATTTTAATTTTTCATCTTTTTTTGACTCAATCTCTAAGGTGAGAGGGCATGTAGACCTTCAAGGAAAATACTTCAACTTGATTATATCTCAAAACTCATAATTATCCGCTTGATACCTGTGTGAAGAGTAGTAATTATGATTCAAGAGATCCTTAGAATAGATGCAAGTTTGTGAAAAATGTAGCTTGGATTTTTTTTATCAAACTATAGCTTTTTCCAATGATCTTATATCCTGGATTTGTCATTCACAACATAGATCAAGGAAATAATGTTTTAGGCTATGTAAAAGGCACATAACCTTAGATTTATTACCAAACTTAAGGAAAGAGTCAATGAGCAAGTCAAGCAAAAGATCAAGCAGTTTAAGATGAAAATTGTGCATTTAAGCATTTTGCTATAACATTTGCATTGCATAGTCTTAATTGCAAAGCTACAAATTACAGAACAAAGTCTTACAAAGGTGAAAATTTATACTAAATGCAAGAAACATAGAAGATAAACATGGATGCATGCAAGGAAAGAAATAAAACGGAAAGGCGGAAGATAGAGGGTAGATAGAGGGTGGTACACCCGACCACCCCAAGTTTAAAAAAAAATCTCGTCCTCGAGCAAATATCAAGCTTTGTATGGTGTGGGAAGCAGCTGCTACTGGTAGTCACTATTTATATACTGGTTTAGATCATCGATCTCGCCTGGTGGATTCTCATAGTCCTGGAGCATTCCCTGCTGAAAGTAGAATGACTGTCCAAAGTCCTGGGTCAGCTGGTAGAAAGGCTGGAAGGGCTACTGAAAAGTCAATGGAGGTGGTGGAGGGAAGGTTGTGTCAAATCTCTGTCTAAGGTATTGCACATCTTGCTCCAGCACATCAAACTGTCTACCACAGTCAACCTTGAAATAAGTCATAAACTCATAAAGGTGCCCCAAGTTGAGATTTGGGGCATATTGCTTCTGCTGAGGAGGCTATTGGTAATCTACTGAAGGCATCTCTGTGTAGGGCCCTCCCTGATATGGGATATCATGGAAGGTTGCCCAGTCTACTGTCCAACCTCCTGAGTCTCTAGCACTGATGGTGCTGAAGTAGATGCTTCTATAGTTCTGCCCGCCCGATGAACATTTCCCTGGGCGTCCAATAGAGAGACATCCATGAGTGTTGTCTGGCATGTGAACTCTACATTTGCTGGCAGTAGTACTCAGTGCTTGTTGTAACCAAAGATATAAAGATATCCTACGCTGCACTATTTGATCACCCCTACGCAAATCAAGTGATTCAAGTCCAACCTGGACCACTCAGCCTTTTCCTATATAAGTGCCAAGTGTCCATCTCTAATTCCAAGATGGCATGCTATGAATGTGATAATCCCTACCATCGACATGAATTGGACCTGCTTCTTGAAAGAGTTGTGAAAGTGGCAGATGATGAAGTTCCAAGCATTCACTTTTCTTCCTATTACCGACACTACAAAATGTAGGGGTCTGCTGAACTGTGAGCCCCTTAACTGTCTTACTTCTCCAAGATGAAGTTCACGATCACCCGGTGCAGATAACGAAATGTCAGGTTGTGGATGTGTGAAGCTTTGGCACTTCTAAAACATATCTATCTTCCCCAGTAAGCATCTTCCATGCCTGAGCAGCGTTAAAGTCATGGTCCCCTATCTCTAGTCGCCCCCTGGACATCTCAGTGTAGTCCTCACCAGAGCGTGACAACCAGCTATTTAGGTGATCCTCAGTGACTTGGCGGGTCTAATTCAGTAAGAAAAAAATGCATGACAGTGTGTTGGTGGTCCTTTGGGGTCTTGACCGTAGAATAGAACTCACAGGTGAGTCTATGATAAGAATTGTACTGTGTGTATGCAAGGACGTCTAGGCCAACAACTACAATTATATTTGTCAACTTGTGCTTGTATCCCAAGCCTAATGAGTGTTGCAGGGTCGGCATATTGTGGGCCTACCGGTCTGCACTTATCTTTAATTAAGGCATCAAACTACTACTTTTGCTTCATACTTCTGAATAGGGGATAAGGGAGGGAGTTTTATCGTCTTCTCCCCTAAACTAAATCACGCGATGAAGTTGATTGGCGTAAAGATGTTTACCTCTCTACTAACTCTCAGCTCTGGTCCCCTATTAATGAAGCTATGTGTAACACTGACAGGCTCTCCTGATGGCCTATCGATGTATGGAGCTCAGCATTACGTTGTGCTCTTGACCATCTCTCACTGGAGACTTCCTAGAATGAATCACCATTGTAGGTGTCCATTGGAGTGGAAGACACATGGCGATAGTGAATTAGTCTCGTGTTACCCAAACCCTTCTGAAGCGGAAATCATGGTCTCATCTTCATACATCAATTTCATGGTTTGCATGGTGTGGGGTAGATATCAGCTCCCGTGCTCTCCTGGTGATGAGGAGATTCCTTCCCCTTTCTTTCACGACACTATCTTCTTGAGCTTCTTAAAGCTATTTCTCATTGCGTCCATGGTGCTGATTTTCTAGTGTTGATCTGGTCGACACAACTGCGCCTACGGTTGGCATGGTCGAGCCTAGGCACACCTACCTTGACCATGACGTCGAGCGCCACCGCGGCTTCGATCACCTCGACTGTGGACCACGATCAGGGAGTATACCCCAACTGTGATCGCGGGTTCTAGTATAGTCCGTCGTAGATGATGGCAACACTGAGTCACAGCTTGCGATCGCGGGTAGAGGAGGTGGTTTCTGGGGTGGTTGCTATTGTAATTGCCCATGTGACTGCTTCAGGCCTCCTAGCCAGTGAGGAAAACAAGGGGAAGAGGGGAGAAGGTGGAGGCAACCTTAGGGTTTCACATGGAGAGAAAGGAAACCAGGGGAAGCTATGGGGAAGAAGTGGCTCGACACCGGAGTATTTATAGGCCAAGCACACTGTTCCGCCCTAGGCCCGACCATGCTAGGCCTTGTGCCGAGGTGACGGAAAATTTGGGAAAGACACAGAAAAACTTGGTTAAAAGAGAAAAGTTGGCCAAAAAGAAGAAATATTTGGTCAAAAGCTCTACAGTCGGTGAAAAAGGCAGAGGCAAACCGACATGTTACTTAGTCAAGTCAAAAAATATTTAGCATACCCAAGTTCTGTAGGGGCAGGCCCGCAGTCAGGGCCATGCAATTGTCAGACCACAATCGCGGTCCTTGCACCATCAAGCGAGAAATCTAGGTAAAAAACACAAGAGCCACCTGACCATGCAACCCTGGCATGGTCATGCCGAGGCTGGCCCAGGTGGGTTCAAGTCTCAGAGAATCCAAATTTAAGTGGATAAGACGAGGGTGGAAAGTTTTGAAAACACCTTCAGAATCAAACACCATGGGAGGACAACAAGACATACCAAATAACTTCTTTTGAAAAAGATAGACCAGAAGTGGCTATCAGGGTGAAAATGAGGAAAATACATGCAATATGTAAAAGAAATCTAGATGATGCGAAGGGAACTAAATTTAAGCAGTTATAGGAAAGATAAAACTTGAAATGACTTTATTATGCAATTTTTTAAAATTAAAGAAAAATTATGTAGGTCATAGGGGGTGGCTACCCTACAACTCCTACACTTGGATCCCAAATCTATAGTTTTGGGATCTGTGTTACATGTGTCTCGTCGATCAGACCCACCATGTAGGAGTAGAATAGACAGAGATGTGGCCCCCCTAGTCTAAAAAAGAGGAATAAAATGTTGTGACTCGGTGAAATCATCTCTCTGCTGGTGTTTACTTGAACTACACTGAAATGAATTCTTCGGTAGAGCATCCTCAAGGTACCCATCAAAGTATGAATCTGAATAGGAAGGACCTAGGATGTCAACACAGGATGAGATGTGGGGGAGAGGTTGAAAATCTTCTAGAGGGATCATATCTTCTATCCCAACCTCTGAACATGAGGTTGGATGCTCAGATTAAATTTCATGTTCAGTCTGAGTCATCCAATCATCTTCTAAACGAGAAGTATCCCCAGTGGAATCTATTTGTGGTTCTACCTCCCCAAGCTTGTTGCATTCTATGGGGTCTGGGGTATCTTCATGCTCAACAACTATGTTGTAGTGGATTGTCCATCCTGCTCCCTTGGTGTTAACTCTTCCTTGAAAAGGGATTGTGGACAATGTCGGCTCATGCTGGTCTAGTTCGTCATCATTAGTATACTCACTCCACGAAGATGAATAGTCATCGCCACTTTCATCAAACAAATTGTTCCAAACCATGAATGGCTGACTGCTCAAAGCAAAGTGACAAGTCTCAATATGAGATGTATCACTCTGGTCTGGATCAACATCTGATTTAGGTTCTTCAAATTGACCTTCATTTTGAGAGGTTGTTTAACTACCCTAATCATCTTCATCGCATAGCCGTTCATTCCTGTGGCTTGTATCTTCCATTGGTTGATCAGCGGAATCATCTGGATAGAATGAGGGGCTTCCCCTGGTGGGTTGGCCTTCATAGAAAAATTTGAGTGAATCCAATTGATGGTTTGAATAGGGTGGTGAGGCATATTCCAATTCAGGCCCAATGGAGTGGTTTTGATGATTATAGTCTTCATGGTTGTGTGATGGTGTTTGCAATTGAATGGTAAACAAATCAATGAGCTCTTGAAGTCTCCTGTCCTGTTCAACATCCTTATCATGAAGTTGTTGTACTTGAGAAATAATGCTTTCAAGATCCATCAATTCCTCTATACACTTCTGTTGAAAACCCACTATATCAGACTGATGCGCTTGGACAAATCCTTGTTCAACAGTTTGAAGTATACTTCTACTGCGATCTGCGATCTCAGTGGCTACTTGGAGCTGATGATCCTTCTTTTCTAGTAGTTGTTGGTGCAGATCGACATTTTCTTAGAGATGAGGAGTTGATGAGGAGCTGAGTGTGTTGACACTTTCTCTGGGTAGCTCCACTGCTCTAATAAGCTCTTGATCCCTCATCAACACAGAAGTTGAGGGCTGACCTCCCATCTCCTTTGTTGGAATTTCAACATATGACAACTGTGGGGTGAGTATAGCTCGACTAGCTGTAGAGTACGACCTTCAATTATTTATCAGTAGTTGAAACTATAGAAAAACTCGAGAGGACATGTGGACAAGTTAACTTGTCTTGCTGAAGCAAGATCCATGGCTGAAAAAAAAGCATAAGAAAAAGAAAAACTATTCGATATATATGAACAAGTAGGTGTAAAACAAAAGAGGAACTATGCATATATATGTACAAGCTTTAGGATGACAGAACAAAAATCTTTTAGGCATAACAAATGTGGAAAACCATGCCCCCAGCAACGATGCCAAAAAGTTGATCTGCTCGAATAGTGTGTCCGAAAGGAGGCAGACTCAGAAGGAATCGGTCAGACTTTAAATTTATAACCTGAAACCTTCAAGGATCCCCGCAACTTTATTATGGGGTCAAAGCAGATATACGGGGTTGAACATAGGGATGTGGGGACCTTTAGGATGCTTAAAATCTTGCTCGGAAGTTAGATAAGCCAATCTGATAGCTGATAAAAGTATGGAGCTAGAACTAGTCTAGCAGATTGTCACGAAGTAAAACAAAACAAAGAAAAGAAAGCAAAACAAAACAGTATCCGTTGGATTCTACTAATCAAAGAGAAGGAGTTCCTGGCTATGTAACCATAAGTTGAACAGTCTATACACCTGTTCTCGAGTGTAAACAACCCTTGAATACCTCAACAAGAAACCTACATCCAAACATATGTACATATTGTGGTAACTGTTCATGTCGGGTCATCCCACTCGCTTTCACATAGCGTGACTAAAACCCATCAATGACATTAAACCTCTTTCGAGGATGACAAATCAGCACCCTAGAATATTCTAGATACCCTCTCAGGTCTAAAATATTTCAAGGTTCTAGGAACAGGGTAATGGGCCCGATCGTACCGGGTTGGGCCCGATCGTGCCCAGGTCTACGGTTCTAGACAGATCACCTCGAACCATCCTCCTTTCATATTCCAATTCAAACTACCTTCTCTTACCTATCTGTACAACGAATCTCTCGATATAGGTAGAAATAGAAGTTTAAGTAAGAAAGATTTCAACCAAACTAGCAATCATAATCAGAAAGAGAAGACAGAATAGTAAACATACCATATCTAAAATAAAACTGCTTGCTTAATGTAAAAGTACATAAACATGCCAAAAACATGCTACATAGCCAAGAAGGAGCTCAACGAGCCATAGACAAGCATAGTTGGTACCGAATAAAGATGGAAGAATATCATTTGTACAGAAATAAAGGAGAACATGCAGTAGAAGAAAGGAGAAGAAGAAGATATTTAAGTCGTAGATGAGAGGTGGCTCTCGCTCCTTAGCTTCTGTATAGGCCAAATATCTTCTTTGAGTTGTCTTCATTTGTCTTCTGGGGTCTATGGCCTCCTTTCTCTTTGATTCTATTTCAAATAGTAGTTTGGTGGGTGTATGGAGGTGGAAGATGGCTAAAAATGGCAGGATATGAGTGAATGGTGGTGGAAAAGGGTGGTAGATAAAAGCAAACTGGAGGAATGGACGTAGGATGAGCACCTCAGCCTTTCCATACATTAGAACTCTCCAACGGGGCTCTGAGAACCAAAATAGGTAAGAATGAAAATGTGGAACCTCCAAAAATTCGAAACCTGGAACTCCAGATCTCCCAACCCCCCAGGTCACGAGGGGTGAGTATTTGTATGAGAAGGTGGAAGATGTTCACGACACCAACCTCAGTCGCGGCCCTGGTCTCGGCCCGACCGTGCTAGGCTCAGCCCGGTCGGGCTGAGTGTCGGTCGAGGTAGACTCCGCGATCGAGTTAGATCCCCCGGTTGCGGTCTCGTCGCGGTCGAGGTGGATATCGTAGTCGTGATCGAATCGCATTCGAGGTGGATCCTACGGTCGCGGTCGTGCCCTCGGCCCGACCGTGCCGAGCCTCGGCCCAACCGTGTCGAGTGTCGGGTGACACAACATCTGGGCTACATTCGCGAGATTGCCTTCTTGACTGCGGTCGTGACATCCTTTTTGGCCACAGTCGCGACATCATGGAAGTTTTTAGCTTCTGCAAAAATCATATATTGGGGAGAAATCTTGGAGAATAGGCATCTTTTCAGGTTCGGTGCCTACAAGTCTGAAAATTGGCCAGTTGAGCAACTTTATCTATGCAAAGATATAAATTACTAAAAGATAAGGATCTAGGGTTATTTTTGGCATATTAAGGCTATATTGACACAAAACTTAGCATAGATGTCTAAATTTGGGTGTTATCAGTTACTCTGATCAACTGGTAATATTTGACAATCTTATAATCAGCACCCTCATTTCATTTAAGTGACAATCATGGATATGTATTTGAAAAATATGTTGCCTCTCAATTGTTAGATGTGCCAAAGCATTACTAGCTGTTAATTTTTTACAACGCAATTTAGAATTTATGTCTAAAAAGTTTGGTCACGTTTTGTGGTTAACTTCCATCAATTGGTGTTACATTCCTTGAGGATTTTTTGGTCTTTGAGGACGGTCATTGGATGAGAAGTAGACGACTACACAAACTGGAAAGCTATAGTTGATAACAGACTATGTTGTATGTGACACTAAATGTAACAATATTGTACATAAAGTATCTATTTGACATGGAAAGTAACACATACTCATGAACTAATCATAAAAATACAAGTTAAAAACTGAATGTATCTTAATGGTTAAAAATAATATATATATTTTTATGATCAGGGAACCCCTCCTCAGAATACGCCACTTTTGTGACCCACCCTGGCAGGCCGAGGGGCACGCCCCGCCCGTAAGGGCGGACCCCATTCAAGTAGCATCATTGACCGACCGACACTACAGGCAAATCATTTCTGAGGGGGCTTTTCCAAGGGTCAAACCCAAGTCCCTTCGCAGGGAGAAGTTGAGTCGCACCACATGAGCTATCCCTCACCGACGCATAAAAGTAATATTACATATATGAAATGCACTTTTAGGATGATGTAAATACATACAAATGTGAAACCTAAACGTAGCAAATTGTACAAAATGAAAATGAATGTAATAACAAAAAATTGATATAAAAATCTCACTAGAAAGTAATTGTGTAAAATACAAAGTAACTATGTGGTATAAAAGTTAACTATTTGATTGAAAAGTAACACTTAGTCATCAAAAGTAATAAATTGACTACGAAAATGGTGAAAAATACCAACTAAATACTAAATGTATATTAATAATTAATTACAATGTTATGCATATAAATAGTAATTTTTAGGTGATGTAATTATAATAATACATAGAAAAGTAACTATATTGAAACTAATGAAGAAACTCCCATCCACGCCCAAATATTGGAATACAAAATTTCTCAATACCAAATAATTTTACTCCAATATACATATATATGATGATACCATACTATTAAAAGCATACACTTTTACTTAATATAAGTGTTGATATGACCAGATATGACTGCGTATTTTAGAGCTTGACCCCTCATTTCTAAGATTTGCAGCAGACTGCCTCAGATGACTAGAGTGTGCTGACACATGTTTAAGGGCTTCATGTTCGATGGTCAAGTCTAAGTGGAAGATCTACTAATTCCTCAAGTTTCAAAGTAATGCCCTGTAATTGATAATGATGAAGTAACCTATGACATTGATACTTTCTTGACTCCAAGTGATAAGGAAACACAAGGTTTGACACCATAAAGTAACAATCTCGCCAATAAAGTAAATGTATGGTATTAAAAGTAACTACTTGACACAGAAAGTAATTATAAGACAACTAACAATTTGACGCCAGAAAGTGACTTTTTAACCTATAAAGTAGTTTTAAAAGTAGCTATTTGACACATAAAGTAATTATTTGGTACGCAAAGTAAGATTTTCAAGTAATTTTTAATCCGTACTCAATTTAGTATAATTTACATGGCCTTAGAAGAGGTTCCAATATTGATAGAAAATGTGATCTACAACTGTCTTTTTCCTTTGTAAAGAATTACAAAAGATTCTTTTGTACTATTTTTTGTTCTTAAATTGTAAAACACATGCGACATGTTTTTACAAATTGTTAGAAAGAAAACATAAAAAAATGTATAATTATAATTTTCATTCTAAATGTAACTTTAACTAGTGACATTGGAGTCCCCAAGTTGGGGAAAATAATATCAAGTTCAAAATTACCATTTTGAACATTGAAAATTACTTTTAATACAAACCCATAAAAGGCTAACTTGGCTCCAATAACCTTTGTCAGGTCGACATTAAACCAAACACCTTCTAGGTGTCATTTTAATGGAAATCCAGTAGAGTTACTAACAAGTATATTTTATGATTTTTGGTGATTAGTAGGAGCAAAACGATGATATCTAGCATAGGCGGACATGTTGTTAAATATTTTTTTTTACAATGTGAATACGATGGCTTGGACTCTATTTGCATGATCGACACAATCAAATGCAGCTAATAGCTTCACACTGTTGGCTACTGTGAAGCTACATTCGTCATTTAAGGAGAAAACTTGGAGACCTTGAAGAAGACTGAGATTCCAAGGTGAAAACTACACAACCGATTAGATTTTGAGATAGTGAATGCTGAGGTGGTCATTAAAATCAAAGTCCCCACTTAGCTAAACAATGTCCAAATTGGACCAAACTTGAAACTCGTCATTGTCTCATAATATCAAAGCATTATTTATAGTTTGATTATGATTTTAGGTACCCAAGTAAGATAAACAAGTATGTTCAAATATAAATCTAGGCCAGGGGTCTTACAAATAATGGAGTAGAAAATGGGAAGACAACAACGACTGTAGCACGAAGCATTCTATTGGAGCTTGAAAAAAGGGAGAGCCAAGGAGAAGAGAAGGGTTGTCGGGACTGGGGGAGGAGGGGTGTTATGTCCTTTGTTGAAGTGGATCGGGTGGCAAATGATCCGGGCTACCCTTCCGCAAAAGACAAGGCCTAATCCGGGTTAAAAACTTCATCCATGGGGAGGTAGGGGTAGAAATATCTGAATAATGAGGTTTTGTTAGGAGCAACATGGGCCGTAATCTGATTTTAAGTGGTTTGCCCCAATATTGAGTTGGCGCAAAAAACACAGACGCTACCCGGTTCTACTCCGGTTAGAAAACAAACTATAATCACATCGGAATTAAAGAAAAAACATGGTAAGAAAAGAAACATGATAAAACCAACAAACTTGATAAGGAAAGAAACACGATAGGCTAGTAATTCTACCGTCCACAAATCGAAGTCAAAAAGGCACCGTATCTTGTCTACTCAGACTATAATCACATCGGAATGCAACCGTTTTAAGATCACTCTGTGAGAAATCAAATGAAACTAACGGACACGCTCCTATCTGTCCCATGTAACATCGGAATGCAACCGTCGCGTCGAATTAACTCCCACACATGTTCGTCGAATTAACTTCCACGAGTATGTTATTATTTCTGTACCTTGCACAATAAGCCAACTCCATCCTTCTTATAGGCGGCAGCGTAAACAAAACAATCACCATCTCCAACAAGGAAAGGTTTCTCGTAACCTATATGGAGAAAACGGCAATTGCCCCAGCAATTCCCCATGCTTTCGGCAAAGCCAGCGCCCGTCCGCTTGCCGTCGTAAGGCTGCCAACTTCCAGCTCGATGGGTTCCTATACGGCGAGGTCAGACCCGAGGATGATCGAGGTTCGCAAGTCCATCTCCTTGCTTCCTGCTGCATGTTGTTGCCGGATCTCAGTACTCAACGCTATCACCTGGACACACACTCGGACGCTGTGAATGAAGAACACAAGAACACTGTAAACACAACAGATTTTGGTGCTGCGTGAAGCGTTGCAGCTTTTCTGGTTTAGTTTCTTATTTATAGTCTCATCAGAGCTGCACGATTACAGTCTAAAGTCTGAAGAGAACTGGTCTCATGCTCGCCGTGCTTGCCGGCCATATCCAGCTAAGCAAAACAGAATTTAATTAAAGATAAACATGCAACGGAATTATCTTATCACTGCAGGCGCTCGTGCTGGCGGTCTGGAGGAGATGGTCGCAAGGGGTGTTCGGCGAGAGGCCGGTGCAGCTTATCGACAGCATAACTCCTTAACCACGAGTCCCAGCACTCGCCTACTCCCGACGGTACGCAGTAACATCAGCGGTTTCATGGCTCGGCTGGCTGCTTACTCCTCACAGCACTCTGCCGCCGCCGCCGCATCAGAAAACGAGAAAGTGGCCGAGGTCGAGCGCACACTCCGGGAAATGTTCGAAAAGGCCCTTACAGATCGAGGAGTACTGCTGATCAGAGAAAAAGCGCGACACAAGTGACTTCAGAGTACAAATACTCCACTTACGGTACGACCACAGCCCGTTTAAAGACAAGCTCACTCCCCAAGCAATGGGACCGTTTCAGGAATCGTATGAGGAACTCGGGTACGTACGACACACCACCATATCTCCTCCACAGCGATGATGTCGATGAAGAAGAGGACTTTCCTCTGGAAGGCTCGCTGGAAGATCTCCAACTGCAGATGGCAGCGGCGGCAGCGCCGGAGACTCCAACAGTACCCATCATCAGCCCCGGAGTAGCCAAGGTGGAGTTGGTAGACAGTCGGGGGCGGAGGGTGGACCTGATGTGCCCGTACTGGCTGGCTCTGAAGGAGGAAGCGAGGCGAGGGAAGCTGTTCATGGAGTGCCTCCTGGAAAAGTTCGAACACTGGCAATGGTTACTTGAGCTGGAGCAGTGGAAGTACCGTGAATGTTATCCACGTTCAGTGCTGTCCCCGGCGTTGAAGAAGTTCCTCGAGGAGAAATACCCTTGGGTGACGGTGGAGACTCTGGTGAATGGAATGCTGCTGCACTGGTCTAGGATCCCGTACCAGCACCTTCTGGAGCCGCTGCCTCGGAAAGTCAAGGATGAGCAGCGGGAGGAGATTGATTATGCCTATAGGTCTGTCAACGCCTATATTATCTATCGGGGATATAAGTTTAATGAATCGAAAATGTCTGATTATATTGAGTGTATAAGTGAGCTTCCCCCATGCCCAGGAGAGAGCAAACCAGTGGACAATCACTACAAAATACCCGTCCGTACGCTACAGGCCTCATAAACGGCCACGGGCCTTGTTTATTCTCTTTACAGGCTACACAAGTAGGCCCATATGTACGATTTCGCTACAGAACTTTTACGCGGGCCCCCGAAAAAGATTAGGCGTGCAAAATTTTCCTAATCGGGTATACAATGCTCGCTGCTCTTAGTCTGAGTTATTCCGCTGGTTCTATTTCTCATTCTTGCCTTCGCGATATTTCCATCCTTACGTGTTGTCTGGCGAGTGGCGATCGTCTGCTCCACGCGCAAAGTCCCAGCACCAGCCAGCCATCAGTGCGACCGGCCGAAGACAGCTCTACGATATTGCGCTTCGCTCGCGCTCACCGGTCGGGTACATGCAACTGCAATTTCTTTATTTCCCCTTTGTCTTTCACTCTCTTTAGTTGCTTCCCTCCACAATTTAGTCACCCCGTCCGATGGTTTTGCTTATGTCATTTTCATTTTCTGTCGCGCAAAGTCCCCGAAAATGCTATGTTGACGCGCTAACCTATGACGCGCCCTGTACGCGGCAGTTTTGCCGCTTGGCTGGGTGGTTTCCACGGCCGGGACCCCCCGCCCCTTTTTTTTTTGTTTTTTTTTTGCCATGTGGCAGATCTGCACACAAAAGAATACAAAAATGAAAATTTTCAATAACTTTTAATCCATAATGAATTTTTTAACGAAATAAAAACCACATGACTCGTTACGAAAACTGCAATCTAACAAGACCAATATCGATATATTTTGAAAAAAATAATATGCATGCTATTTTACCAATAGTGTGCACATTATATTAAGATTATGTTAATTTATATTTATGCATAACATCTAAAATGTAGGCGCATTGTGTTAAGATTTGTGTTAATTTGCTATTTAAGCAAATACTATGTTTAAGATTTGTGATAAGTAGGCGCATTTTGCCATACAAGTAGACGCATTTGCCATAAGTGGGCGCATTCAATCAAAAACATACATTCAATCAAAAGGAGGCGTATTTGTCATAAATAAACTTTTATTACAAATATAGGACACATTCATACCATAAGTGGACGCATTCACATCATAACTGGCCGCATTCACACCATAAATGGGTGTTTACTACTAATATTTGGCGCGTTAAGTAGAAATATTGACACCATAAGTGGGTGCACTCACACCATAAGTGGACACATTTACACCATAACTAGGCTCATTCACACATTCACAGCATAAATGTGCGCATTCACACCATAAGTTGGCGCATTCACACATTCAAACCATAGTGGGAGCATTCACACATACACACCATAAGTGAGCGCACTCACACCATAAGTAGGCGCATTCACACCATAAGTGGACGCATTCACAACATAAGTGGGCGTATTTACACCATATGTGGGCGCATTCACACATTCATACCATAAGTGGGCGCATTAAGACAGCTCTACGATATCGCGCTTCGCTCGCGCTCACCGGTCGGGTACATGCAACTGCAATTTCTTTATTTCCCCTTTGTCTTTCAGTCTCTTTAGTTGCTTCCCTCCACAATTTAATCGCCCCGTCCGATGGTTTTGCTTATGTCGTTTTCATTTTCTGTCGCGCAAAGTCCCCGAAAATGTTATGTTGACGCGCTAACCTATGACGCGCCCTGTACGCGGCAGTTTTGCCGCTTGGCTGGGTGGTTTCCACGGCCGGGACCCCCGCCCCCTTTTTTGTTTTTTTTGCCACGTGGCAGATCTGCACACAAAAGAATACAAAAATGAAAATTGTCAATAACTTTTAATCCATAATGAATTTTTTAACAAAATAAAAACCACAGGACTCGTTATGAAAACTGCAATCTAACAAGACCAATATCGATATATTTTGAAAAAAATAATATGCATGCTATTTTACCAATAGTGTGCACATTATATTAAGATTATGTTAATTTATATTTATGCATAACATCTAAAATGTAGGCGCATTGTGTTAAGATTTGTGTTAATTTGCAATTTAAGCAAATACTATGTTTAAGATTTGTGATAAGTAGGCGCATTTTGCCATACAAGTAGACGCATTTGCCATAAGTGGGCGCATTCAATCAAAAGTAGGCGTATTTGTCATAAATAAACTTTTATTACAAATATAGGACGCATTCATACCATAAGTGGACACATTCACATCATAACTGGGCGCATTCACACCATAAATGGGTGTTTACTACTAATATTTGGCGCGTTAAGTAGAAATATTGACACCATAAGTGGGCGCACTCACACCATAAGTGGGCACATTTACACCATAACTAGGCTCATTCACACATTCACAGCATAAGTGTGCGCATTCACACCATAAGTTGGCGAATTCACACATTCAAACCATAGTGGGAGCATTCACACATACACACCATAAGTGAGCGCACTCACACCATAAGTAGGCGCATTGACACCATAAGTGGACGCATTCACAACATAAGTGGGCGTATTTACACCATAAGTGGGTGCATTCACGCATTTACACCATAAGTGGACACATTCACAACATAAGTGGGCACATTCACACCATAAGTGGGTGCCTTCACAACATAAGTGTGTGTATTCACACCATAAGTGGGCACATTCACACATTGACACCATAAGTTGACACATTCACAGTATAAGTGGGCGCATTCACACCATAAGTGGGCGCATTCACACATTCATACCATAAGTGGGCGCATTAAGACAGCTCTACGATATCGCGCTTCGCTCGCGCTCACCGGTCGGGTACATGCAACTGCAATTTCTTTATTTCCCCTTTGTCTTTCAGTCTCTTTAGTTGCTTCCCTCCACAATTTAGTCGCCCCGTCCGATGGTTTTGCTTATGTCGTTTTCATTTTCTGTCGCGCAAAGTCCCCGAAAATGTTATGTTGATGCGCTAACCTATGACGCGCCCTGTACGCGGTAGTTTTGCCGCTTGGCTGGGTGGTTTCCACGGCCGGGACCCCCCGCCCCTTTTTTTTGTTTTTTTTGCCACGTGGCAGATCTGCACACAAAAGAATACAAAAATGAAAATTGTCAATAACTTTTAATCCATAATGAATTTTTTAACAAAATAAAAACCACAGGACTCGTTATGAAAACTGCAATCTAACAAGACCAATATCGATATATTTTGAAAAAAATAATATGCATGCTATTTTACCAATAGTGTGCACATTATATTAAGATTATGTTAATTTATATTTATGCATAACATCTAAAATGTAGGCGCATTGTGTTAAGATTTGTGTTAATTTGCTATTAAAGCAAATACTATGTTTAATATTTGTGATAAGTAGGCGCATTTTGCCATACAAGTAGACGCATTTGCCATAAGTGGGCGCATTCAATCAAAAGTAGGCGTATTTGTCATAAATAAACTTTTATTACAAATATAGGACACATTCATACCATAAGTGGACGCATTCACATCATAACTTGGCACATTCACACCATAAATGGGTGTTTACTACTAATATTTGGCACGTTAAGTAGAAATATTGACACCATAAGTGGGCGCACTCACACCATAAGTGGGCACATTTACACCATAACTAGGCTCATTCACAGCATAAGTATGCGCATTCACACCATAAGTTGGCGCATTCACACATTCAAACCATAGTGGGAGCATTCACACATACACACCATAAGTGAGCGCACTCACACCATAAGTAGGCGCATTCACACCATAAGTGGATGCATTCACAACATAAGTGGGTGTATTTACACCATAAGTGGGTGCATTCACACATTTACACCATAAGTGGACACATTCACAACATAAGTGGACACATTCACACCATAAGTGGGCGCATTCACAACATAAGTGTGTGTATTCACACCATAAGTGGGCACATTCACACATTCACACCATAAGTGGGCGCATTCACAATATAAGTGGACGCATTCACACCATAAGTGGGCACATTCACACCATAAGTGGGCGCATTCACACATTCACACCATAAGTGGGCACATTAAGACAGCTCTATGATATCGCGCTTCCCTCGCGCTCACCGGTCGGGTACATGCAACTGCAATTTCTTTATTTCCCCTTTGTCTTTCAGTCTCTTTAGTTGCTTCCCTCCACAATTTAGTCGCCCCATCCGATGGTTTTGCTTATGTTGTTTTCATTTTCTGTCTCGCAAAGTCCCCGAAAATGTTATGTTGACGCGCAAACCTATGACGCGCCCTGTACGCGGCAGTTTTGCCGCTTGGCTGGGTGGTTTCCACGACCGGGACCCCCCACCCCCTTTTTGTTGTTTTTTTTTGCCACGTGGCAGATCTACACACAAAAGAATACAAAAATGAAAATTGTCAATAACTTTTAATCCATAATGAATTTTTTAACCAAATAAAAACCACAGGACTTGATACGAAAACTGCAATCTAACAAGTCCAATATCGATATATTTTGAAAAAAATAATATGCATGCTATTTTACCAATAGTGTGCACATTATATTAAGATTATGTTAATTTATATTTATGCATAACATCTAAAATGTAGGCGCATTGTGTTAAGATTTGTGTTAATTTACTATTTAAGCAAATACTATGTTTAGGATTTGTGATAAGTAGGCACATTTTTTCATACAAGTAGACGCATTTGCCATAAGTGGGCGCATTCAATCAAAAACATACATTCAATCAAAAGTAGGCGTATTTGTCATAAATAAACTTTTATTACAAATATAGGACGCATTCATACCATAAGTGGACGCATTCACATCATAACTGGGCGCATTCACACCATAAATGGGTGTTTACTACTAATATTTGGCGCGTTAAGTAGAAATATTGACACCATAAGTGGGCGCACTCACACCATAAGTGGGCACATTTACACCATAACTAGGCTCATTCACACATTCACAGCATAAGTGTGCGCATTCACACCATAAGTTGGTGCATTCACACATTCAAACCATAGTGGGAGCATTCACACATACACACCATAAGTGAGCACACTCACACCATAAGTAGGCGCATTCACACCATAAGTGGACGCATTCACAGCATAAGTGGGCGTATTTACACCATAAGTGGGTGCATTCACACATTTACACCATAAGTGGACACATTCATAACATAAGTGGGCACATTCACACCATAAGTGGGCGCATTCACAACTTAAGTGTGTATTCACACCATAAGTGGGCACATTCACACATTCACACCATAAGTGGGTGCATTCACAGTATAAGTGGGCGCATTCACACCATAAGTGGGCGCATTCACACCATATGTGGGCGCATTCACACATTCACACCATAAGTGGGCGCATTAAGACAGCTCTACGATATCGCGCTTCGCTCGCGCTCACCGGTCGAGTACATGCAACTGCAATTTCTTTATTTCCCATTTGTCTTTCAGTCTCTTTAGTTGCTTCCCTCCACAATTTAGTCGCCCCGTCCGATGGTTTTGCTTATGTCGTTTTCATTTTCTGTCGCGCAAAGTCCCCGAAAATGTTATGTTGACGCGCTAACCTATGACGCGCCCTGTACGCGGCAGTTTTGCCGCTTGGCTGGGTGGTTTCCACGGCCGGGACCCCCCGCCCCCTTTTTTTTGTTTTTTTTTGCCACGTGGCAGATCTGCACACAAAAGAATACAAAAATGAAAATTGTCAATAACTTTTAATCCATAATGATTTTTTTAACAAAATAAAAACCACATGACTCGTTATGAAAACTGCAATCTAACAAGACCAATATCGATATATTTTGAAAAAAATAATATGCATGCTATTTTACCAATAGTGTGCACATTATATTAAGATTATGTTAATTTATATTTATACATAACATATAAAATGTAGGCGCATTGTGTTAAGATTTGTGTTAATTTGCTATTTAAGCAAATACTATGTTTAAGATTTGTGATAAGTAGGCGCATTTTGCCATACAAGTAGATGCATTTTCCATAAGTGGGCGCATTCAATCAAAAGTAGGCATATTTGTCATAAATAAACTTTTATTACAAATATAGGACGCATTCATACCATAAGTGGACGCATTCACATCATAACTGGGCGCATTCACACCATAAATGGGTGTTTACTACTAATATTTGGCGCGTTAAGTAGAAATATTGACACCATAAGTGGGCGCACTCACACCATAAGTGGGCACATTTACACCATAACTAGGCTCATTCACACATTCACAACATAAGTGTGCGCATTCACACCATAAGTTGGCGCATTCACACATTCAAACCATTGTGCGAGCATTCACACATACACACCATAAGTGAGCACACTCACACCATAAGTAGGCGCATTCACACCATAAGTGGACGCATTCACAACATAAGTGGGCGTATTTACACCATAAGTGGGTGCATTCACACATTTACACCATAAGTGGACACATTCATAACATAAGTGGGCACATTCACACCATAAGTGGGCGCATTCACAACATAAGTGTGTGTATTCACACCATAAGTGGGCACATTCACACATTCACACCATAAGTGGGCGCATTCACAGTATAAGTGGGCGCATTCACACCATAAGTGGGCGCATTCACACCATATGTGGGCGCATTCACACATTCACACCATAAGTGGGCGCATTAAGACAGCTCTACGATATCGCGCTTCGCTCGCGCTCACCGGTCGGGTACATGCAACTGCAATTTCTTTATTTCCCTTTTGTCTTTCAGTCTCTTTAGTTGCTTCCCTCCACAATTTAGTCGCCCCGTCCGATGGTTTTGCTTATGTCGTTTTCATTTTTTGTCGCGCAAAGTCCCCGAAAATGTTATGTTGACGCGCTAACCTATGACGCGCCCTGTACGCGGCAGTTTTGCCGCTTGGCTGGGTGGTTTCCACGGCCGGGACCCCCACCCCCTTTTTTTTTGCCACGTTGCAGATCTGCACACAAAAGAATACAAAAATGAAAATTGTCAATAACTTTTAATCCATAATGAATTTTTTAACGAAATAAAAACCACATGACTCGATACGAAAACTGCAATCTAACAAGACCAATATCGATATATTTTGAAAAAAATAATATGCATGCTATTTTACCAATAGTGTGCACATTATATTAAGATTATGTTAATTTATATTTATGCATAACATCTAAAATGTAGGCGCATTGTGTTAAGATTTGTGTTAATTTGCTATCAAAGCAAATACTATGTTTAATATTTGTGATAAGTAGGCACATTTTGCCATACAAGTAGACGCATTTGCCATAAGTGGGCGCATTCAATCAAAAGTAGGCGTATTTGTCATAAATAAACTTTTATTACAAATATAGGACACATTCATACCATAAGTGGACGCATTCACATCATAACTGGGCACATTCACACCATAAATGGGTGTTTATTACTAATATTTGGCACGTTAAGTAGAAATATTGACACCATAAGTGGGCGCACTCACACCATAAGTGGGCACATTTACACCATAACTAGGCTCATTCACAGCATAAGTGTGCGCATTCACACCATAAGTTGGCGCATTCACACATTCAAACCATAGTGGGAGCATTCACACATACACACCATAAGTGAGCGCACTCACACCATAAGTAGGCGCATTCACACCATAAGTGGATGCATTCACAACATAAGTGGGTGTATTTACACCATAAGTGGGTGCATTCACACATTTACACCATAAGTGGACACATTCACAACATAAGTGGGCACATTCACACCATAAGTGGGCGCATTCACAACATAAGTGTGTGTATTCACACCATAAGTGGGCACATTCACACATTCACACCATAAGTGGGCGCATTCACAGTATAAGTGGACGCATTCACACCATAAGTGGGCGCATTCACACCATAAGTTGGCGCATTCACACATTCACACCATAAGTGGGCGCATTAAGACAGCTCTACGATATCGCGCTTCGCTCGCGCTCACCGGTCGGGTACATGCAACTGCAATTTCTTTATTTCCCCTTTGTCTTTCAGTCTCTTTAGTTGCTTCCCTCCACAATTTAGTCACCCCATCCGATGGTTTTGCTTATGTTGTTTTCATTTTCTGTCGCGCAAAGTCCCCGAAAATGTTATGTTGACGCGCAAACCTATGACGCGCCCTGTACGCGGCAGTTTTGCCGCTTGGCTGGGTGGTTTCCACGACCGGGACCCCCCACCCCCTTTTTGTTGTTTTTTTTTGCCACGTGGCAGATCTACACACAAAAGAATACAAAAATGAAAATTGTCAATAACTTTTAATCCATAATGAATTTTTTAACCAAATAAAAACCACAGGACTCGATACGAAAACTACAATCTAACAAGTCCAATATCGATATATTTTGAAAAAAATAATATGCATGCTATTTTACCAATAGTGTGCACATTATATTAAGATTATGTTAATTTATATTTATGCATAACATCTAAAATGTAGGCGCATTGTGTTAAGATTTGTGTTAATTTACTATTTAAGCAAATACTATGTTTAGGATTTGTGATTAGTAGGCGCATTTTTTCATACAAGTAGACGCATTTGCCATAAGTGGGCGCATTCAATCAAAAACATACATTCAATCAAAAGTAGGCGTATTTGTCATAAATAAACTTTTATTACAAATATAGGACGCATTCATACCATAAGTGGACGCATTCACATCATAACTGGGCGCATTCACACCATAAATGGGTGTTTACTACTAATATTTGGCGCGTTAAGTAGAAATATTGACACCATAAGTGGGCGCACTCACACCATAAGTGGGCACATTTACACCATAACTAGGCTCATTCACACATTCACAGCATAAGTGTGCGCATTCACACCATAAGTTGGCGCATTCACACATTCAAACCATAGTGAGAGCATTCACACATACACACCATAAGTGAGCGCACTCACACCATAAGTAGGCGCATTCACACCATAAGTGGACGCATTCCCAATATAAGTGGGCGTATTTACACCATAAGTGGGTGCATTCACACATTTACACCATAAGTGGACACATTCACAACATAAGTGGGCACATTCACAACATAAGTGTGCGCATTCACAACATAAGTGTGTGTATTCACACTATAAGTGAGCACATTCACACATTCACACCATAAGTGGGCGCATTCACAGTATAAGTGGGCGCATTCACACCATAAGTGGGCACATTCACACCATATGTGGGCGCATTCACACATTCACACCATAAGTGGGCACATTAAGACAGCTCTACGATATCGCGCTTCGCTCGCGCTCACCGGTCAGGTACATGCAACTACAATTTCTTTATTTTCCCTTTGTCTTTCAGTCTCTTTAGTTGCTTCCCTCCACAATTTAGTCGCCCCGTCCGATGGTTTTGCTTATGTCGTTTTCATTTTTTGTCGCGCAAAGTCCCCGAAAATGTTATGTTGACGCGCTAACCTATGACGCGCCCTGTACGCGGCAGTTTTGCCGCTTGGCTGGGTGGTTTCCACGGCCGGGACCCCCACCCCCTTTTTTTTTGCCACGTTGCAGATCTGCACACAAAAGAATACAAAAATGAAAATTGTCAATAACTTTTAATCCATAATGAATTTTTTAACGAAATAAAAACCACATGACTCGATACGAAAACTGCAATCTAACAAGACCAATATCGATATATTTTGAAAAAAATAATATGCATGCTATTTTACCAATAGTGTGCACATTATATTAAGATTATGTTAATTTATATTTATGCATAACATCTAAAATGTAGGCGCATTGTGTTAAGATTTGTGTTAATTTGCTATTTAAGCAAATACTATGTTTAAGATTTGTGATAAGTAGGCGCATTTTGCCATACAAGTAGACGCATTTTCCATAAGTGGGCGCATTCAATCAAAAGTAGGCGTATTTGTCATAAATAAACTTTTATTACAAATATAGGACACATTCATACCATAAGTGGATGCATTCACATCATAACTGGGTGCATTCACACCATAAATGGGTGTTTACTACTAATATTTGGCGCGTTAAGTAGAAATATTGACACCATAAGTGGGCGCACTCACACCATAAGTGGGCACATTTACACCATAACTAGGCTCATTCACACATTCACAACATAAGTGTGCGCATTCACACCATAAGTTGGCGCATTCACACATTCAAACCATTGTGGGAGCATTCACACATACACACCATAAGTGAGCACACTCACACCATAAGTAGGCGCATTCACACCATAAGTGGACGCATTCACAACATAAGTGGGCGTATTTACACCATAAGTGGGTGCATTCACACATTTACACCATAAGTGGACACATTCATAACATAAGTGGGCACATTCACACCATAAGTGGGTGCATTCACAACATAAGTGTGTGTATTCACACCATAAGTGGGCACATTCACACATTCACACCATAAGTGGGCGCATTCACATTATAAGTGGGCGGATTCACACCATAAGTGGGCGCATTCACACCATATGTGGGCGCATTCACACATTCACACCATAAGTGGGCGCATTAAGACAGCTCTACGATATCGCGCTTCGCTCGCGCTCACCGGTCGGGTACATGCAACTGCAATTTCTTTATTTCCCCTTTGTCTTTCAGTCTCTTTAGTTGCTTCCCTCCACAATTTAGTCGCCCCGTCCGATGGTTTTGCTTATGTCGTTTTCATTTTTTGTCGCGCAAAGTCCCCGAAAATGTTATGTTGACGCGCTAACCTATGACGCGCCCTGTACGCGGCAGTTTTGCCGCTTGGCTGGGTGGTTTCCACGGCCGGGACCCCCCGCCCCCTTTTTTTGTTTTTTTTGCCACGTGGCAGATCTGCACACAAAAGAATACAAAAATGAAAATTGTCAATAACTTTTAATCCATAATGAATTTTTTAACAAAATAAAAACCACATGACTTGTTATGAAAACTGCAATCTAACAAGACCAATATCGATATATTTTGAAAAAAATAATATGCATGCTATTTTATCAATAGTGTGCACATTATATTAAGATTATGTTAATATATATTTATCCATAACATCTAAAATGTAGGCGCATTGTGTTGAGATTTGTGTTAATTTGCTATTTAAGCAAATACTATGTTTAAGATTTGTGATAAGTAGGCACATTTTGCCATACAAGTAGACGCATTTGCCATAAGTGGGCGCATTCAATCAAAAGTAGGCTTATTTGTCATAAATAAACTTTTATTACAAATATAGGACGCATTCATACCATAAGTGGACACATTCACATCATAACTGGGCGCATTCACACCATAAATGGGTGTTTACTACTAATATTTGGCACTTTAAGTAGAAATATTGACACCATAAGTGGGCGCACTCACACCATAAGTGGGCACATTTACACCATAACTAGGCTCATTCACACATTCACAACATAAGTGTGCGCATTCACACCATAAGTTGGTGCATTCACACATTCAAACCATAGTGGGAGCATTCACACATACACACCATAAGTGAGCACACTCACACCATAAGTAGGCGCATTCACACCATAAGTGGACGCATTCACAGCATAAGTGGGCGTATTTACACCATAAGTGGGTGCATTCACACATTTACACCATAAGTGGACACATTCATAACATAAGTGGGCACATTCACACCATAAGTGGGCGCATTCACAACATAAGTGTGTATTCACACCATAAGTGGGCACATTCACACATTCACACCATAAGTGGGTGCATTCACAGTATAAGTGGGCGCATTCACACCATAAGTGGGCGCATTCACACCATATGTGGGCGCATTCACACATTCACACCATAAGTGGGCGCATTAAGACAGCTCTACGATATCGCGCTTCGCTCGCGCTCACCGGTCGAGTACATGCAACTGCAATTTCTTTATTTCCCCTTTGTCTTTCAGTCTCTTTAGTTGCTTCCCTCCACAATTTAGTCGCCCCGTCCGATGGTTTTGCTTATGTCGTTTTCATTTTCTGTCGCGCAAAGTCCCCGAAAATGTTATGTTGACGCGCTAACCTATGACGCGCCCTGTACGCGGCAGTTTTGCCGCTTGGCTGGGTGGTTTCCACGGCCGGGACCCCCCGCCCCCTTTTTTTGTTTTTTTTTGCCACGTGGCAGATCTGCACACAAAAGAATACAAAAATGAAAATTGTCAATAACTTTTAATCCATAATGATTTTTTTAACAAAATAAAAACCACAGGACTCGTTATGAAAACTGCAATCTAACAAGACCAATATCGATATATTTTGAAAAAAATAATATGCATGCTATTTTACCAATAGTGTGCACATTATATTAAGATTATGTTAATTTATATTTATACATAACATCTAAAATGTAGGCGCATTGTGTTAAGATTTGTGTTAATTTGCTATTTAAGCAAATACTATGTTTAAGATTTGTGATAAGTAGGCGCATTTTGCCATACAAGTAGATGCATTTTCCATAAGTGGGCGCATTCAATCAAAAGTAGGTGTATTTGTCATAAATAAACTTTTATTACAAATATAGGACGCATTCATACCATAAGTGGACGCATTCACATCATAACTGGGCGCATTCACACCATAAATGGGTGTTTACTACTAATATTTGGCGCGTTAAGTAGAAATATTGACACCAAAAGTGGGCGCACTCACACCATAAGTGGGCACATTTACACCATAACTAGGCTCATTCACACATTCACAACATAAGTGTGCGCATTCACACCATAAGTTGGCGCATTCACACATTCAAACCATTGTGCGAGCATTCACACATACACACCATAAGTGAGCACACTCACACCATAAGTAGGCGCATTCACACCATAAGTGGACGCATTCACAACATAAGTGGGCGTATTTACACCATAAGTGGGTGCATTCACACATTTACACCATAAGTGGACACATTCATAACATAAGTGGGCACATTCACACCATAAGTGGGCGCATTCACAACATAAGTGTGTGTATTCACACCATAAGTGGGCACATTCACACATTCACACCATAAGTGGGCGCATTCACAGTATAAGTGGGCGCATTCACACCATAAGTGGGCGCATTCACACCATATGTGGACGCATTCACACATTCACACCATAAGTGGGCGCATTAAGACAGCTCTACGATATCGCGCTTCGCTCGCGCTCACCGGTCGGGTACATGCAACTGCAATTTCTTTATTTCCCTTTTGTCTTTCAGTCTCTTTAGTTGCTTCCCTCCACAATTTAGTCGCCCCGTCCGATGGTTTTGCGTATGTCGTTTTCATTTTTTGTCGCGCAAAGTCCCCGAAAATGTTATGTTGACGCGCTAACCTATGACGCGCCCTGTACGCGGCAGTTTTGCCGCTTGGCTGGGTGGTTTCCACGGCCGGGACCCCCACCCCCTTTTTTTTTGCCACGTTGCAGATCTGCACACAAAAGAATACAAAAATGAAAATTTTCAATAACTTTTAATCCATAATGAATTTTTTAACGAAATAAAAACCACAGGACTCGATACGAAAACTGCAATCTAACAAGACCAATATCGATATATTTTGAAAAAAATAATATGCATGCTATTTTACCAATAGTGTGCACATTATATTAAGATTATGTTAATTTATATTTATGCATAACATCTAAAATGTAGGCGCATTGTGTTAAGATTTTTGTTAATTTACTATTTAAGCAAATACTATGTTTAAGATTTGTGATAAGTAGGCGCATTTTGCCATACAAGTAAACGCATTTGCCATAAGTGGGCGCATTCAATCAAAAACATACATTCAATCAAAAGTAGGCGTATTTGTCATAAATAAACTTTGATTACAAATATAAGACGAATTCATACCATAAGTGGACGCATTCACACCATAAATGGGTGTTTACTACTAATATTTGGCACGTTAAGTAGAAATATTGACACCATAAGTGGGCGCACTCACACCATAAGTGGGCACATTTACACCATAACTAGGCTCATTCACACATTCACAGCATAAGTGTGCGCATTCACACCATAAGTTGGCGCATTCACACATTCAAACCATAGTGGGAGCATTCACACATACACACCATAAGTGAGCGCACTCACACCATAAGTAGGCGCATTGACACCATAAGTGGACGCATTCACAACATAAGTGGGCGTATTTACACCATAAGTGGGTGCATTCACACATTTACACCATAAGTGGACACATTCACAACATAAGTGGGCACATTCACACCATAAGTGGGCGCATTCACAACATAAGTGTGTGCATTCACACTATAAGTGGGCACATTCACACATTCACACCATAAGTGGGCGCATTCACAGTATAAGTGGGCGCATTCACACCATAAGTGGGCACATTCACACCATATGTGGGCGCATTCACACATTCACACCATAAGTGGGCGCATTAAGACAGCTCTACGATATCGCGCTTCGCTCGCGCTCACCGGTCGAGTACATGCAACTGCAATTTCTTTATTTCCCCTTTGTCTTTCAGTCTCTTTAGTTGCTTCCCTCCACAATTTAGTCGCCCCGTCCGTCGTTTTCATTTTCTGTCGCGCAAAGTCCCAGAAAATGTTATGTTGACGCGCTAACCTATGACGCGCCCTGTACGCGGCCGTTTTGTCGCTTGGCTGGGTGGTTTCCACGGCCGGGACCCCCCGCCCCCCCTTTTTTTTTTGCCATGTGGCAGATCTGCACACAAAAGAATACAAAAATGAAAACTGTCAATAACTTTTAATCCTTAATGAATTTTTTAACGAAATAAAAACCACAGGACTCGTTACGAAAACTGCAATCTAACAAGACCAATATCGATATATTTTGCAAAAAATAATATGCATGCTATTTTACCAATAGTGTGCACATTATATTAAGATTATGTTAATTTATATTTATGCATAACATCTACAATGTTGGCGCATTGTGTTAAGATTTGTGTTAATTTGCTATTTAAGCAAATACTATGTTTAAGATTTGTGATAAGTAGGCGCATTTTGCCATACAAGTAGACGCATTTGCCATAAGTGGACGCATTCAATCAAAAGTAGGCGTATTTGTCATAAATAAACTTTTATTACAAATAAAGGACGCATTCATACCATAAGTGGACGCATTCACATCATAACTGGGCGCATTCACACCATAAATGGGTGTTTACTACTAATATTTGGCGCGTTAAGTAGAAATATTGACACCATAAGTGGGCGCACTCACACCATAAGTG
Organism: Alisma plantago-aquatica; assembly: GCA_963693085.1. NCBI lineage: Eukaryota > Viridiplantae > Streptophyta > Magnoliopsida > Alismatales > Alismataceae > Alisma > Alisma plantago-aquatica. The sequence goes on from OY856410.1 coordinate 359,603,178, forward strand.
GGCACATTTACACCATAACTAGGCTCATTCACACATTCACAACATAAGTGTGCGCATTCACACCATAAGTTGGCGCATTCACACATTCAAACCATAGTGGGAGCATTCACACATACACACCATAAGTGAGCACACTCACACCATAAGTAGGCGCATTCACACCATAAGTGGACGCATTCACAACATAAGTGGGCGTATTTACACCATAAGTGGGTGCATTCACACATTTACACCATAAGTGGACACATTCACAACATAAGTGGGCACATTCACACCATAAGTGGGTGCATTCACAACATAAGTGTGTGTATTCACACCATAAGTGGGCACATTCACACCATAAGTGGGCGCATTCACAGTATAAGTGGGCGCATTCACACCATAAGTGGGTGCATTCACACCATATGTGGGTGCATTCACACATTCACACCATAAGTGGGCGCATTAAGACAGCTCTACGATATCGCGCTTCGCTCGCGCTCACCGGTCGGGTACATGCAACTGCAATTTCTTTATTTCCCCTTTGTCTTTCAGTCTCTTTAGTTGCTTCCCTCCACAATTTAGTCGCCCCGTCCGATGGTTTTGCTTATGTCATTTTCATTTTCTGTCGCAGAAAGTCCCCGAAAATGTTATGTTGACGCGCTAACCTATGACGCACCCTGTACGCGGCAGTTTGCCGCTTGGCTGGGTGGTTTCCACGGCCGGGACCCCCCGCCCACTTTTTTTTTGTTTTTTTTTACCACGTGGCAGATCTGCACACAAAAGAATACAAAAATGAAAATTGTCAATAACTTTTAATCCATAATGAATTTTTTAACGAAATAAAAACCATAGGACTCGTTACGAAAACTGCAATCTAACAAGACCAATATCGATATATTTTGAGAAAAATAATATGCATGCTATTTTACCAATAGTGTGCACATTATATTAAGATTATGTTAATTTATATTTATGCATAACATCTAAAATGTAGGCGCATTGTGTTAAGATTTGTGTTAATTTGCTATTTAAGAAAATACTATGTTTAAGATTTGTGATAAGTAGGCGCATTTTGCCATACAAGTAGACACATTTTCCATAAGTGGGCGCATTCAATCAAAAACATACATTCAATCAAAAGTAGGCATATTTGCCATAAATAAACTTTTATTACAAATATAGGACGCATTCATACCATAAGTGGACGCATTCACATCATAATTGGACGCATTCACACCATAAATGGGTATTTACTACTAATATTTGGCGTGTTAAGTAGAAATATTGACACCATAAGTGGGCGCACTCACACCATAAGTGGGCACATTTATACCATAACTAGGCTCATTCACACATTCACAGCATAAGTGTGCACATTCACACCATAAGTTGGCACATTCACACATTCAAACCATAGTGGGAGCATTCACACATACACACCATAAGTGAGCGCACTCACACCATAAGTAGGCGCATTCACACCATAAGTGGATGCATTCACAACATAAGTGGGCGTATTTACACCATAAGTGGGTGCATTCACACATTTACACCATAAGTGGACACATTCACAACATAAGTGGGCACATTCACACCATAAGTGGGTGCATTCACAACATAAGTGTGTGTATTCACACCATAAGTGGGCACATTCACACATTCACACCATAAGTGGGCGCATTCACAGTATAAGTGGGCGCATTCACACCATAAGTGGGCGCATTCAATCCATATGTGGGCGCATTCACACATTCACACCATAAGTGGGCGCATTCACAGCATAAGTAGGCACATTCACACCATAAGTGGACACATTCACATATTCACACCATAAGTGGGCGCATTCACAACATAAGTGAGCGCATTCACACCATAAGTGGGCGCATTCACACCATAACTGGGCACATTCACAGCATAAGTGGGCGCATTCACATATTCACACCATAACTGTGCGCATTCACAAAATAAGTGGGCGCATTCACACCATAAGTGGGCGCATTCACACCATAACTGGGCGCATTCACACATTCACACCATAAGTGGGCGCATTCACCCCATAAGTTCGCATTCACACATTCACACCATAACTGTGCGCATTCACAACATAAGTGGGTGCATTCACACCACAAGTGGGCGCATTCACACCATAACTGGGTGCATTCACACATTCACACCATAACTAGGTGCATTCACAGTATAAGTGGGCACATTCACACCATAACTGGGCACATGCACACCATAAGTGGGCGCATTCACACCATAAGTGGGCGCATTCACAGCAAAAGTAGGCGCATTCACACTTATGGTGTGTGTGCGCCCACATATGGTGTGATTGTGCCCACTTATGGTGTGAATGTGTGAATGCGCCCACTTATGGTGTGAATGTGCCCACTTATGGTGTGAATGTGTGAATGTGCCCACTTATGATGTAAATGCGACCACTTATGATGTGAATGCGCTCACTTATGTTGTGAATGTGTGAATGCGCCTAGTTATGATGTGAATGCGCCCACTTATGGTGTGAGTGCACCATAAGTGGGCGCATAAATATAAAATTGGTTATTGTAAAAAAAATACCCAATTACGGTGTTAATGTATCAATTATAGTGCGAATGTATCTACTTTTTAGATGGTGTGCATAAATATAACCTACCATAAATCTTAATATAATGTGCACACTATTGGTAAAATAGCGTGTATATTATTTTTTTAAAATATATCAATATTAGACTTATTAGATTGGATTTTTCATAACGAGTTCATTGGTTTTTATTTCGTTAAAAAATTCATTATGGACGCATTCACACCATAAGTAGGCGCATTCACACGACTTATTTATTATTTGATTTTTTTTTCAAAAATATACCAATATTAGTCTTGTTCAAATGTATTTTTTATAACGAATCGGGTGCATTTTGTTTCGTCAAAAAAATCATTACGGAATAAAAGTTATAAACAAAATAGCGGATTTCCCCTGGAAAATCAAAAGAGAAAACATTAAAAAAAAATAGGACCCGCGTGAGGGGCAGGGAAGTGCCATCTGGGCAGGGGATGGTGGTTTACGGCCGCGTCCGGGACGCGTGAAACTGCCCAAGCGTTTCCAAAGTTAAGTCCTTTGGAATACGAAAATGCAATGTTGACGTGCTAACCTATGACGTGCCCTGTACGCGGCAGTTTTGCCACTTGGCTGGGTGGTTTCCCCGGCCGGGACCCCCCCACCCCTTTTTTTTGTTTTTTTTGCCACGTGGCAGATCTGCACACAAAAGAATACAAAAATGAAAATTGTCAATAACTTTTAATCCATAATGAATTTTTTAACGAAATAAAAACCACTGGACTCGTTACGAAAACTGCAATCTAACAAGACCAATATCAATATATTTAAAAAAAATAATATGCACGCTATTTTACCAATAGTGTGCACATTATATTAAGATTATGTTAATTTATATTTATGCATAACATCTAAAAAGTAAGCGCATTGTGTTAAGATTTGTGTTAATTTGCTATTTATGCACATACTCTGTTTAAGATTTGTGATAAGTAGGCGCATTTTCCATACAAGTAGACACATTTTCCATAAGTGGGCACATTCAATCAAAAATAGGTGTATTTGTCATAAATAAACTTTTATTACAAATATAGGACACATTCATACCATAAGTGGATGCATTCACATCATAACTGGGTGCATTCACACCATAAGTGGGTGTTTACTATTAATATTTGGCGCGTTAAGTAAAAATATTGACACCATAAGTGGGCGCACTCACACCATAAGTGGGCACATTTACACCATAACTAGGTTCATTCACACATTCACAGCATAAGTGTGCGCATTCACACCATAAGTTGGCGCATTCACACATTCAGACCATAGTGGGAGCATTCACACATACACACCATAAGTGAGCGCACTCACACCATAAGTAGGCGCATTCACACCATAAGTGGGCGCATTCACAACATAAGTGGGCGCATTTACACCATAAGTGGGTGCATTCACACATTTACGCCATAAGTAGACACATTCACAACATAAGTGGGCACATTCACACCATAAGTGGGTGCATTCACAACATAAGTGTGCGCATTCACACCATAAGTGGGCGCATTCACACATTCACACAATAAGTGGGCGCATTCACAGTATAAGTGGGCACATTCACACCATAAGTGGGTGCATTCACACCATAAGTGGGCGCATTCACATATTCACACCATAAGTGGGCACATTTACATCATAAGTAGGCGCATTCACACCATAAGTGGGCGCATTCACAACATAAGTGGACGCATTCACACCATGAGTGGGCACATTCACACCATAAGTGGGCACATTCACACCATAAGTGGGCGCATTCACACCATAAGTGGGTGCATTCACACCATAAGTGGGCGCATTCACATATTCACACCATAACTGTGCGCATTCACAGCATAAGTGGGCACATTCACACCATAAGTGGGCGCATTCACACATTCACACCATAAGTGGGCGCATTCACCCCATAAGTTCGCATTCACACATTCACACCATAACTATACGCATTAACAACATAAGTGGGCGCATTCACACCACAAGTGGGCGCATTCACACCTTAACTGGGCGCATTCACACCACAAGTGGGTGCATTCACACCTTAACTGGGTGCATTCACACATTCACACCATAACTGGGTGCATTCACAGTATAAGTGGGCGCATTCACGCCATAATTGGGCGCATTCACACCATAAGTGGGTGCACCATAAGTGGGCACATTCACACCATAAGTGGGCGCATTCACAGCAAAAGTAGGCGCATTCACACTTATGGTGTGTGTGCGTCCACTTATGGTGTGAGTGTGCCCACTTATGGTGTGAATGTGTGAATGCGCCCACTTATGGTGTGAATGTCCCCACTTATGGTATGAATGTGTGAATGTGTCCACTTATGATGTAAATGTGCCCACTTATGCTGTGAATGTGCTCACTTATGTTGTGAATGTGTGAATGCGCCTAGTTATGATGTGAATGCACCCACTTATGGTGTGAGTGCGCCATAAGTGGGCGCATAAATATAAAATTGGGTATTTGTAGAAAAATACCCAATTACGGTGTTAATGTATCAATTATAGTGCGAATGTATCTACTTTTTAGATGTTGTGCATAAATATAAATTAACATAAATCTTAATATAATGTGCACACTATTGGTAAAATAGCGTGTATATTATTTTTTTAAAATATATCAATATTGGTCTTATTAGATTGGATTTTTGGTAACAAGTCTAGTGGTTTTTATTTCGTTAAAAAATTCATTATGGACGCATTCACACCATAAGTAGGCGCATTCACACTTGACTTATTTATTATTTGATTTTTTTTCAAAAATATACCAATATTAGTCTTGTTCAAATGTATTTTTAATAACGAATCGGGTGCATTTTGTTTCGTCAAAAAAATCATTACGGAATAAAAGTTATAAACAAAATAGCGGATTTCCCCCTGGAAAATCAAAAGAGAAAAAATAAAAAAATGGGACCCGTGTGAGGGTCAGGGAAGTGCCAGCTGGGCAGGGGATGGCGGTTTACGGTCGCGTCCGGGACGCGTGAAACTGCCCAAGCATTTCCAAAGTTAAGTCCCAAAGTCCCAGCACCAGCTAGCCATCAGTGCGACCGGCCTAAGACAGCTCTACGATATCGCGCTTCGCTCGCGCTCACCGGTCGGGTACATGCAACTGCAATTTCTTTATTTCCCCTTTGTCTTTCAGTCTCTTTAGTTGTTTCCCTCCCCAATTTAGTCGCCCCGTCCGATGGTTTTGCTTCTGTCGTTTTCATTTTCTGTTGTTCAAATTTGCCTATTTTCCTTCGCCATTTTTTTCTCTTGTGTTGCTGCTTCCCTAAGATCCTGTCTCCTGTTGCTCTGATTTCGGCTTACCCTATAGCTGAATCATGGTCCCTGCATCTTGGTCGTGTGTATGGAAGCCTCAATTTTTGGCCTATATAAAATCAACTTCTGGGCAGGGGACACACACGAGGTTGGTAATATGCACTGGCGCAGCCACATAACGGCCACTTGAGGCACAGGCCTCACCCAACTTTTGGAGACAGAGAGATCCACTGATAGGTATCTATTTAGAAATAATCTGATCAGTACGACCATGTACATAAGCTTTAGCACGTGCATACTATTGAGCGCTGCTGCATTCGATAGCTGCTGTTTGAAAGATTTGCCATGGTGTAAGCCAACCGAGCTGGCCGCTGCCCATGGTTCCTACATGCCAACTCCAATTAGTGATTTATTATCATTCAGTATACGGGGTCTTTTTATACTCGCCTTCATTTCTAGCTTCGTAATGCTGACGTTTGGTCATAGATTATGTGCTTAGACGTCAACATCTTTAGGTTCCATTGATACTAAATCTTACTAGATTGATGTCGGAGGTGGGTCAGCCCCTACTCTCAAGTGAGAATGCACTAGCATCCGCAAATAAATTTGAACTTTTGTTGTCACTCCCCAGTTGTTAACAATTTTCACCAAAAAAAAGCTCGTCCATTTCGTATTACTTCTCATTGCATCATGCTTTCCACCTTTCTTTGTGCATCAAATTCATATCCCAAATATTGTGGTTCAAAAATATTTTAAGAGATTTCACCCACTTTGTGTTTTTGGCTCTTACCATTGGCTTAGTGCCTCACCCACCTCAAAATTCTGCCTCCGCCACTGGTAATATGTCACGGTGAATGAGAACAAGACATCGACTTTTACACTGTGATTACTTCTTCCATCTCCATACTATGACGTGTTGCTCATATTATCTATTTAATCTGGTCCCAGTTGTCGACCTGGATAAAAATATAAAAGATAGTCCTCTGGTTATTAGTTTACTGTGTGTCCTCCAGCACCAAAACCCAAGAAAAATTGAACTTTTGTCTAGGTTCATTTTTCCTATTTCCCTTCCATGCTTTCTATTTTTCTTTATCCCTTTCTCCCTGATACCATGTTTACTATTACTCTAATTTCCACATTTTTCTCTCTGTCGTTTCCCCATATTCCTCAGCTCCATGATATGATAAAGCAGAGGAAGATTTCTCTTGCTATCAGTAGATGTAATAATTTTTTTCCTCATAGGATATTTTTATATACTGAAAAATGTCATAGATTTATGTTTCTTTGCATATACTAGTGACTTTGCTAACCTATGAATCTGCCACTAACTTTTTCATGTAAACTTCTTAGGTTGTGAAGACTCTACAAGCTGAACGCAAAGTGTTTGCTTGGCCCAGTTTTTGGCAGATTCTGCATTTGTTGCTTAATATATCTATTGGTGAAATATAAGGTTTTTCAAATATTGATCATTAATCTGTTGAGCACCTCTCTTTCTTCATGCTATCAATGAAAGTTTAATAAATTTGAATGTTCACATAAATAAAATTTGTCTCTCTTTATTTGCGTACATTAATCAACTTGGTATATTTAATTCATGTATATTTAACTGTGTGGTGTTTGGAATTCATATTTTCTGGTCATTTTATGCAACAAGAAACTAGTTTAGGTAACTTGACACACAATACAAGAACTTCGGGAACCATATTACATTCAGCAGCATGACTCATACTCCTGTTGTAGTACTTGTTAGTTGTGGGTGAAAGCAAACCTCATCGTTAACTTGAGCCTCCTCATGTATTGAATAAAATCAGATTTTAGTTTTTTTTTTGTAAAATATTAAACTGTTATTGAATTTGTGCAACATATATAACATGTTCTTTGAAACATAGAGTTCGGTGTTCCATGTCTAGTTACGGAGAACCTTGAATCACATAACCAAATGAACCTCATGCTCTTCACTTGAACATAATCTCAAATTTAGCATCCAAGACACATATGACTGAACCTTAAAATTTAAATCTCCTGAATGATGTGGAAATTCATGTAAAAGTCGATCAATTTAATATAAAGATACTAAAAATTACTTGGCAAAAAGTCAGAAAAATTTAGAAGATACACATATGAGACATGTACATATACATACATGCATACATGCATACATACATACATGCATGCATATATACATACATACATACATTTATACTCACTTTATGGAAGTCGTGAAAAATTAGAGAATGCATGTATTTACATATATACATACATACCCACTTATATATGCATAGATATGTGTGCATACATGTTTATATACTCAAAATTATATTACACTAAGTCATAGTTGTCTACGCGGCTAGGTTGCAACCATCATGACTTCCTAGTCACCTAGACGACCTATACAATTTATTAATTTTATAAATTTATAATTATGTTTAATTTTAAATTAGATAGATCCATAAGTGTACTTTAATAAGTACATTATATTTGTTTCTTGATCTTAGTCAATCTTAATCTACCTATTTTGACTCTTGACGGGACCTGAGTTAGACCAAATCAATTAGTTATGACCTAAATAATACATAATATAGGAAAACCAACCCAATTGACATGGTATGGCGTTCTTAAACTCAAGAACCTATTGTATTATGATGTTTATCATGTAATGCTAGTTGGATAATATGAATTATAGAATGTGAGCCAATGTGACATTTGTATCCACCACAGATGTCAAAAAAATTTGAAACATGATACAAACTTCATTACTCATGTAAACAAACATGACCATGTATAACAACAGTGGTAAAATGGTTCTTGTATTACTAATATGTTACACTATATATTTTTCACCATAACCATTTTTGTTTTTGTCTAGTATATAAATAACATTACCTTTCATTTTGGTACTAAATAATACAAACCATGCATCAAAAAAAAAATATTTTTCTTTCTATTTTGTTATTAAAGCATATAAATACACATGCATCAATATACTAATAGGTTTTATTATTATATTAAGACGAACTTTGGAATCACTTACATAATTCTTTTAGTAAAATCCATTTACTTATCTTTGAATAAAAAATGGAAATTTATGCATATCCCTTATTTCTTAATCATGTGGATGTGATGTATTAGTGTTATTAGTTCTTTATTTTATTGATTTTTCTTTATGTATACTATTTACTCTAATCATTAACTTTATTATTTTTAGTTTTCATTATGGATAATCAATATATTATGAACAAGAGTTGGATGTATAAGCCTACCTCCAAATATGAACGACGTAAAGATAAAGATTTTCGTACCGGAATAGATTGTTTTTTGAAATTTGCATCAAACCATGTTAATACAGTGGAGATGAGATGTCCATGTGCCAAGTGTGAGAATAGGATGAACATAAATTCATGTATAGTTAGAGAGCACTTGATAAGCTATGGTTTTTTCCCTCAATATATCAATTGAATTTACCATGGAGAACAGTACCAATCTAGTATGAGAACTGTTGACACTTTAAGACATAATATTGTTGATGATGTGTGTGATATGATCAATGATGCTATGATACCCAATATAGATAATGATGTCAATGATGATATTGGTGACACCTTAATTTCTGAACATGATCCTGAAGCTATAAAATTTGAAGAAGCTTTAAAAGGAGCTAGCAAGCCATTGTATGATGGGTGTGACATTCCCACCTTTGCCTTTGTGTCAAAGCTGTTTAGCATCAAGTGTGATAATCATTGGACCAATAAGTCTATGACAAATCTTCTAAAATTACTTCACTTGGCATTTCCTAAGGGTAAAAATCTTCCACAAACATGGTATGAATTTGATAAGATGATGTCGGCATTGGGTTTAACTAAAGAAGTAATCCACGCTTGTCCAAATGATTGCATGCTATATAGAGGTGAGAAGGTAGAGTTAAATGAATGTTTAAGATGTAAGGTGTCTAGATGGAAGTATTTAGTTAAACAAAATGGAAAAAATCTAGAGTACCAGCTAAAGTATGTTGTTATCTTTCTATCATACCAAGGCTGAAAAGAATGTATAACTCTAGTAAGATAGCTAATTTAATGACTTATCATCACACTAGTACTAGACATCCAAATGGAAATATGACTCACCCTAGAGATTCACAACTTTGGCAAGATTTTGATAAAAGACATCCAGAATTCAGTAGAGAACCTCGCAACGTAAGACTGATGTTATCATCTGATGGCTTTAGCCCATTTAATATGGCATATGGAATTAGAAAAAATATTTGGCCAGTCATTCTTCTGAATTATAACTCCCTCCATGGTTGATAATGAAACAATCTTATTTTATGATGCCTCTTCTTATCAATGGTCCAAAATCTCCTGGAAAAAATATTGATGTTTATTTGGAACCATTAATAGATGAATTGAAGTTATTGTGGATAGAAGGTGTCAATACATATGATGCTGAAAGGAATGAAACATTTAAAATGAGGGAAGCTTTGCTAGGTACCATTTGTGACTTTCCGGCATATGGTATGTTGTCAGGCCAGAAAATAGGAGGAAAATTTGCTTGTCCTGATTGTCATATTCACACTGGCTCAATTTATCTACCCTATAGTCATAAAATTGTGTATATGAAGCATCGTAGATTTCTTCCCATGGATCATCCTTGGCGCTACGATGCTCATCATTTTGATGGGACACTTGAGATTGATTTTGCTCCACAACCATTATCTGGTGAAGAGATTATTGACATTTGGAAAGATTGTGATAATATTGAATATGGCCGAGGGAAATTTGGGGAGACGGATAACAATGATAAATTACCTACAGGGTGGAACAAACTTAGTATATTGTTTGAGCTTCCATATTGGAAAACATTGTTAGTCCGTCACAATTTTGATGTAATGCACATTGAAATAAATGTAAGTGAAAATATCTTGAGTTGGTTATTAATAAAAGATGGGAAAAGCAAAGATAACATCAAAGCTCGATTGGATCTAAAATATAAGTTCAACATTAGAAAATCTCTTTGGCCTAAGAAGAATAGATCAAATGGAAAGGATATTATCCCTCCTGCATTGTATAGTATGACAAGTGAAGAGAAGGACACTTTTCTTTCAATTCTAAAAGACCTTAAACTTCCATATGGTTTTTCAGCAAATCTGTCCAAACTAGTTGATATTGAAGAAAAGAGAATTCATGGCATGAAAAGTCATGATCATCATGTTTTAATGCAATATCTCCTTCCACTAGCATTAAGGAAGACTATATCAAAGCCGACAGGAAAAGTGTTGAACTAATTGTCGGTGTATTTCAAGCAACTTTGTGCTAAATCTATTGATATTGCGACACTAGAAAGACTTGAGAAGTCAATACCAATAACTCTGTGCAAACTTGAAAAACTCTTCCCTCATGCATTCTTTGACATCAGTGTCCACTTGACAACACATCTTGCAACTCGAGCTGAAATTATTGGGCCAGTTTGATATAGATGGATGTACCCCATTGAAAGATATTTGTTCAATTTAAAAAGACATGTGAGGAACAAAAGTAGACCTGAAGGCTCTATTGTTGAAGGTTACTTAAGAGATGAAGTTTCTACCTTTTGTGCTCGATATTTAGATGATGTTGATTTTATGTTGAATACACAAGCAACATATGAAGATGGTCCCATTGGAAATGGAAGCATTATTTGTCTTTCGGTGAATGAAGCACACCAGGCTCATAGATTTATCACAAGCCAGGTTCGTTCATCATTGTATTTAGCTTCTGCATATTATAGTATTGTGAAATATATAGTATCACGCTATTATACATTATATGATGATACATCGCAGGTCTTCAAGGTAGAAGCGATTTGCCACATTTTCCTTCCAAGAGAGCTGGCCTACAAGAAAATTCACTAGAAAAAGATTTACAAAGCAATGGAGGTAGTATTCTTGTTTCATATATATTTTGAAATGTACATACCTTAAAAAGTTATATTAAGAAAGCCATCTCTTAATGTAAGGTTCTAAGTTGCAAACTACTTCTAATATTCAAGCAATGGCAAGGAAAGACACCCACTTTGATAGCAATGGAAAAGGTAGTCTTTGGATAATATTTTTTTGTTAGTAGTATGTTTTTAATGTTGAAATGAAAAAGAAATATTAATTTCTGAAAATAATTCCATGACACTCTATTACAGATTTTCAAGATAGAAGTGAAATAACACATTTACCTTCCAAGAGAGTTAAGCTCCAAGAAAAATCACAACCCAAAAAATTATCATGTAGAGGAGGTAGGTAGTTATTCCTATTGCCTCTAAATTTTCAAATGTAAATCATTATAAATGTTATTTTAAATTTTTTATTTATTGAAGGTTCTAAGTTGCAAACTACTTCCAATTTGCAAACTATGGCACGAGATGGAACTCACATTGATAACAATAGGAAAGGTAGTCTTAGGACATATACATTTTGTTAGTTGTATGTTGTTTTTGGTATACATGACATATTGAAAATCATAAAATGTTGAAAAAAGTTCCATGATACTCTATGATAGGTGTTCAAGATAGAAATGAAACTCCTCATTTTCCTTCTAGGAGAGGTAACCCCTAGAAAAACCACAACCAAAGGATTTTTCATGTAGAAGTTGTTGTTATTCTTTAAATGTAAATACATTAGAAATATTATTTGAAAAAAATACATATCTATGAAAGGTCTCAAGTTCCAAGCTGCTTCCAATTTGCAAGCTATGCCAAGGGATGATGCTAACTTTAATAAAATCAAGAAAGGTAGTTTTTGGATAAATATGTTTTCCTAGTAGTACGTTATTTTTTGTTACACCAAGAAATGGTGAAAATAACTTGGTGATACTCCATGATAGGTGTTCAAGATAGAAATGAAATGCATCATTTTCCTTAATTCTTTATGGCAGGTGTCCAAGGGGATACCAACCACTTTGATAGAAATGGGAAAAATAGTATTATTAAAAGAAGAAACCTCCAAGAAACAAGGCAGGTGAGCGATTTATATTCTTCCAAAATATGCAACTTACAAAAAAACACAAAGCATGTTTCATCTTTGAAAGAAGGTAATTCTTCTTATTTCATCCTATTCTAGATACTAATTATAAACATTTGGTTAATACATATTTTGAAAATTGAGTTTTTATCCATACAAGGTTCAATGCTAAGTCAAGACCATGTCGAGCATACACAACTAGAGAACATCATCCTTTATGAAAATGAAAGTATTCTTAAACTATATTTAATTAGGGGTATGTATATATATATATATATTAATTTATGTCAATCTCCATGATAGATGTTCAAGTTAGTAGTGATGTACAATATAATTCTTTTGTAAGATGTAACCCACAAAAAACAAGACTTCATGATTCATCTTTTCGAGGAGGTAATTCTTCTTGTTTCACCCTCTTTTTCTAGATACTAAATATAAACAATTTATTAGAATCATGTTTAAGAAATTGGAATGTTATCTATACAAGGTTCAATGCTAAGTCAAGCTCATATGGAGGCTACACAGTTAGAGAACATCCTCATCGATGATAATCAGGAAGGTATGCTTGACTTATATTTTGTGCTTGGTCAAAAGAAATGTAAGAGTTTATCTTGAATGAGTTTATCTCTTAGGGAAATGTAAATCTTTCAGGATGAGTATAGTGTTAATTGTTCTTGTCCATTACTTCAAGTAAAAGTTTTCTTGACTTGTTTGGACTGTTGATGAATAGTATACTCCTGTTCGCACTCTATTATTTATTCTATCTTGATTGGGTTTATCTCTCGAAATATCACAAGGTTGCAGCTACTTGTAGCTTATACATTTTTCTACTGTTCATGAGTGAGCTGAAACCTTATAGTGGGTGCATCATCTTGTTTTTTTTGGAACTCTCCATTTGATCCTTGAAGATCATGAAAGCAATTTGTTTATGGACTATAAATATGCATTGGCTGAAAGATGTTTTTATTGACAAATTTCTTTTCATGATAGATGTTCAAGTCACGAATGATGTGCAATACACTTCTTCAACAAGATGCAACTTACAAAAACTATATGATTCATATTTTAGAGGAGGTAATTCTTCTTCTTTCAACCACTTCTTATGTATACTTACTACAAATGTTTTTTAGATACATGTTTTGAAAAATGAGATCTTATGTGTCAAGGTTCAATGTAAAGTCAATGCTATGTGGAGACTACAGAACTTGATAACACTCTCTTTGATGATAATGAGGACGGTATGTCTGTTTTGTGTTTCTTTAGGGATATATATATATATATATATATATATATATTAATGTTTCTCAATTTCTATGATAGATCATCAAGATAGGAGTGACGTACAATATTCTTCTTCTGGGAGATGCAATACACAAGAAGAAAGAGTGTACCATTCATCCTTTAGAGGAGGTAACTCATTATATTTCATCCTTTTCTTATAGCTACAAATTATATACATGATAAGCACATGTTTTAAATGGCTGGTTGTCATCTATGAAAGGTTCAATACGAAGTCAAGCCCATGTGGAGGCTACACAACATGAGAACACCCTCCTTAATGGTAATGAGCAAGGTATGTTTTAACTATATGTTCTTAGGGGTACACATACATAACTATGTGCCAATTGAAATGACACTTGGATAATTTTTGTAGATGCTACATTTTCTTTAGAAAATATATATGTTGATGACAATCAGGAAGATATGCTATTTATTAACAATGAGTGACTTGTATAACCATATTTGGTATAATTTTGTGTTTGATGATGTTGTCGGTATGAAAATTTTCTATGCAAGGATCTCAAGTGGGAGCCCAATTTCACAATGTGTGCACACATGTAGATGAGATGCCTGCTTATAATTTTGGTCAAGGTACCATACTTCTAGGAATGCAAAATAAAAAATGACTTTCGTTTGAATGTATTGTTAAGAGAGTCCCTGTTGGGGAAGGGAGACGTAAACTTAGTAATTTCTTGGGTATAATGGCCTGAGATAGTCATTATTTTTCACTAGATAAATGGTGGGGGAGGGAACATGAGATTGGATTTGAAAATGTAATGGTTGATGTGCGTGTAAGTATCAAAATTACTTTGATATATATGTTACCCTCATGTCTTATGAATAATCCATAATTATTGCTTTGCAGCGTGACTATGAGTTCTTGAATCTTGATAAGTCCAGATTGCTTTCATTTGAAAAGGTAATCCGTTTTTTTTGAAAACTATCAAACAAGAGATAAGAGATTGGAGGCATGATTTGAAAAATAATTATGATCCTGAAAAATCAATTGAGGAACAAGGCCAACACACACCTGATGTAAGAGTCACAATAGATGAATGGGTTGCACTTTTGTCCTACTGGTCCAAACCTACAACTAAGGTACTACTATCTTACTATCATACGATAAGTAAACTATTGCACTTGTCTATTTGTTCAAGAAGTTCATCCATTTTTATATACTATATATTAACCTTTATCTTATGTTTTCACATCTTATAGGCTGAGGCTGTAAGAAACAAAAAGAATCGCAAAGGTCCACACCCAACACACACAACAGGGTCAAAATCATACACTGAAGTTGAACATGATTTGGTATTTATTTCTTAGTAAATTCATAAAAAAAACTAGAATTTTTTATCATAATTATGGACGATTTATTTGTAGGTGGAAAATGGAGAGGATCCTGCAATATTCTGAGTATATATACATTGCCACAAAGACAAAAAAGGAAACTTCAAAGATGAATTAACAAAGGAGAGCTGTGTAAGTTTACTACTATTATGTGTTTGTGTGGCATGTATGTTTTTATTTTATTATCATTGGTGTACATTTATCTTTAGGAAAAGTTGGAAAAGAGAAGTACCGAGCTTGGTGTGGAGAGCACTAGAGACCCGTTGCAATTTATCTCAGTTATGGATGATACCTTTGGCCCACATCATGGAGGCTGTGAAAGAGGGTTTAGTGCTGGGATTTCTAGAAGAATATTGAGAGATGAAGTTACTACAGATGCAGCAAATAAAGATGCAAATGTGAATATACATGTCCAACTACAAGATAAAGACCGTGAGATACAAGAGAAAGACCGTGAGATAAAAGATAAAGATTGTGAGATACAAGAGAAAGACCGAATGATTGCACAATTACTTGCTAAACTAGATCATCATAGTGAACAGGTGACACACAAAAGTCTTTCCATATAGTGCATTCTATATATTTGTTGAAGGAAAGCTAGTTTTATATCATATGATTAGACATGACATGTTATTCTTTCTATTTTTAGTTTGGAAGATCGGGTCCATCAACCATTTATGATCGAGCTTCACAAATTTTACACCGGCCAAGATTCTACCCATCACCTGTAAGAGTTTTTTTAATGAGTTTCTTATTACTTTAATGTGATTAATTTGTGCAATTATTCTTACTGTCATGAGATGCTATGTTTTTCTTGAACTAATTGACAAGTCTAGAATATATTAGTAGTAGATGGTCAATGTAGCCTTGAATATATATATGCATATCCCAATTTCTCGAAACTCCCATTTTTTACTTCCCATTCTTTCGCTTTTATTTTTTATTCCCACCCACATATGCCATAGTATGCAGTGCAATTACTTTCTCATCTTGCTTTTTCTTCCCTAACACAGACTTGGCAGTTTCCTTTACTACATCAACTTCTATTATCTTTCTTTTGTATTATCTCTCTTAAACTTGTAGATGTCCCAGCTATTAACTTTTTTCCTTATGCACATGCACTTCTAATTCTTTTATCATATGAAAACTTTTTATATAGAACTCATGCAACAAGGGATTACATACTGTTACATACACAATGGATTTCTCATAGAATGTATCTCACCCACACCATGATTAGTTATGATCTATGTTATGGGTTTAATGTGTAATCCCATGATGATCTTCCATTTGCTTCTCGAAGAAGACGACTAACATCAAACAACATGTGTGTGAAGTTGTGGGGTTCAATGAAAGGACTTTGGGCCACCTCCTAGCAGGGAAAACCTCATTTTTGGGCACTTAGGGCTTTCCTTGATCACCTTAGGTCCATGTTGAATACCTGACCTACAAATCACATCTCATTTGCAGGTAGATGTCTGCTGACCAAAGACAAAATTCAAGGTTGTTCATGTATTGGGCTATGCAAGGATAACTACTGAAGACTATCAGGGAAAGACTACAAGGTGAAGCTCTAAACTTCATGTGGGGTGGGGGGAAGATGCATCACATGAATATGAGTTGTCTCACCCTACCTTTAAGTGAAGGTTCATTTTCTCTAATTTGTTACTATCCCCAACTCAATTTGGACATTCTGGCTTAGAAAGAGATATGGAACTTGTTTCTTGTCTGAAGAGGGAATGCACTGGAGATTTTCTAGTTTGTGGAAGCACATGGGTTTGGTGTTTGTATAACTTAGTTACCTCTTACCAAACTTGCCCAATAGGAAAACCACCCCAATTGACCTCGACACAAACCTTTAGGATGTTGTTAGACCTCAGCCTTGCATGGTTGGTACACTAATCTGAAGTCATGTATCTCGTCCCATGATGGTGTATTTAGATCCCTTCACAACTTTCCTACCTACAATGTCGTCCTTCCAAACTTTCCCAATAGGTAGACCACCCTGATTGATCTCAACACGAACCTTTAGGATGTTGTTAGACCTCACCCCACTGCATGGTTGGTACACTAATCTGAAGTCCTGTATCTTGTCCCATGATGGTGTATTCAGACCCCTTCACAACTTTCCTACCCACAATGTCCTTCTTAGATGCTTGGTTCCTGGCCTAGCGTGCAAGTTGTGCCTTCTCTCCTCAGGTTGAAGACAACAAACATATGCTCCTTCTCCTTTGCAACTTGACATCCCGTGGAACTGTTCTATGGTCTGAAGGTTCATCCAGACATGGACATCATCTGCACTTGATTGAGATGCTCCCACAATGAGAATGGTATAGCCTGACCAACCTTGCTTGGTGGTGTTGTGTGTATTTTCTGTAACAACAGAAAGAGAGAAGGCATGACCAATAAAGACTGACAAGTGTTGAATCTAAGGCCTTATTTTGAGGGCAGTCCAAGCTACTGCAAGTGTTTATAAGTGGGAACTGAAGATCTCCAAAGACGTAACTAAAATATGGAGCCTAATCTAATATAATTGGGCTTTTTTTGTTTCTCGAGACAACTGTTTAGACGTTGTTAGACCATGTTGATCCTTGCTTAGCTTCTGGAATTTGCTATAGTTGTGATACCTAGATGTGGGTTACCCACCTAGTCTGTGAGATTTGAGTGTGTTGGCTTAATGGTGCCCCTTGCACCATTGACCTCTATTTAATGAGGTTCATGACCTTTGTTCCTTCATCTATATATCTAAATTCATATGTGCTATATCAGAACAATAATTTTTTTGTACTTTTACCAGTGATGCTATGCTTAGATACAGTTTCATAGTTTGAGATGGTTGATGATAAATCCTGACATTCTGGGAACTAAATCTATGTCCCAAATGTTGAACTGTAAGGTTTAATTAATGAGCCATGAAGGAAGATTGATAAGAAAATGAATATGTACTTTTCATGTAAATTTCGACGGCTGATTCTTCACAAAGGGGAATGAATACCACAAGAAACATGTGGCTGAAACAATATTTATCTGTTTGTATTTTTCAATAGATAAAACATGACACGACATGCGTTCTCATATATTTTATTTCATGTATGAATTTTAGGTTTAAAGAAAGATATGGCTGCTCTTATCCTAGTGAAGCGCAACATGGTTTTTGGTGTGATTTGGGATGGCTAAATTATTATGGAGGGACAAAAAGTATGTTGGTGATAAAATGATATTTTTGTGATTCTGGATGCTGAATACAATATTAGATGGTATGCATTTTTTTACATCTTTAGTTTGTTGTATGCATTTCAGGTTTAGAAGGACATGGCTGCTCGCACGCTAGTGAAATGCATATCTTGCTGCAATAACATCATCTTTTTGTAATATTGAATGGTGAAAAGATCGCTTATGGAGCAAGCAGATGTGGATGCATTTATCCTTGCTGAATTGTCCATTTTGTATCAAACACTATTATATTTTGATAAAAAAATCATTATGTGCAGCACCTTCAATGTTGTACAACGTTCAGAGCATCAAACTCTTGAAGAATTTTCTATAAAAAACACTATTATCAATGAAATGTTGTCTTGAAGGAAAAAAACTTGTTTTATGAATTACTTGTTTTATGAATTGATAGGTTAATTTAGACCCAAGAGTATGGGTCTAATTGTCATACAGATTCCAAATATGTTATATGTGGATGGTCTCTTATGAAGTATCCGTCTCGTTATGCTACATGCATTGTTGTAGCAAAGGTTTTTTTAATTATAAATTCTATTAGATATAATTTGCTACGGGGGTCTATATCGCCACAACAAATATGGTAGCAGAAATAAAGTGGCTACAAAATCAATGGCTACCAAGAAATCACTACGAGTTTTTGGTTCGCTACCAGTTTTATCCTAGTCATTTTTCATACTGCTACAAGAGTTCACGTAGGGGACCACATGTTTTGTACTAGTGAATGTTGTTGTCTGAGGCGGAGAATACTCAATTTCCCTTTCCCTCTCCTCCCTTACTGTGGGATCCGATCTCCAAACCACGATATAAACACGATTTAAACTTAAGCGGAAGCATTCGATTAGTTGCGGAATATGAAAAATTACTGGAAATTAAAATTTTTGAGACAAGATCTGGAAATTATAAAACTCCTTTTTTTTTATAAGAAACCAAGTAAACAGTTTACATCTCTGTTAAACCACTTCTTGAGTAGTTATATACAACATGATTCAAAAAAATCTCAGGAGCCAACATCAAAACTCAAACCACTGATTCCTAGGACCTGAGAGTACAGAGACGGCATAGGACTATCTAACTACATAACTCAGCAGTCAGTATCTCCACCTGAGATTCACTACTGCCTTCGGTACTGTTGTTGCTGTTGTTGCTCATCCTTAATCGGGATTCTTCGTCTTCGACGACCACCTAAAAAGTTGAAATCTACGGAGTGAGACAATGTACAAATTGTCCCAGCGAGAGTTATAACTCTCAACTAGAAGCTTTATATAGCAAATCAAGAAAACAACATAGGCAAAGTAACTTAAATCATGTAATAGCAGATTTAATAACAAGTGAAGCAACTTCTACTTAAGCAGTAATAATAAGTGAAGCAACTTCTACTTAAGCAGTCATTCCTTTAAAGCATATAAAGAACATGTGTACAAAATATCTGAACAGATCATTAATGTAAGCAATGTAACACTAAACATTGTTTCTCGTGGTTCAACCTAAGAAGATATGCTACGCGGTTGATTATGTTTTACAAACATTATTATGACCTGTGGAGATGAGGTATACCGCTCATACTCCAACCGATCACTAGTAAGTTGCATCAGTATCATACATAGGTCATTAAAAGAGTTGGATTCTTAAGACCTCATCTTCCTCAGTCAGTTAGAGGATTG
The DNA here is from genome assembly GCA_963693085.1 of Alisma plantago-aquatica. Taxonomy (NCBI): domain Eukaryota; kingdom Viridiplantae; phylum Streptophyta; class Magnoliopsida; order Alismatales; family Alismataceae; genus Alisma; species Alisma plantago-aquatica. Next base: position 359,623,537 of record OY856410.1, read on the forward strand.
CTTGCAGGACACTTTGTGTTTCCACTGTTATAGCTTACCAGGGTAATCTGGTCCTTCGCTATTTTAGAGTTACAGTGGCGTTCTGTACTCTCTTCGTCATCGAGAGATTTCTTGTTTACCTCTGATCGATGCGATATTTGTGTCTTCTTTGGGAGATTTGTGGTACATCTCACCATTTGGATTTTGTAGTGAAGGATTGACAGATTATGATAAATCTACATCAATTCCTACACTAGGATGTAAGGATTTACGCATCCATTTCCCCCACATACTCAAAAGTATGTGCTCCAGGAGTTCCCTTGGGAAAACCTATTTCACCATCATTTGGTCTCTGACAATGATGGATCTATGATCAGGTCTCTACATGGTATGATTATACTTAATTAGTTAGGTACATTTCAGTATTCTTTTAACATCATACATGTTCTCAAACATTAATCATTAGCATGGCAGCTATGAAGATAGAATACTAAATGTAACAAGTCTAACTCACATTAATTATCATTTCTCAATCATCTCATCACAAGTCATCTGTTAAGCATGACCTTGATGATATTTATGGCTTTCACAACCCATCAATTTCATTAGATGCCACTTACTAGGTAACAGGGTATTTCTTTATTCATAAAGTTAATAACATACTTTCAATGAATATGAAATCATCATCATTACCTAAATATGATTATCCTCATATAAGAACCTGCTTCGTAAATTTAACTAATAACAGTAAACAATTCATTTCAAAGAAGTTGTACCTTCCTACTCTTACAAGAGTTAGGTTCCCTGAATCTCATCGATTAGGGTAATTCATTTCCTTTACTTATGATTAGGAATATTGATTCCTCATCTCATACTTCAATCATGAGGATTCATGCTTAAAAGCATAACTGGAAATAGGGTTTCACCCTATTCAAAATAAGGTTATTGAAATCCCTTTGTCTTATAAGACATCATATTTGGTAACTTGTTCTCAAAGTTTCATACCTAAAAGCATGACACAGGACTAAGGTTAACATACCCCATCCTTCATTAATTAATATTTCCTATTCAGATTATCAATCCAACTCTAGTATGCAACTTTCCCATTCTTGGAAACATACCAGGGTATGATGAGTGTTTACCTTTAATTATAACATTTATCAAACGTTATAATGATTATCAATTCAAGGTGTGAATTCATTTCTCATCCTTATCATGGTATGATTACATCATACTCATTGGTTTGGCTATACATCAATGAAAGGCATCACCTTGTAAACATCTCCAAGATTTCATAATTGCTAGGTCATATACTAGGCTCACTATTCATCCCACTAGGATTTCCATATTTTCATTTCTAATTTAGGGATTCTCATTCATATTACATCTCCTCTGGATTAGATTTATTAAACCTCTTATCTCACATGGCATAAAGATTCCTCATATAACAACTTGTATTTTAGGGTTTCATACTCAAAGGCATAACCCTGAATTACTACATTTATCATATCACCATAAATTAGGGTATACTATTCTCATTCTATGTTATCACCCTAGAATTAGGGTTTACTATTCACATCACATGGTGAATTGAACTCATAACATCATCATGAATGAGAATCACCATCATTAAAGTCCTTAGATAGATTAAGTTTCATCAATTATCATATTTAGGGTTTCCATGATCTCACATAGGTGGATCATACCCTAATCATGCACATTCATGTGTGTTGAAGGTATTTTACTTGAGTTTCCACCATAAAAGGTACTTTCTCTCTCCTCTTACTAGTAGATGGTGATTACACCATTCTATATTAGGTTGGGTTTAGTCCTCATTGACTAACATAAGCCAAAACAACACTATCATGTGATTAGGAATTTGATTAGGACAATGTATTACTCAATTAAACCCCTCAAGGGTATTTTGGTAATTTACCCCATTGATCACCATCATGGGTCGATTCATTAGACACTTAGTCCCTTAATGTCCTAGGTTACCATTAGAGTTTCGATCAAACCATGATTGAACCAATTAGACCTTCAAGTGATTAAGTATAAATAACCTTGAAAACCTCCAAACGGTTTCAACCTTCAACCACCAAATGGTTTGAAACCGTTTGGGTGCGTTGACCGTTTGCTAGGTTTGACTCCAAGACCGCATGACCTCAATGTCGTTTGCCCAAACCGTTTGGGTGCGTTGACCGTTTGGAAAGGTTGACTTTCCAAACCGTTTGAGCTTATGCGGTTTGAAACCGTTTGATCAATGTGTCTTGAGATCGATTCGTCCAAACGATCTTGAGATCGTTTGAGCCCAAACGGTCTTGAGACCATTTGGATCCAAACGGTCTTGAGACCGTTTGGTCCAAATGGGCTCAAACCGTTTGGACCTCCAAAGTGGTTCAAAAGTTACAATTGGTCATGGATATGTATGTTGAACCCCTAAATTAATCAAATCCATGATAACCACTTATAAATTGAGTCAACTAAGATTAGCCTTAATCAATTGGACATCAAATTGATCCTCAATTGAAAGCCAATTAGGGTTGATTCTAATTAAATTAGGGTTTCAAATCGGATAGTCATCAATATTCAACAATGTGAATCAATTCAAGATTGAACCTATCAATTGACCTCCAATTGGGCGCAAACTTGGACCAAACGGTCTTGAGGTCGTTTGGACATCATCCAAACGGTCTTGAGACCATTTGCCCAAAGTTTCACCAAAAACCAAGTCGGTTGGATGAGGGTTGAACCCTAATTAGGTCTAAAATCAGCAATTTTATCAATTCGTCAACTTATTGCAATTGGACCCTCAATCCGTCAAATTAGCTCAACCCTAGACCTCCAAACGGTCTTGGGTTGTCACCAAACGGTCTTGAGATCATTTGGATGAATCCCCAAACGGTCTTGAGACCGTTTGGGTCCTTCAACCCAAAACTCAACAAGATCTATACTTAAAAACAGCAATTTCAACCCGATTAGGGTTAGGATGTTGAAGTACCTTTAACTCTCAACTGGTTAAGAATTAAACTTCGATTCTTTGCAGGAATGAAATTAAATATATTACCAATAGACCCTCAAACAGTTGTCCCTTGGTCAACCCTATCAAATGGTCTTGAGACCATTTCAATCCAAACGGTCTTGCAAGGTCGTTTGAGATCAAACGGTTTGAAACCGTTTGACCTTAAACGATTTGCAACCGTTTGGACCAAAAGGGTCCAAGGTCGTTTGATAAAGTAACCTAGGAATCCACGCCCATCATCTTCAACCTCTGTCAAGGTCGGTTATTCCACCGTTTTGCTTGCAAAAGTGCAAGGAAGAAGGGAGGTAGAAGAAGAACTAAATGCTAAAATTGCAAGAACAAGATATGCATATAAAGAAAAGAGTTTAGAATTATAAAACCCACCTTAGAACGTCATTCCTAGAGCTCCAAGATTCCAAGATTGAAGCCTATAATGGTGTCTTGAGGTCCACAACTCGGCCATGAGTGATTCTTTAAGGAAAAGATGGGGATGGTCGGCTAGAACAAAGAACCTAAGCGAGTTAACCATAGAACCAACCTTTTAAGAAGAATTCCTCCATGAATTCGAGCTAGAAGATGGTTCCTACTCACCTTGGAACTACTTGGTCGTCTCCTTGAGCTCCAAAGATATACCTTAGCCATTTTTAGAAAGAAGAGAAATGAAGAGAAGAAGTGATACGTTTGGTTGGTTTGCAAGGATTCTAGCTTATATACTTTAGGCTATTTTCCACCTTAAGGACCTCTAGAACTTGAAATTCTCATCCAAGTCCCTCCTTGTTTCTAAGGCACGTCCAATACATCAAAGCTTATGCAAAGCCCATCTAAACTCAAGATCTAAGGGTAAAGAAAGCCATCTTTCAACTAGGATACATATATGAATGGGCCTTCATGCTCATACTAGGTGAAACTACTTCAAAGATCATTCTTTTCATCTGATTACTTCATTGAATCATCCCTTTCATCATTTCTACTCTAAATGATGTCAAGAGTCATACTAAATGTTCTAGAAGGTGTATTTTACAGGTTACACCCCATAATTTGGGTAAATTGCATTTTACTCCAAATTAGGGTTTTTAAGCATAAGAATCATTCCACAAGCTGCATCTTGATGACCAAGCTTGGAAAATCCATTACACTTCATCATATTCATTCTCATGTTGTCTCGACATTAAAGGAACATATAAACATGTGATATTTGCAAGTTAACCCCTCTGATTGGGCAAATTGCACATAGGTCCCTGTATTGCAAACAATACTTCAACATTGGTTTATAAGGGACAGAAATGGAAACATATGTTCCATAGAAGCTTTAATTATATACTAAAGGATAATTACAACCATCTAATTTCATAATTAGGCAAAACACCTGGGGTTAGCTCATAACCCAGGTCAGGGGTGTTACAAATCATAAACCCCTAACAAGGATTTCGTCCCCGAAATCTCAGGAAGAAAAAGGGGAAGGCAGATATTGTTTCGACATTACATTTGTTACATCCTTAGGTGACATTCTATTTTTTTTAGGGAGATGTTATAGAATTTTGATCAACATTTCTTAGGATCAAAATCAAGCCCTGATATTTATTCGAGACCATATAAGGGCCTTTTCACCCTGAGTGTATCATCACATCTGATAATTATCATACTAACTCCCTTTATTATATGCATTAACCATCTTATCAGTTACAAATTCTTATCATAGAGAAAAAGTTTTCTTGTCACACAAGGATTTACTTAACAGACATTCTGGAGAAGGATATGTTTATTTTAAGAACATAAACCATAAACCCCTAACAAGGGATGTTCTTAACATTCTTACTTTGGTATTAATTACTTGTGTTATCAACACTTTATATCTCTTTCTTCCTTTTATCATGGGACATTGCTCATTACATATATTCTTTCAACCATTACTAATCATGGTTGACCTTCTTTATTCTCATTTTTCTTATCTTATGATGCTCTTTAAGTTGTTTCAGATTGACTACTTGATCAGGGTAATCAAAAGATAACATTTTAAGAGTTCCCATATTTACTTTATCATCAATAATTGTATACCTGGCCAGGGTGTATAATTACTGAGGTAAGAAAATATGTACTTGAGTACTATCATATTTCTTCTCTTTTCTCATCCTTACCAACATAATTATTAGCTTTACTGAATCTTATATCCAGATCAATCTCTAATACCTTTTCTTCTTATAGAAGTAAGCATGTAATATGAAACATATATCTAATGCATCATTGAAAGCTTTTATGAGACCAATCAAGGAATAGTTCAATCAATTACTATTTCAATTTTATCTAAAAGATCATAAGGAGATTTATAAGAAATACCATTTATCTTGTCTAACCAGTCATGGCTCGAGGATTTATCAAATCCTTGCATATCAAGGTATAAGATCTACTTGAATGCGATGATTAGAAAAGAAGAGGATGCAGGGAGGTCATACCTCCTGCATAACAACAGACTCACTCAACGGAGTCTCCAACAACAACTTCCTGCCCTATGACTGAATGTCATATTGCAGTTACGGATCACTCTTCGAGTGATAAAAGAGTGTGTAGCACCCGGGTCAATCAGAATAGATATTACATAGGATTTAGACATATCAGAATATAAAAGTTTCATCTAACCTGCCACAACCTGTGGATCGACCACTGCATCAGGTGGGTTCATAGCATAGAACCTCACTATCGCCTATGATTGATTTGGTGACGATGATCCAGCTTGGGACGCTTGCCCACGTCCTTGAGCTGCTCCTTGAGATTGCCTTTTCTGTGATCCTTGTTGCCCTTGTCTCGGAGGCTGTGTCACATAGACAAGCTTAGATCGACAGTCCTTAATCAAATGCCCCATCTTACCACAGTTGTAGCAGCATCTCTCCAGTTGTTGTGGTTTAAAGGGTTCCTTATCCTTTCTGGATAACCATTGCCTTGGTGTACTAGGTCCCGGTTGTGTTGGTGACATCAGAAACTTCTTCCTTCTAGAATTTCCAGGTCTTTGCTTCTGGATTTGGATAGGCCTTTTCTCAATTCTTCCTCTATATATCCTTTCTGGACAATTAGATCTGATATGTCCAGGCCTCCTACAATTATAACAGGTCCTGGTCTCTGGCTGTATTCTAATCCCTACATTACTGTGGACTGATTCATCAGGCTGAGGCTGAGCATAGGCTTGCTCTGAGTTCAAAGCTTCATCATTTACTTCTGCTTCAACCTACTGCTGAGGGTTACATATCCTATGGATATCCAAAACATCATCATTAGGAGCTGGTAATCTGGGTTGTACTGCTAGTGTTTGGTCCACTAGGTACATCATGGTTGCCCTAAATTCTCCAACAGTGATTTCTAAGGAAGGATTCCTTATCATGGTTGGATTAACTAGGGGAACCTCAGGTAAGTGTTCCTCTACTTCTTGCTCCTGTGCACTCTATCTGGGTGTAGCATTGTTGCTTCCTACAACAAACTCCTTGTCCTTATATATCTTCTTCTCCTGAGGAGCAGAAGATTCTATTAGATGAGGAAGAAACACTAAAGATAGACTCGACATCCTAAGTCCTATGTCTCTGTAGACTCGGCGAACCTAGAGCTCTGATATCACTTAATTGTGGGCTCCGATCTCCAAACCACGATATAAACATGATTTAAACTTAAGCGGAAGCATTCGATTAGTTGCGGAATATGAAAAATTACTGGAAATTAAAAATTTTGAGACAAGATCTGGAAATTATAAAACTCCTTTTTTTTATAAGAAACCAAGTAAACAGTTTACATCTCTGTTAAACCACTTCTTGAGTAGTTATATACAACATGATTCAAAAAAATCTCAGGAGCCAACATCAAAACTCAAACCACTGATTCCTAGGACCTAAGAGTACAGAGACGACATAGTTATATCTAACTACATAACTCAGCAGTCAGTATCTCCACCTGAGATTCACTGCTGCCTTCGGTACTGTTGTTGCTTTTGTTGCTCATCCTTAATTGGGATTCTTCGTCTTTGATGACCACCTAAAAAGTTGAAATCTACGGAGTGAGACAATGTACAAATTGTCCCAGTGAGAGTTATAACTCTCAACTAGAAGCTTTATATAGCAAATCAAGAAAACAACATAGGTAAAGTAACTTAAATCATGCAATAGCAGATTTAATAACAAGTGAAGCAACTTCTACTTAAGCAGTCATTCCATTAAAGCATATAAAGAACATGTGTACAAAATATCTGAACAGATCATTAATGTAAGCAATGTAACACTAAACATTGTTTCTCGTGGTTCAACCTAAGCAGATATGCTACGCGGTTGATTATGTTTTACAAACATTATTATGCCATGTGGAGATGAGGTATACCGCTCATACTCCAAACGATCACTAGTAAGTTGCATCAGTATCATACATAGGTCATTAAAAGAGCCGGATTCTTAAGACCTCATCTTCCTCAGTCAGTTAGAGGATTGCTTGCAGGACACTTTGTGTCTCCGTTGTTATAGCTTACCAGGGTAATCTGGTCCTTCGCTATTTTAGAGTTACAGTGGCGTTCTGTACTCTCTTCGTCATCGAGAGATTTCTTGTTTACCTCTGATCGATGCGGTATTTGTGTCTTCTTTGGGAGATTTTTGGTACATCTCACCATTTGGATTTTGTAGTGAAGGATTGATGGATTATGATAAATCTACATCAATTCCTACACTAGGATGTAAGGATTTATGCATCCATTTCCCCCACATACTCAAAAGTGTGTGCTCCAGGAGTTCCCTTGGGAAAACCTGTTTCACCATCATTTGGTCTCTGACAATGATGGATCTATGATCAGGGCTCTACATGGTATGATTATACTTAATTAGTTAGGTACATTTCAATATTCTTTTAACATCATACATGTTCTCAAACATTAATCATTAGCATGGCAGCTATGAAGATAGAATACTAAATGTAACAAGTCTAACTCACATTAATTATCATTTCTCAATCATCTCATCACAAGTCATCTGTTAAGCATGACCTTGATGATATTTATGGCTTTCACAGCCCATCAATTTCATTAGATTCCACTTACTAGGTAACAGGGTATTTCTTTATTCATAAAGTTAATAACATACTTTCAATGAATATGAAATCATCATCATTACCTGAATATGATTATCCTCATATAAGAACCTGCTTGGTAAATTTAGTAATGGTTGAAAGAATATATGTAATGAGCAATGTCCCATGATAAAAGGAAGAAAGAGATATAAAGTGTTGATAACACAAGTAATTAATACCAAAGTAAGAATGTTAAGAACATCCCTTGTTAGGGGTTTATGTTCTTAAATAAAGATAGAATTTTAAGAACATCCCTTGTTAGGGGTTTATGTTCTTAAAATAAACATATCCTTCTCCAGAATGTCTGTTAAGTAAATCCTTGTGTGACAAGAAAACTTTTTCTCTATGATAAGAATGTGTAACTGATAAGATTGTTAATGCATATAATAAAGGGAGTTAGTATGCTAATTATCAGATGTGATGATACACTCAGGGTGAAAAGGCCCTTATATGGTCTCGAATAAATATCAGGGCTTGATTTTGATCCTAAGAAATGTTGATCAAAATTCTATAACATCTCCCTAAAAAAATAGAATGTCACCTAAGGATGTAACAAATATAATGTCGAAACAATATCTGCCTTCCCCTTTTTCTTCCTGAGATTTCGGGGACGAAATCCTTGTTAGGGGTTTATGATTTGTAACACCCCTGACCTGGGTTATGAGCTAACCCCAGGTGTTTTGCCTAATTATGAAATTTGATGGTTGTAATTATCCTTTAGTATATAATTAAAGCTTCTATGGAACATATGTTTCCATTTCTGTCCCTTATAAACCAATGTTGAAGTATTGTTTGCAATACAGGGACCTATGTGCAATTTTCCCAATCAGAGGGGTTAACTTGCAAATATAACATGTTTATATGTTCCTTTAATGTTGAGACAACATGAGAATGAATATTATGAAGTATAATGGATTTTCCAAGCTTGGTCATCAAGATGCAGCTTGTGGAATGATTCTTATGCTTAAAAACCCTAATTTGGAGTAAAATGCAATTTACCCAAATTATGGGGTGTAACCTATAAAATACACCTTCTAGAACATTTAGTATGACTCTTGACATCATTTAGAGTAGAAATGATGAAAGGGATGCTTCAATGAAGTAATCAGATGAAAAGAATGATCTTTGAAGTAGTTTCACCTAGTATGAGCATGAAGGCCCATTCATATATGTATCCTAGTTGAAAGATGGCTTTGTTTACCCTTAGATCTTGAGTTTATATGGGCTTTGCATAAGCTTTGATGTATTGGACGTGCCTTAGAAACAAGGAGGGACTTGGATGAGAATTTCAAGTTCTAGAGGTCCTTAAGGTGGAAAATAGCCTAAAGTATATAAGCTAGAATCCTTGCAAACCAACCAAACGTATCACTTCTTCTCTTCATTTCTCTTCTTTCTCAAAACGGCTAAGGTAGAGCTTTGGAGCTCAGGGAGACGACCAAGTAGTTCCAAGGTGAGTAGGAACCATCTTCTAGCTCGAATTCATGGAGGAATTCTTCTTAAAAGGTTGGTTCTATGGTTAACTCGCTTAGGTTCTTTGTTCTAGCCGACCATCCCCATCTTTTCCTTAAAGAATCACTCATGGCTGAGTTGTGGACCTCAAGACACCATTAGAGGCTTGAAGCTTGGAATCTTGGATCTCTAGGAACGACGTTCTAAGGCGGGTTTTATAATTCTAAACTCTTTGCTTTATATGCATATCTTGTTCTTGCAATTTTAGCATTTAGTTCTTCTTCTACCTCCCTTCTTCCTTGCACTTTTGCAAGCAAAACGGTGGAATAACCGACCTTGACAGAGGTTGAAGATGATGGGCGTGGATTCCTAGGTTACTTTATCAAATGACCTTGGACCCTTTTGGTCCAAACGGTTGCAAATCGTTTAAGGTCAAACGGTTTCAAACCGTTTGATCTCAAACGACCTTGCAAGACCGTTTGGATTGAAATGGTCTCAAGACCATTTGATAGGGTTGACCAAGGGACAACCGTTTGAGGGTCTGTTGGTAATATATTGAATTTCATTCCTGCAAATAATCGAAGTTTAATTCTTAACCAATTGAGAGTTGAAGGTACTTCAACATCCTAACCCTAATCGGGTTGAAATTGTTGTTTTTAAGTATAGATCTTGTTGAGTTTTGGGTTGAAGGACCCAAACGGTCTCAAGACCATTTGGGGATTCATCCAAACGATCTCAAGACCGTTTGGTGACAACCCAAGACCGTTTGGAGGTCTAGGGTTGAGCTAATTTGACGGATTGAGGGTCCAATTGCAATAAGTTGACGAATTGATAAAATTGCTGATTTTAGACCTAATTAGGGTTCAACCCTCATCCAACCGACTTGGTTTTTGGTCAAACTTTGGGAAAACGGTCTCAAGACCGTTTGGATGATGTCCAAACGACCTCAAGACCGTTTGGGCCAAGTTTGGGCCCAATTGGAGGTCAATTGATAGGTTCAATCTTGAATTGATTCACATTGTTGAATATTGATGACTATCCGATTTGAAACCCTAATTGAATTAGAATCAACCCTAATTGGCTTTCAATTGAGGGTCAGTTTGATGTCCAATTGATTAAGGCTAATCTTAGTTGACTCAATTTATAAGTGGTTATCATGGATTTGATTAATTTAGGGGTTCAACATACATATCCATGACCAATTGTAACTTTTGAACCACTTTGGAGGTCCAAACGGTTTGAGCCCATTTGGACCAAACGGTCTCAAGACCGTTTGGATTCAAACGGTCTCAAGACCATTTGAGGACAAACGGTCTCAAGACCATTTGGGGCCAAATGGTCTCAAGACCGTTTGGGCTCAAACGATCTCAAGGTCGTTTGGACCAATCGATCTCAAGACACATTGATCAAACGGTTTCAAACCGCATAAGCTCAAACGGTTTGGAAAGTCAACCTTTCCAAATGGTCAACGCACCCAAACGGTTTGGGAAAATGACCTTGAGGTCATGCGGTCTTGGAGTCAAACCTAGCAAATGGTCAACGCACCCAAACGGTTTCAAACCGTTTGGTGGTTGAAGGTTGAAACCGTTTGGAGGTTTTCAAGGTTATTTATACTTAATCACTTGAAGGTCTAATTGGTTCAATCATGGTTTGATATAAACTCTAATGGTAACCTAGGACATTAAGGTACTAAGTGACTAATGAATTGACCCATGATGGTGATCAATGGGGTTAATTACCAAAATACCCTTGAGGGGTTTAATTGAGTAATACCTTGTCCTAATCAAATTCCTAATCACATGATAGTGATGTTTTGGCTTATGCTAGTCAATGAGGACTAAACCCAACCTAATCTAGAATGGTGTAATCACCATCTACTAGTAAGAGGAGAGAGAAAGTATCATAGGAGAGAGAAAGTACCCTTTTATGGTGGAAACTCAAGTAAAATACCTTCAACACACATGAATGTGCATGATTAGGGTATGATCCACCTATGTGAGATCATGGAAACCCTAAATATGATAATTGATGAAACTTAATCTATCTGAGGGATTTAATGATGGTGATTCTCATTCATGATGATGTTATGAGTTCAATTCACCATGTGATGTGAATAGTAAACCCTAATTCTCGGGTGATAACATATAATGAGAATAGTATACCCTAATTTATGGTGATATGATAAATGTAGTAATTCAGGGTTATGCCTTTGAGTATGAAACCCTAAAATACAAGTTGTTATATGAGGAATCTTTATGCCATGTGAGATAAGAGGTTTAATAAATCTAATCCAGAGGAGATGTAATATGAATGAGAATCCCTAAATTAGAAATGAAAATATGGAAATCCTAGTGGGATGAATAGTGAGCCTAGTATATGACCTAGCAATTATGAAATCCTGGAGATGTTTACAAGGTGATGCCTTTCATTGATGTATAGCCAAACCAATGAGTATTATGTAATCATACCATGATAAGGATGAGAAATGAATTCACACCTTGAATTGAAAATCATTATAATGTTTGATAAATGTTATAATTAAAGGTAAACACTCATCATACCCTGGTATGTTTCCAAGAATGGCAAAGTTGCATACTAGAGTTGGACTGATAATCTGAATAGGAAATATTAAGTAATGAAGGATGGGGTATGTTAACCTTAGTCCTGTGTCATGCTTTTAGGTATGAAACTTTGAGAACAAGTTACCAAATATGATGTCTTATAAGACAAAGGGATTTCAATAATCTTATTTTGAATAGGGTGAAACCCTATTTCCAGTTATGCTTTTAAGCATGAATCCTCATGATTGAAGTATGAGATGAGGAATCAATATTCCTAATCATAAGTAAAGGAAATGAATTACCCTAATCGATGAGATTTAGGGAACCTAACTCTTGTAAGAGTAAGAAGGTACAACTTCTTTGAAATGAATTGTTTACTGTTATCAGTTAAATTTACCAAGCAGGTTCTTATATGAGGATAATCATATTCAGGTAATGATGATGATTTCATATTCATTGAAAGTATGTTATTAACTTTATGAATAAAGAAATACCCTGTTACCTAGTAAGTGGCATCTAATGAAATTGATGGGATGTGAAAGCCATAAATATCATCAAGGTCATGCTTAACAGATGACTTGTGATGAGATGATTGAGAAATGATAATTAATGTGAGTTAGACTTGTTACATTTAGTATTCTATCTTCATAGCTGCCATGCTAATGATTAATGTTTGAGAACATGTATGATGTTAAAAGAATACTGAAATGTACCTAACTAATTAAGTATAATCATACCATGTAGAGCCCTGATCATAGATCCATCATTGTAAGAGACCAAATGATGGTGAAATAGGTTTTCCCAAGGGAACTCCTGGAGCACATACTTTTGAGTATGTGGGGGAAATGGATGCGTAAATCCTTACATCCTAGTGTAGGAATTGATGTAGATTTATCATAATCCATCAATCCTTCACTACAAAATCCAAATGGCGAGATGTACCACAAATCTCCCAAAGAAGACACAAATACCGCATCGATCAGAGGTAAACAAGAAATCTCTCGATGACGAAGAGAGTACAGAACGCCACTGTAACTCTAAAATAGCAAAGGACCAGATTACCCTGGTAAGCTATAATAGCGGAGACACAAAGTGTCCTGCAAGCAATCCTCTAACTGACTGAGGAAGATGAGGTCTTAAGAATCCTTCTCTTTTAATGACCTATGTATGATACTGATGCAACTTACTAGTGATCGGTTGGAGTATGAGTGGTATACCTCATCTCCACAGGGCATAATAATGTTTGTAAAACATAATCAACCGTGTAGCATATCTGCTTAGGTTGAACCACGAGAAACAATGTTTAGTGTTACATTGCTTACATTAATGATCTGTTCAGATATTTTGTACACATGTTCTTTATATGCTTTAAAGGAATGACTGCTTAAGTAGAAGTTGCTTCACTTGTTATTAAATCTGCTATTGCATGATTTAAGTTACTTTGCCTATGTTGTTTTCTTGTTTTGCTATATAAAGCTTCTAGTTGAGAGTTATAACTCTCACTGGGACAATTTGTACATTGTCTCACTCCGTAGATTTCAACTTTTCAAGTGGTCGTCGAAGATGAAGAATCCCGATTAAGGATGAGCAACAACATCAACAACAGTACCGAAGGCAGTAGTGAATCTCAGGTGGAGATATTGACTGCTGAGTTATGTAGTTAGATAGTCCTATGCCGTCTCTGTACTCTCAGGTGCTAGGAATCAGTGGTTTGATTTTGATGTTGGCTCCTGAGATTTTTCTGAATCATGTTGTATATAACTACTCAAGAAGTGGTTTAACAGAGATGTAAATTGTTTACTTGGTTTCTTACAAAAAAAGGAGTTTTATAATTTCCAGATCTTGTCTCAAAAATTTTAATTTCCAGTAATTTTTCATATTCCGCAACTAATCGAATGCTTCCGCTTAAGTTTAAATCGTGTTTATATCATGGTTTGGAGATCGGAGCCCACAATTAAGCGGTATTTGTGTCTTCTTTGGGAGATTTGTGGTACATCTCACCATTTGGATTTTGTAGTGAAGGATTGACGGATTATGATAAATCTACATCAATTCCTATACTAGGATGTAAGGATTTACGCATCCATTTCCCCCACATACTCAAAAGTATGTGCTCCAGGAGTTCCCTTGGGAAAACCTGTTTCACCATCATTTGGTCTCTGACAATGATGGATCTATGATCAGGGCTCTACATGGTATGATTATACTTAATTAGTTAGGTACATTTCAGTATTCTTTTAACATCATACATGTTCTCAAACATTAATCATTAGCATGGCAGCTATGAAGATAGAATACTAAATGTAACAAGTCTAACTCACATTAATTATCATTTCTCAATCATCTCATCACAAGTCATCTGTTAAGCATGACCTTGATGATATTTATGGCTTTCACAGCCCATCAATTTCATTAGATGCCACTTACTAGGTAACATGGTATTTCTTTATTCATAAAGTTAATAACATACTTTCAATGAATATGAAATCATCATCATTACCTGAATATGATTATCCTCATATAAGAACCTGCTTGGTAAATTTAACTGATAACAGTAAACAATTCATTTCAAAGAAGTTGTACCTTCCTACTCTTACAAGAGTTAGGTTCCCTGAATCTCATCGATTAGGGTAATTCATTTCCTTTACTTATGATTAGGAATATTGATTCCTCATCTCATACTTCAATCATGAGGATTCATGCTTAAAATCATAACTGGAAATAGGGTTTCACCCTATTCAAAATAAGGTTATTGAAATCCCTTTGTCTTATAAGACATCATATTTGGTAACTTGTTCTCAAAGTTTCATACCTAAAAGCATGACACAGGACTAAGGTTAACATACCCCATCCTTCATTAATTAATATTTCCTATTCAGATTATCAGTCCAACTCTAGTATGCAACTTTGCCATTCTTGGAAACATACCAGGGTATGATGAGTGTTTACCTTTAATTATAACATTTATCAAACATTATAATGATTATCAATTCAAGGTGTGAATTCATTTCTCATCCTTATCATGGTATGATTACATCATACTCATTGGTTTGTCTATACATCAATGAAAGGCATCACCTTGTAAACATCTCCAGGATTTCATAATTGCTAGGTCATATACTAGGCTCACTATTCATCCCACTAGGATTTCCATATTTTCATTTCTAATTTAGGGATTCTCATTCATATTACATCTCCTCTGGATTAGATCTATTAAACCTCTTATCTCACATGGCATAAAGATTCCTCATATAACAACTTGTATTTTAGGGTTTCATACTCAAAGGCATAACCCTGAATTACTACATTTATCATATCACCATAAATTAGGGTATACTATTCTCATTATATGTTATCACCCTAGAATTAGGGTTTACTATTCACATCACATGGTGAATTGAACTCATAACATCATCATGAATGAGAATCACCATCATTAAAATCCTTAGATAGATTAAGTTTCATCAATTATCATATTTAGGGTTTCCATGATCTCACATAGGTGGATCATACCCTAATCATGCACATTCATGTGTGTTGAAGGTATTTTACTTGAGTTTCCACCATAAAAGGGTACTTTCTCTCTCCTATGATACTTTATCTCTCCTCTTACTAGTATATGGTGATTACACCATTCTAGATTAGGTTGGTTTTAGTCCTCATTGACTAGCATAAGCCAAAACATCACTATCATGTGATTAGGAATTTGATTAGGACAAGGTATTACTCAATTAAACCCCTCAAGGGTATTTTGGTAATTTACTCCATTGATCACCATCATGGGTCAATTCATTAGTCACTTAGTCCCTTAATGTCCTAGGTTACCATTAGAGTTTAGATCAAACCATGATTGAACCAATTAGACCTTCAAGTGATTAAGTATAAATAACCTTGAAAACCTCCAAACGGTTTCAACCTTCAACCACCAAACGGTTTGAAACCGTTTGGGTGTGTTGACCGTTTGCTAGGTTTGACTCCAAGACCGCATGACCTCAAGGTCGTTTGCCCAAACCGTTTGGGTGTGTTGACCGTTTGGAAAGGTTGACTTTCCAAACCGTTTGAGCTTATGTGGTTTGAAACCGTTTGATCAATGTGTCTTGAGATCGATTGGTCCAAACGACCTTGAGATCGTTTGAGCCCAAACGGTCTTGAGACCGTTTGGTCCAAATGGGCTCAAACCATTTGGACCTCCAAAGTGGTTCAAAAGTTACAATTGGTCATGGATATGTATGTTGAACCCCTAAATTAATCAAATCCATGATAACCACTTATAAATTGAGTCAACTAATATTAGCCTTAATCAATTGGACATCAAATTGACCCTCAATTGAAAGCCAATTAGGGTTGATTCTAATTCAATTAGGGTTTCAAATCGGATAGTCATCAATATTCAACAATGTGAATCAATTCAAGATTGAACCTATCAATTGACCTCCAATTGGGCCCAAACTTGGCCCAAACGGTCTTGAGGTCATTTGGACATCATTCAAACGGTCTTGAGACCGTTTGCCCAAAGTTTCACCAAAAACCAAGTCGGTTGGATGAGGGTTGAACCCTAATTAGGTTTAAACTCAACAATTTTATCAATTCGTCAACTTATTGCAATTGGACCCTCAATCCATCAAATTAGCTCAACCCTAGACCTCCAAACGGTCTTGGGTTGTCACCAAATGGTCTTGAGATCGTTTGGATGAATCCCCAAACGGTCTTAAGACCGTTTGGGTCCTTCAACCCAAAACTCAACAAGATCTATACTTAAAAACAACAATTTCAACCCGATTAGGGTTAGGATGTTGAAGTACCTTCAACTCTCAATTGGTTAAGAATTAAACTTCGATTCTTTGCAGGAATGAAACTCAATATATTACCAACAGACCCTCAAACGTTCGTCCCTTGGTCAACCCTATCAAATGGTCTTGAGACCGTTTCAATCCAAACGGTCTTGCAAGGTCGTTTGAGATCAAACGGTTTGAAATTGTTTGACCTTAAACGGTTTGCAACCGTTTGGACCAAAAGGGTCCAAGGTCGTTTGATAAAGTAACCTAGGAATCCACGCCCATCATATTCAACCTCTGTCAAGGTCGGTTATTCCACCGTTTTGCTTGCAAAAGTGTAAGGAAGAAGGGAGGTAGAAGAAGAACTAAATGCTAAAATTGCAAGAACAAGATATGCATATAAAGCAAAGAGTTTAGAATTATAAAACCCACCTTAGAACGTCGTTCCTAGAGCTCCAAGCTTCCAAGCTTCAATCCTATAATGGTGTCTTGAGCTCCACAACTCGGACAGGGGTGATTCTTCAAGGAAAAGATGGGGATGGTCGGCTAGAACAAAGAACCTAAGTGAGTTAACCATAGAACCAACCTTTTAAGAAGAATTCCTCCATGAATTCGAGCTAGAAGATGGTTCCTACTCACCTTGGAACTACTTGGTCGTCTCCCTGAGCTCCAAAGCTTTGCCTTAGCCATTTTGAGAAAGAAGAGAAATGAAGAGAAGAAGTGATACGTTTGGTTGGTTTGCAAGGATTCTAGCTTATATACTTTAGGCTATTTTCCACCTTAAGGACCTTTAGAACTTGAAATTCTAATCGAAGTCCCTCCTTGTTTCTAAGGCACGTCCAATACATCAAAGCTTATGCAAAGCCCATCTAAACTCAAGATCTAAGGGTAAAGAAAGCCATCTTTCAACTAGGATACATATATGAATGGGCCTTCATGCTTATACTGGGTGAAACTACTTCAAAGATCATTCTTTTCATCTGATTACTTCATTGAATCATCCCTTTCATCATTTCTACTCTAAATGATGTCAAGAGTCATACTAAATGTTCTAGAAGGTGTATTTTACAGGTTACACCCCATAATTTGGGTAAATTGCATTTTACTCCAAATTAGGGTTTTTAAGCATAAGAATCATTCCACAAGCTGCATCTTGATGCCCAAGCTTGGAAAATCCATTATACTTCATCATATTCATTCTCATGTTGTCTCAACATTAAAGGAACATATAAACATGTGATATTTGCAAGTTAACCCCTCTGATTGGGCAAATTGCACATAGGTCCCGGTATTGCAAACAATACTTCAACATTGGTTTATAAGGGACAGAAATGGAAACATATGTTCCATAGAAGCTTTAATTATATACTAAAGGATAATTACAACCATATAATTTCATAATTAGGCAAAACACCTGGGGTTAGCTCATAACCCAGGTCAGGGGTGTTACACTTACCTTCCCACCTTCTTTAGTCACGCCGCATTCAGAACATTAGAGTAATTGGATGTGGTCATTCTAATTTTGCAAATGAGTACGGTAAGAGAATTTCTTCATAGATGTTTGTTAATTGTTGTAGGTACTTGTGCTAGTATTTTTAAATCTACATTACATCATATAGTTCCATATTCTACTATAGAGATTGATTACATGGCATTCACCGAAGCCAACAACTATGATGCATGTCTCTCAATCTTGAGTGCAAAGTTCTCTTAATCAAACATTTGTGATATATAATGACTCTCAAACATCTATCCGCCTAACTAGTTTGTTGTTTGTTTATGATGAGATGTTGACTATGAGTCAAGGTAGACATCTTTCCAATCAAATATCCCGACTCAATCCAACTTCATTTCCCTAGTTATTGCCTTATGTTATAATTGCAGTTTTGAAATTCCACTAGAACTAAGTATCCCTAAACCTAGTTACAAATCAATTCAATTTCATATGCCTCACTATGGAATCCTGGTAAGAAATAAGTTCAATTTTTCTAAAGATGGATCACTATGGAATCCTAGTATGAGTTGCATTATAAAACTCTAAATTAGGGATTAAGCTACTCACCTACATCCAAGTGGGTGACCCAAGATTCGAAATCATCCACCTTCATCTATGTTCTCACGATATTGGGATTTTCACCACTAAGCCCAACACGTCCATCTCCAACTAGGATAAAAGAGAAGGAATTAGGGCTTAGAAGTAGAGATTATAGTTTTTTCATGCAAGTATGGAGAATTTTGACACGATAGATAGAAAGAGAGAAGAAGGGTCAATAACATAATATCTTACCTAAGAACTTTGCTTAATTTGGTATGAAACCAAGTTCTCACATGTAATGTTTGGACCCACTGCTTAAGGCTCTAGTAGAGTTTCAGGAATGATGAATTCCCTCACATACTACACTAGCCTTAACTGCTTTATCATCACTCACGCACAAGTCAGGACAAATTTACCGAATGGTCAACCATCCTAGTACTACTTTGGACTGAGCACACTTTAAACACATAGTTCTTTAGTGATGAGAACTCTCAAAAAGAGGTGCACCTTGGTGATAAGGGTAGTCTAATCATTCCTTTTAAGATTATTTTATCTGAAGCCTCAAATCCTAAGATGTCACATCAAGAAATTTCAATGATCTCCTCAGGCCACCATTTTTATCTCTAATTTCATAATACAATGATGGTGATTAGGTAGTATTAGGATCATATTCACGTCTTATATGCCCAAGTAACAGGTTAGTTGGATCTCTAGTCTAACAATGAGCTTGGTTAGCCCAACATCTCATTTACTCAATTGACTGTAATATCTAAACTATCAATGGCTAGCTAGCAGAAAGGCAAAGTCCCTCGCTAGATCTCATTGTGGACAAAGCATAGTCGGTTGACTACCTCTTTGCCGATCAACAATATCGCCAACTTGGTAGACCCATTTCTAGTGGCATAACCCACTTTGGTTGTGTTGGATCAAAGGGATCTAGAGGGGTGTGAATAGAGCTAAAAATACTCACACCAAATATGTTAGACCTTTAAGTTACTTCAAAGAAGACTATTGCAAATAGTGAATTTGAAGTGCAATCTAAACATACATAGCAAGGATGAGAGAGATTGAGCATGAATGATAAACAAGCTATGTAGAGTGGTTCCAATCTCAAACTAGGAGAAAGTCAGTCCACTACCTACAAAGGTCAACCTCTAGAATCTTTCAACCATTACATACTTATATTCCATTATAATACATTCAATAAGACCTTCCTTTCTTGGGACAAGGATACCCAACTTCCCTTTGAGGCCAAGTGAGCCAATAACCTTACAAGAAGGGCTTACCTATCCATGACCAAGAGTCTTACACCTATCCAAGGACTTACCCACTAGCAAGTAGTCTTCTTCCTTCACCAATGACTTACCTACTCTTGCACCAAGGTTTTTGCCTTGCAAGGATCACTCTCCTTGGATCTTCCTCCTTATCTTTCTCCTTCAACTTAGAGAAGCTCTTGCACCTTCTCCTTCACTCAGAGAAGCCTTCACCTTCTACTTCACCTGGAGAAGCTTTCACCAATCTTTGCACATTGAAGAAAGAGGTTGGGGAAAGGAAGCCTTGAGAGCTTTACAAGATCACAATGGAGTAGCTCTCTCACACATTACCTATCTCACTCATATGGACGTTTTGAAGTGTAATCAAGAGAGAGAAAGGGGCTCTTGTGGAGATTATGCACTCCACTATAGCTAGGAGCTTGAATATCATGAAGGATAAAACTTGGGATGAAGCCTAAGGGGTACTATTTATAGTTGGGGATGTCCACTAGTGACTGGAAACACTTAAAAACATTTTCTAGCCATTGGGGGCGTTTCAACGGATATAGTTTTGAGTTTTGCAACACTCCAACGGTTAGAATCACTTTTTCTATACATTTGGTACATTGTACTCAGTCGAGTTTTAATAAAGATGACTTGACCAATTGTAGTATTTGACAAAGAAGATTTGAAGCATGGTTGAGTTTATCCTTGATGAAACTTGGATGATCACTTAAATGAGTTTTTCGAGTTCAAGGATTTGATCGAGTTTGTCTTGAGAAAACTCGACTGATCCTGGACATTTGCCAAGATCAATCCTAGGCATCGATCGAGTTTCTAGGATGAAAACTCCGCCGATCACATAACCTGTGATCAATTTTAGAAAATGTCATCTGCGTGATCAAACGTTTAAATTAAGGGTTCCTGATTTCTTCTCATCTTAGCTACAAGTCATACCACCAATACAAATGGTTACAAAAACCATCCTATGGGTTTTAGGGTGTTTTCCAAGAAAGTGCATTTGCATTTTTTTTGACTTGAACTAGATCAAGCTACGGCTTTATTGAATTAATCCTTTTCATGTACCTAATACCTGAAATCAATCTCCAATAGACATATTAGATACACATGAATGGAACAGTTAAATCATTATCAAAATATGGACAATCTATAACTCTCAAGTCAACATTCTCCCCCTTTTTGAAAATGACAAACCATTCCTCAACATATTAAAAGGTTATGAAAATTTAAACTTTACCTTGTGAATTTTTGAGGGGATACATGAATGAACAATGTTAATTGCTCCCCATCAATGCATGCTTACTATGACTGCATGGTTAGTTTTTCCACAAGCAACCGTAACACACACACACAAACATATATATATATATATATATATATATATATATATATATATATATACTATATGCTCCTATAGAAAGTCACATGATATTTTAGATTATTAACCAGAAAAGGATCATATAAGAAATAATTCAATATAGCCCAGCTCATTTCTCCCCCTTTGTCATATAAAAAAGGCAGGGGGGTAGAAGGGCTATAACAACATGTCTTATCCATAGTCACAAACTACACACTCCACAAGTAAGCACCAAACAGAGATAAAATAGAAAGAACATGCAATCTAGAGTCATAATCAAAATATGGAAGCCCATACCAATAACTCGTAAGATGTAACCAAGCAAAGAGTTAAGGTACATAAGATTAAGATTACAATACTAGAGATGTCCTCTCAATATGAAAACTACAATCCAATGAAAAAACAACTAGATGATAAAACAATATGCTCAGATACAATGCCAAATGTCTAGTACATGATAGTCTACAAAAAGAGATATGTATGAGCACTTTAACAGACTATAGAACTGAATATCTAAGCTACATCTATGACATCATTGTCAACAACATCAACATCCTCATCCCCAGGCTGGTAATCCTTGTATCCATCAGATGGTGCATCAAAAGCAATAAGTGTAGCATCACCATAATCACCATCATCTGATCCAGAACCAGTACAACCATCATCCTCATCCTAATCACCATCAACATCATCATCTTTCTCAGCCACCTGGTCAGGCATATCCTCAATAGAAGGAGGTCCAAAAGCAAGAGTACCATGCCACCTGGCATTCTGTGCAGCCCAAGACATGCCACATGCATGTAATGCAGTTGCTTGCAGAAAGATGGGTGTAGAACCCCCATCAAATTCAGAAAGTAAGGTGGTAGTAGGGCCAACAGGCAGGGCCAAAAATGGAAGAGCACTAGGGATAGGTGTTGGTATGTATGCCCTGAGAGCCAATCATGGGATGATTGATGGGATACATTGAGATTGATTTGATAAACATCAAAGGAAAGCTTCCAATTCTTTCTGGTTTAGTCATATGAGATAGTGATAGAACAGATTGAATGTCTAGAGAATGACAGTACTCAATGACGTATGCTTTTAGGTTGAGGACCTGGACGATGAGATCATACGGATGCTAAGAGTTTGTACATTCTTTTTATGTCCCTAGTCGGATGTCATTGTGGAAGGTAGATAGACAGCAATGACACACAAGACTAGATTGTGGTGTTGGTTGATGACAGAATCTCATTAGTCATGATATAGAGATATCAAACCAAACACATAGGTACTTGTTAGAGAACAAGTGTACCGGAAAGACCCACCGTGAGTTTGACAAATGGAACCATGACATGGTAGTCACTGTCAGTACTCATAGTGATGGTGGTGAATGTGATTCTTTGACCTAAAATCACTACACTCAACACATGTCGTTGCGTACACTTTGACATCATCAAACGAAGTCCTGAAACATGGGTTGTTATAAAGGTGATGATTGGGTGGCTTGACACATGGGGCTTTTGAGGGGTGACTGAATCATATGGGATTTGTCCCTCCTGAGGGAGCTTGATATCCATGGCCACTTGACGAGTATGATTGAGAAAGGCGTGCACGCATGTGTGAATCAATATGTAATATTGATGTCATAACATGTGGGCTCTGATCTCCAAAACACGAAATAAACTTAGCGGAAGTGATTCGATTAACGGCGGAATGCGAAAAATCATGAAAAATTAAAACTTTTCAAGGAAATATCTTGAAAACACGAGACTCCTTTCATAAAAGTATGATAAATAGTTTAGATCTATGTTAAGTCACTTCTTGAGTGATCATATACAACCATGTACAAAAATCTCAAGACTCCAAAATTCAAAATCTCAGATCATCTAACTCTAAGGACCTAAGTGTACAGAGACGACATAAGACTTTTAACTGACAGACTGGATAGCCAGGGTATCCACCTGAGGCTCACTGCTGCCCCTGATGTTGCTGCTGCTGATATTGATCTCCTGTGTACTGGTTCCTTCGCCCTTGACGACCACCTAAAAGGTTGAAGTCTACGGGGTGAGATAATTTTAAATAATTGTCCTAGCGAGAGTTATAACTCTTCTCCAGAAGCTTGTTAGCAAAAGGGAAACAACATAAGCAAGGTAGCTTATCCTGCAAAAGCGGGCTTAAGAGTAGATAAAGCAACATTTACTTCTATGAAGAATATGAAGAACATGCAATCCAAATATTTAACTGAATCATTATAATCGAAGTAGTACCAATCATTGTTTCTCGTGGTTTAACCTAAGCAGATATGCTACTCGGCTGATTACGTTTTACATACAACATTACGCCCTGTGGAGATCAGGTATACCGCTCATACTCCAACTGACCACTGCTAAGTCGCCTCGGTATCATACTAGGTCATCGAAAGAGCCAGATTCTCATGACCTCAACTTCCTCACTCAGAATGAGGATCAACATGCAGGACATCTAGTGTCTCTGATACTATAGCTCACCAGGGTATTCTGGTACTTCGCTATTAGAGTCACAGTGGCGTTCTATACTCTCTTCACCATCGAAAGATCTCATGTTTATCTCTCATCGATGTGGCATAAAAGATTCCTCGGGTGATTAGTGGTACATCATCCCGACATACACACATAGTGCAGGGTTGATAGATTAAGATACATCTACATCAACTCCTACACTGCACGTAAGGATATTCGCGTCCATATCCCCCACATACTCAAAAGTATGAGCTCTAGGATTTCCCTTAGGAAAACCTGTTTCACCATCATTTAACATATGACAATGATGGATCTATGATCAGGGCTCTACATGTACGGTTACACTTGCTTAGTTAGGTACATTTCAATATTCTTTTAGCATCAAACATGTTTCCAAACATTTAAGCATAAAAGCATTGCTATAATAGAAGAATACTAAATGTATCAAGTTCATCTTTTATCAGTTATTAGAAAAATGTTAATTCATCACAAGTCATCTAACCAGCATGACCTTGATGTTATTCATGGCTCTTATAGCCCATTAACTTCATATGTTGCCACTCAAGCATAAGCAACATGGCATGCATCATTATTCATAAAGTCAACAACATGCTTTCAATGAATACTTTATCATAACCCTTACCTGGGTATAATCATTCTCTTACAAGAACCTTCATAGTCAACTCAACATGACAATAATAACATTTCATTACAGATCAACAATTTATAATGCAGAAAAGTAGCATTTCATCTCAAGGTTGTGCCCTCATGCCTTTACTAAGGTTAGGTTCCCTCATTAGTATCAATTAGGGTTTACTATTCACATTTCATGTTACTGCCCTAGAATTAGGGTTTACTATTCACTTCATAGTGATTTGAGCTCATAGCATCATTATGCATGAAATTATCATCCTTGATGCCTTCAAAATAGATTAAGATTCATCAATTATCATAATTAGGGTTTTCATGATCTCACATAGGTGGATCGTACCCTAATCATGCACATTCATGTACATTGAAGGTACTTTACTTGAATTTCAACCATACATGGGACCTTCTCTTTCCTCTTACTAATAGGTGGTGACTACATCACTCTAGGTTAGGTTAGATCAAGTCAATTTTGATTAACATAAGCTAATTCACCACTATCAAGTCATTAGGGTTTGGTTGATCAAGTGTGTCATCTACTTGAACCCTTCAAGGGCACATTGGTAATGTACACCTTCAATCACCACATGGTTCAATCTATTACTCACTTAGCCCCTTAATGTCTTTAGGTACCATTAGGGTTTAGATTAGACCACCATTGGACCAATTACACCTTCAAACTACTAAGCAATCATAACCATAAAGATCCCCAAACGATTACACACTTCAACCTCCAAACGGCCCTGAGACCGTTTGGGGGCGTTGATCATTTGGTTGGGTTGACCTCAAGACCGCATGACACTCAAGACTGTTTGCCCTCAAACGGTCTTGAGACCGTTTGAGTGCGTTGACCGTTTGAGTGTGTTGACTTTGAAACCGTTTGGATGAAACGACCTTGAAATCGATTGGGTTGAAACGACCTTGAGATCGATTGGACCAAATGACCTTGAGATTGTTTGAGCCCAAACGGTCTTGAGACCGTTTGGTCCAAATGGGCTCAAAACCGCATGGACCTCACCTAATCATGCACATTCATGTACATTGAAGGTACTTTACTTGAATTTCAACCATACATGGGACCTTCTCTATCCTCTTACTAATAGGTGGTGACTACATCACTCTAGGTTAGGTTAGATCAAGTCAATTTTGATTAACATAAGCTAATTCACCACTATCAAGTCATTAGGGTTTGGTTGATCAAGTGTGTCATCTACTTGAACCCTTCAAGGGCACATTGGTAATGTACACCTTCAATCACCACATGGTTCAATATATTACTCACTTAGCCCCTTAATGTTTTTAGGTACCATTAGGGTTTAGATTAGACCACCATTGGACCAATTACACCTTCAAACTACTAAGCAATCACAACCCTAAAGATCCCCAAACGATTACACACTTCAACCTCCAAACAGTCCTGACACCGTTTGGGGGTGTTGACCGTTTGTTTGGGTTGACCTCAAGACCGCATGAAACTCAAGACCGTTTTCCCTCAAACGGTCTTGAGACCATTTGAGTGCGTTGACCATTTGAGTGTGTTGACTTTGAAACCGTTTGGATGAAACGACCTTGAAATCGATTGGGTTGAAACGACCTTGAGATCGATTGGACCAAACGACCTTGAGATAGTTTGAGCCCAAACGTTCTTGAGACCGTTTGGCCCCAATTGGTCTTGAGACCATTTGGATCCAAATAGTCTTGAGACCGTTTGGTCCAAATGGGGTCAAAACCGCATGGACCTCAAAAGTGCATCCAAGGTTGTAATCGATTAGGGTTGTCCATGTTGAAGCCTTAAATTGGCCACATCTTTGCTAGCCCCTCACCAATTGATCTAATTAGGGTTATCCTTAACTAATTGGGTATCTAATTGACCCTCAATTGCTAACCAATTGGGGTTGAAACAGATTGAATTAGGGTTTATAAGAAATTAACCATCAACATTGATAACCATGAGTCTAATTGGATTGAACCTATCAATTGGAACTCAATTGGGCCCAAACTTGGCCCAAACGGTCTTGAGACCATTTGGACACTCTCCAAACGGTCTTGAGACCGTTTGCCCAAAGTTTCACCAAAAACTAGGTCAAGTTGATGAGGGTTGAACCCTAATTAGGCCTAAAATCAACACTTTTATTCAATTCATCAACCTACTGTGATTGGACCCTCAATTGGTCAAATTACCTTAACCCTAGACCTCCAAACGGTCTTGGGTTGTCACCAAACGGTCTTGAGACCGTTTTAATGAACCCCCAAACGGTCTTGAGACCGTTTGGGCCCTTCAACCCAAAGTTCACCAAAATTGGTCATTGAAATCAGCAATTTCAACCGATTAGGGTTTAGAGGGTTGAGGTGCCTTCAACTTGTGATTGGTTTGCAATTAGGTTACAATTCTTTGTAGGTGTTTAATTCAACATGTGTAAGACATACTTCCAAATGGTCTTCCCTTGGTCAACCTTGCCAAACGGTCTTGGGACCGTTTGATTCCAAACGGTCTTGCAAGACCGCATGAGATCAAACGGTTGTGAGACCGTTTGATTTCAAACGGTTTGCAAACCGTTTGGATCAAATGGTCCAAGGTCGTTTGGTAAAGTTACCTAGGAAATCACTCCCAAAGTCTTCAACTTCAAAACAGGTCGGTTTCTCCATGGATTTGCTTGCAAGAAGGCAAGGAAGGTTGGGGAAGAAGAAGAACTAACTACTACATGCAAGAACAAGTATATGCATTAAGAAAGCAAGAGGTTTAGAGATATAAAACCCTCCTTATGGTCATTCCTAGAGCTCCAAGCTCTGAAGATCTCAAGTCTTTAATGGCACCTTGAGATCCACTGGTCGGCCAAAGTCTTTTCTCCAAGAAAATGTTGGGGAAGATCGGCTAGAACAAGAAACCTAAGTGAGATAACCATAAAACCAACCTTGTAATCCACTTTCCTCCATGAATCCGAGCTTAGAAGATGGTATCCCTTACCTTAGAACAAGTTGGTAGCCTTCTCTAGCTCCCAAGCTCTGCCTTGGATGGACCAAACAAGGTGACAAGTGAAAGAGTGAAGGGAGTATGTTCACTTGGTTGCAAAGAGGGTAGCTTATATAGCTTGGTTTGGTTTCATCATAAGGACCTCTAGTTTTCTCCATTTCTCATCTAGGTCCCTCCTTTCTTCCTTTCTCGTCCCTCCTCCTTCTCTAGGTGAGAATCTTATTGAAACAAAGGTCCAAAGGCAAGGAAAGTCATCTCACCACTAAGGTGCACATATATAAGGGTTTCCTTACTTATAACTTGGTGATTCTAATACAAAGGTTATTTATCTTACCTGATTAATTAATTGAAGTGCCCTCTTTTCATCATTTATACTCTAAATGATGTCAAGAGTCACACATGATACTCTAGAAGATGTATTTTACAAGTTGCACCCCACATTTTGGGTAAATTGCACTTTACACCAAAATTAGGGTTTCAAGCACAAGGATTGCTCCACAAGCCGCATCTTGATGCCCAAGTTTGGAGAATCCATCATACCTCATCATATTCATCAATATGATGTCTCATATCTATAGGAACATCTCGGCATGTGAAAATTGCAAGTTAACCCTTTAACTGGGTAATTTGCACATAGGTCCCTGCATAACAAAACATTACTAAAACATTGTTTAAAAAGGACAGAATTGGGAATGTATGTTCCTTAGGAACTTAATTACATGCCAGAAGTTAATCACAAGCATTTAATTACATATTTAAGCAAAACTCCTAGGGTTAACTTATAATCCCAGGTCAGGGATGTTACAAATCATCCACCCCTTACAAGGATTTCGTCCTCGAAATCGATAAGACATATTAAGAGAAAAGAGTAGGGTATTTCCTCCTCATTTCTTCCTCTAGTTCCCAAGTGGCTTCTTCAACACCACAATGATTCCAGAGGACTTTCACAAGACTTATATCTTTCTTCTTTAGCTTTTTAATTCTATTATCAAGGATTGACGCTGGTCCTTCCTCATAAGATATATCATCATTCAATTCTACTTCCATAGGTTGTAGAACTGACTCGGTATCCGGGTGACATTTCCTCAACATAGAAATGTGAAACACAGGGTGTAACCTCTGCAACTCTGGGGGTAACTCTAGTCTATAGGCTACCTTTCCAACCCGTTCAATGATTGGATAAGGCCCCATAAACCGAGGAGCTAACTTTCCTTTCCTTCCAAACCCCAGAACTCCTTTCCAAGGCGAGACTTTGAGATACACTCTGTCTCCAACCTAGAACTCTAAGGGTCTATGACGTTTATCGGCATACGACTTCTGTCTATCCTGTGCAGTCTTAATCTGTTGTTGAATTACTTTGATCTTCGTTGTAGTCTGCCGCACCAGATCAGGACCTAACAGCTGATATTTGCCAGTTTCATACCAACATACTAGTGATCTACAACGTCTACCATACAAAGCTTCATAAGGTGCCATGTCGATGCTATGTTGATAGCTATTGTTGTAGGCAAACTCTATCAAGCTTAGGTGTAGATACCAAATCCTGGTAAACTGGAGAACACATGCTCTCAACAAGTCCTCCAAGGTCTGTATTGTCCTCTCTGACTGCCCATCAGTCTGTGGGTGAAAGGTTGTACTAAACCTCAACTGGGTGCCTAAAGCTCTGTGCAGTCGCTTCCAAAAATGACTCGTAAACTGGGGACCTCTGTCAGATACTATGGTAACAGGAACTCCATGTAGCCTCACTATCTCCTGAACATACAACTGTGCCAACCTCTCAGCAGAATAGGTTGTTTTGACAGGTAAGAAATGTGCTGTCTTTGTCAACCTATCAACAATTACCCAGATGGAATCATGTCCTTTGCTTGTCCTGAGTAGGCCAGCAACAAAGTCCATGGTCACATGGTCCCACTTCCACTATGGTATGGGTAAAGGTTGCATTGTTCCTGCAGGCTTCTGGTGTTCAGCTTTAACCTGCTGACACACAGGACACCTCAGAACAAACTCTGCAACATCCTTCTTCATCCCTGGCCACCAATACATATCTTTTAAATTTCGATACATCTTGGTGCTCCCTGGATGCATAGCATACATCGAAGAATGAGCTTCTTCCAGGACTAACTTCCTCAAGTTATCCACATCCAGTACTATCATCCTCCCATGATAGCATGCCACCTGGTCATCTGAGTCATGGAAACCATCTCTTTTCTCATCACCATGCTCTGACCTGATCTGCTGAACCGCAGCATCAACTAGTTGTGCCTCTCTAATTTTCTCTCTTAGAGTAGGTTTAATATGCATCTCGGCCAACAACCCGGCTAGCAATGACACCTTCAACTATACATTGTCTTGCCTTAGGGAGATAAGCATATCTCTTCTAGGGCATATTAAAGAGTTTAGTTTTGCCCTATCATAGGATGGTGTTGCTGATTTCCTACTTAGAGCATCCGCAACTACATTGGCCTTCCCTGGATGGTAATCTATCGTACAATCGTAGTCCTTGATTAACTCCATCCAGCGACATTGCCTCATGTTAAGTTCATGTTGTGAGAAGATGTACTTAAGATTCTTGTGGTCTGCGAAAATCTAGAATGTCTCTCCATAGAGATAATGTCTCCAGATCTTCAAGCCATGAACTACAGTTGCTAAATCCAGGTCATGTGTCGGATAGTTCTCCTCGTGTTTCTTAAGCTGTCGGGAAGCAAAAGAAATCACTTATTTATCCTGCATCAGCACACATCCGAGTCCATTCTTGGAGGCATCACAGAAAACTACATATCCCTTACCTTGCTCAGGTAGCACAAGTACAGGTACACTTGTCAACCTCTCCTTCAACAGCTGAAAAGACTGCTGGCACTTATCATTCCAAATAAAGGGAACATCCTTCCGAGTCAACTTCGTCAAGGGTAGGGCTATGGAACTAAAGTTGTTAATGAACCTCCAGTAGTATCCAACTAACCCTAAGAAACTATGAACCTTCATCGGTGTCTTCGGTTGTTCCCATTGTAGACTAGATTCTACCTTTTTGGGGTCAACACGAATTCCCGAGGCAGATATCACATGTCCAAGAAAAGATACCTCCGACAACCAAAACTCACACTTTTTGAACTTAGCATATAACTTATGTTCTCTTAGCAAGGTCAAAGCTTGGCGAAGGTGCTGTTCATGCTGCTGAGCATCTCTACTATAGATCAGAATGTCATCTATGAAGATGACAACGCACTGATCGAGAAAGGGTCAGAAGATTCTATTCATGAGTTCCATGAATGCAGCTGGTGCATTAGTTAGTCCAAACGACATAACTGTGAACTCATAGTGACCATACCTTGTCCTAAAGGCAGACTTGGGTATGTCACTGTCCTTAATACAAAGTTGATGACAACCAGACCTCAAGTCTATCTTCGAGAAGACGGACACACCACACAACTGGTCAAAGAGATCATCAATCCTCGGCAGAAGGTACTTATTCTTTATTGTTACTTTATTAAGTTGTCTGTAATAAATGCATAACCGCATTGATCTGTCTTTCTTTTTAACAAATAAGACCGGAGCACCCCAAGGTGATGTTCTCGGTCAGATGAAACCCTTCTCAAGCAACTCTTGAAGCTGTTTCTTGAGTTCTGCCATCTCAGCAGGTGCCATCCTATATGGTGTCTGGGCTATGGGTTGTGTACCTGGGATCAAATTGATTTCAAAATCAATTTCCCGAGGCGGCGGTACACCCGTAAGTTTTTCAGGAAATACGTCTTCGAATTCCCTGACAACAGGAACTTCATCAAGGGTGGGACTCTCCATGGTGGTATCTACCACATGGGCTAAGAATGCATAACATCCTTGCCTCATCATCTTCTCAGCAACCATAGCTGACACTAGGTAGGTGGGTAGAATCTTTATCTCTCCTTGAAAGATCCAGGTGTTGCTATCATTAGCAAACACAGCCTGCTTGGATTCATAATCCAAGACAACTCTATACCTTTCCAAGGTATCCATCCCAAGGATTATATCAAATCCTTGCATATCAAGTGGTATAAGGTCCACTTGAATGCGATGATCAGAAAAGAAAAGGATGTAGGGAGAGCATACCTCCCGCAACACAGCAGACCCACTCAACGGAGTCTCAAGCAACAAGCTATCAGCCCTATGTCTGACTGTCATATAGTAGTTACGAATCACTCTTCGAGTGATAAAGGAGTGTGTAGTACCCGGGTCAATCAAAACAGATACAACACAAGATTTAGACATATCAGAATATAAAAGTTCCAACTGACCTGCCACAACCCGTGGATTGACCACTGCATCTGGTGGGTTCATAGCATAGAACCTTGTTGTCGCTTGAGGTTGAGTTGGTGCTGACGATCCGACTTGGGACGCTTGTCCACATCCCCTAGATGCTCCCTAGAACTGTCTTCTCTGTGATCCCCATTGACCCTGTCTCTGAGGCTGTGTCACACTGACAGGCCTAGACCTACAGTCCTTCATCAGATGACCTACTTTCCCACAGTTGTAGCAGCTTCTGTCTTGCTGCGGCCTAGGTGGTCCTGTGACTGACATTGATGCTGAACTATGAGTCTCTTGTGGCGGTAGGCTCCATCCTCTACCTCTACTTGGGGACCACTGAGTCTGAGAACTAGATCTTGGTGGTGGACGGTTAGGTGCAAAGGATCTAGGCTTCTTAAAATCTCTAGATGAAGACGCCTGGAACTGCGGATATCTCTTGTGGGTTTGCCTCTTCTCAACTACAGATCTTTCTATCCTTCGGACTGACTCAACGAAGGTAGCGAATCTCTCCTGGTTTTCTAGAGCGGAAACGGGAGTAGACAAGTCGACATTCAAACCCTTCTCAAACCTCCTGATCCTTTCTTCTTCCGTAGCAGCCATGTGCGGACAGAACCGCAGTAGCTCCATGAACTTATCTTCGTACTCGCTAATGTTCATCATGCCTTGTCTCAATCTCTCGAACTGAGAGATCTTCTTGTCCAGGAAGGTCTTTGGGAAGTATCTGTTAACAAATTCTCGGTGGAATTCTTCCCACAAAACTTCTACTCCAGGCCTCTTCTGCTCTTCCATGTTCCACCAGTGACCAACACTTCCTTTGAGAAGATAGACAGCATGTCTAACCTTCTCAGCTTCGGGGATGGTTAGGATTCTGAAAGCCTTCTCCAACTCGGTTAACCACAGGTCCGCATCTGCGGGGTCAGCTGTGCCAAATTATTCGGTCGCTCTGACTCTGCGAAGCCACTCGAACGTCTTCCCGATACTTTGTCCTTCATGCTGAGAAGGTGCCCTAGGTGCAGGCATGGGCATCCTATTGGTGATGCGTGTCATGGTAGCCATGAACTGCCCGAACATAGCTTGAACAGCTGGGTTTGCCATATCAGCCGGGTCAAACTGGGGTGGTTGTACAGGTGGCTCAGGTACGGGCTGTTCTATCTCTAGATCCCTTGTACCTCCTCGAGGTGCAGCTACGCTACTCTCGGCCTCGAACTCCTCATGTGGCCCAGACATCCTTATATATCTTCTTCTCCTAAGGAGCAGAAGACTCTATTAGATAAGAAGGAACACTAAGGATAGACTCGACATCCTAAGTCCTATGTCTCTATAGACTCAGCGAACCTAGAGCTCTAATACCACTTAATTGTGGGCTTTGATCTCAAAAACATGAAATAAACTTAGTGGAAGCGATTCGATTAACGAAGGAATGCGAAAAATCACGAAAAATTAAAACTTTTCGAGGAAAGATCTTGAAAACACGAGACTCCTTTCATAAAAGTACGATAAACAGTTTACATCTCTGTTAAGTCACTTCTTGAGTGATCATATACAACCATGTACAAAAATCTCAAGACTCCAAAATTAAATATCTCAGATCATCTAACTCTAAGGACCTGAGTGTACAGAGACGACATAAGACTTTCTAACTGACAGACTGGACAACCAGGGTATCCACCTGAGGCTCGCTGCTGCCCCTGATGCTTCTGCTGCTGATACTGATCTCCTGTGTACTGGTTCCTTCACCCCTGACGACCACCTAAAAGGTTGAAGTCTACGGGGTGAGACAATTTTAGATAATTGTCCCAGCGAGAGTTATAACTCTTTGCCAGAAGCTTGTTAGCAAAAGGGAAACAACATAAGCAAGGTCGCTTATCCTGCAAACGCGGGCTTAAGAGTAGATAAAGCAGCATTTACTTCTATGAAGAATATGAAGAACATGCAAGCTAAATATTTAACTGATTCATTATAATCAAAGTAGTACCAAGCATTGTTTCTTGTGGATTAACCTAAACAGATATGCTACTCGGCTGATTACGTTTTATATACAACATTATGCCCTATGGAGATGAGGTATATTGCTCATACTCCAACCGACAACTACTAAGTCGCCTCGGTATCATACTAGGTCATCGAAAGAGCCGGATTCTCATGACCTCAACTTCCTCACTCAGAATGAGGATCAACATGCAGGACATCTAGTGGCTCTACTACTATAGCTCACAAGGGTATTCTGGTACTTCGCTATTAGAGTCACAGTGGCGTTCTGTACTCTCTTCACCATCGAAAGATCTCATGTTTATCTCTCTTTGATGTGGCATAAAAGATTCCTCGGGTGATTAGTGGTACATCATCCCGGCATACACACATAGTGCATGGTTGATAGATTAAGATACATCTACATCAACTCCTACACTGGACGTAAGGATATTCACGTCCATATCCCCCACATACTCAAAAGTATGCGCTCCAGGAGTTCCCTTAGGAAAGCCTGTTTCACCATCATTTAACATCTGACAATGATGGATCTATGATCAGGGCTCTACATGTATGGTTACACTTTCTTAGTTAGGTACATTTCAGTATTCTTTTAGCATCAAACATGTTTCCAAACATTTAAGCATAAAAGCATTGCTATAACAGAAGAATACTAAATGTATCAAGTTCAGCTTTTATCAGTTATTAGAAAGATGTTAATTCATCACAAGTCATCTAACCAGCATGACCTTGATGTTACTCATGGCTCTTATATCCCATTAACTTCATATGTTGCCACTCAAGCATAAGCAACATGGCATGCATCATTATTCATAAAGTCTACAACATGCTTTCAATGAATACTTTATCATAACCCTTACCTGGGTATAATCATTCTCTTACAAGAACCTGCATAGTCAACTCAACATGACAATAATAACATTTCATTACAGATCAACAATTTATAATGTAGAAAAGTAGCATTCCATCTCAAGGTTATGCCCTCATGCCTTTACTAAGGTTAGGTTCCCTCATTAGTATCAATTAGGGTTTACTATTCACATTTCATGTTACTGCCCTAGAATTAGGGTTTATTATTCACTTCATAGTGATTTGAGATCATAGCATCATTATTCATGAAATTATCATCCTTGATGCCTTCAAAATAGATTAATATTCATCAATTATCATAATTAGGGTTTTCATGATCTCACATAGGTGGATCATACCCTAATCATGCACATTCATGTACATTGAAGGTACTTTACTTGAATTTCAACCATACATGGGACCTTCTCTTTCCTCTTACTAATAGGTGGTGACTACATCACTCTAGGTTAGGTTAGATCAAGTCAATTTTGATTAACATAAGCTAATTCACCACTATCAAGTCATTAGGGTTTGGTTGATCAAGTGTGTCATCTACTTGAACCCTTCAAGGGCACATTGGTAATGTACACCTTCAATCACCACATGGTTCAATCTATTACTCACTTAGCCCCTTAATGTCTTTAGGTACCATTAGGGTTTATATTAGACCACCATTGGACCAATTACACCTTCAAACTACTACGCAATCACAACCCTAAAGATCCCCAAACGATTACACACTTCAACCTCCAAACGGTCCTGAGACCGTTTGGGGGTGTTGATCGTTTGGTTGGATTGACCTCAAGACCGCATGACACTCAAGACCGTTTTCCCTCAAACGGTCTTGAGACTGTTTGAGTGCGTTGACCGTTTGAGTGTGTTGACTTTGAAACCGTTTGGATGAAACGACCTTGAAATCGATTGGGTTGAAACGACCTTGAGATCGATTGGACCAAACGACCTTGAGATCATTTGAGCCCAAACGGTCTTGAGACCATTTGGCCCCGAATGGGTTTGAGACCATTTGGCCCCAATCGGTCTTGAGACCATTTGGATCCAAACGGTCTTGAGACCGTTTGGTCCAAATGGGCTCAAAACCGCATGGACCTCAAAAGTGCATCCAAGGTTGTAATCGATTAGGGTTGTCCATGTTGAAGCCTTCAATTGGCCAAATCTTTGCTAGCCCCTCACCAATTGATCTAATTAGGGTTATCCTTAACTAATTGACCCTCAATTGCTAACCAATAGGGGTTGAAACCGATTGAATTAGGGTTTATAAGCAATTAACCATCAACATTGATAACCATGAGTCTAATTGGAGTTGAACCTATCAATTGGCACTCAATTGGGCCCAAACTTGGCCCAAACAGTCTTGAGACCGTTTGGACACTTTCCAATGGTCTTGAGACCGTTTGCCCAAAGTTTCACCAAAAACTAGGTCAAGTTGACGAGGGTTGAACCCTAATTAGGTCTAAAATCAGCACTTTTATTCAATTCATCAACCTACTGTGATTGGACCCTCAATTGATCAAATTATCTTAACCCTAGACCTCCAAACGGTCCTGGGTTGTCACCAAACGGTCTTGAGACCGTTTGAGTGAACCCCCAAATGGTCTTGAGATCGTTTGGTCCCTTCAACCCAAAGTTCACCAAAATTGGTCATTGAAATCAGTAATTTCAACCGATTAGGGTTTAGAGGGTTGAGGTGCCTTCAACTTGTGATTGGTTTGCAATTAGGTTACAATTCTTTGTAGGTGTTTAATTCAACATGTGTACAACATACCTCCAAATGGTCTATCCTTGGTCAACCTTGCCAAATGGTCTTGGGACCGTTTGATTCCAAACAGTCTTGCAAGACCGCATGAGATCAAACGGTTGTGAGACCGTTTGATTTCAAATGGTTTGCAAACCTTTTGGACCAAATGGTCCAAGTTCGTTTGGTAAAGTTACCTAGGAAATCACACCCAACGTCTTCAACTTCAAAACAGGTCGGTTTATCTGTGGATTTGCTTGCAAGAAGGCAAGGAAGGTTGGGGAAGAAGAAGAACTAACTACTACATGCAAGAACAAGTATATGCATTAAGAAAGCAAGAGGTTTAGAGATATAAAACCCACGTTATGGTCGTTCCTAGAGCTCCAAGCTCCCAAGATCTCAAGTCTTTAATGGCACCTTGAGCTCCACTGGTCGGCCAAAGACTTTTCTCCAAGAAAAGGTTGGGGAAGATCGGCTAGAACAAGAAACCTAAGTGAGATAACCATAAAACCAACCTTGTAATCCACTTTCCTCCATGAATCCGAGCTTAGAAGATGGTATCCCTTACCTTAGAACAAGTTGGTCGCCTTCTCTAGCTCCCAAGCTCTGCCTTGGATGGACCAAACAAGGTGACAAGTGAAAGAGTGAAGGGAGTACGTTCACTTGGTTGCAAAGAGGGTAGCTTATACAGCTTGGTTTGGTTTCATCATAAGGACCTCTAGTTTTCTCCATTTCTCATCTAGGTCCCTCATTTCTTCATTTCTCGTCCCTCCTCCTTCTCTAGGTGAGAATCTTATTGAAACAAAGGTCCAAAGGCAAGGAAAGTCATCTCATCACTAAGGTGCACATATATAAGGGTTTCTTTACTTATAACTTGGTGATTCTAATACAAAGGTTATTTATCTTACCTGATTAATTAATTGAAGTGCCCTCTTTTCATCATTTCTACTCTAAATGATGTCAAGAGTCACACATGATACTCTAGAAGATGTATTTTACAAGTTGCACCCCACATTTTGGGTAAATTGCACTTTACACCAAAATTAGGGTTTCAAGCACAAGGATTGCTCCACAAGCCGCATCTTGATGCCCAAGCTTGGAGAATTCATCATACCTCATCATATTCCTCCATATGATGTCTTATTTCTATAGGAACATCTCAACATGTGAAAATTGCAAGTTAACCCTTTTAACTAGGTAATTTGTACATAGGTCCCTACATAACAAAACATTACTAAAACATTGTTTAAAAAGGACAGAATTGGGAATGTATGTTCCTTAGGAACTTAATTACATGCCAGAAGTTAATCACAAGCGTTTAATTACATATTTAAGCAAAACTCCTAGGGTTAACTTATAATCCCAGGTCAGGGATGTTACATAACATATCTCTTCCAATCTACTCTGAGATCAAGAAAGTGAATGAACGTTGACAGGATGACTGTTCCATGCCTCGAGTTCATTCGGGATATCAGTGACAAAGGAATTATACATTCGCTGTAACACCATTCATGGATTGTAGGATTGAAAGTTGTTCGCCAACTTTCTATTTCACTTGGGTTGCACTGATGTGTGACTAAGCACACTCTTTGCTTGTGAAGTCATAAGTGTTATGGACTTTTACTGCCAACGTGAAAAGGACCTACAAGGTCACACACATAGGATTTAACCTGGAAGAGGAGTTTTGTCCACAAATAATGTTTAGATTGATTACTAAAGGAGTTTAGTAGTTCAATTAAACACTCAATCAATTGATAGCTCAGTATCATAGTGTTCAAGGTGTTGGACCGATTGATTAGAGTATCAGATTGATTGAAACTGCAATTGATTGTTTCTGCACAATCTGCACTCCCAACCGATTGGCTCATGTGATGAACTGATCGGCTGAGCTTGGTGAATTGATCAGCTCAGATGGTGAGTCGATCGGCTCATGGATAGGGTGAAATGATCACTTCAAGTGTTGAAACGATCGGTTCAACTGGTCCAACCGAGCAAGTTGGGAAAATAAGATTGGTGAGAAATTTCTTTTTTTCATTTCACTTGCCCAATTTGATTGAAACAAGGATTGGTATTGGGTACCAATTAGAAACAAAAGAGGAAAAGTCAATCACGAACTGATCAGGACCACAAACTGACCGGTTCAGAAGTGAACTGACCGTTTCATGGGTCCCAACTGATCGGTTGAGGTGTCAACCAACCGGCTAAAGTCCCCAACTAACTGTTTTAGAAATGAAATGATCGGTTCAGGTCACGTAGTTGGTTGTTTTTGTGGAAAATCTTGAACCCTTCTATTCCTGCTTTAGTCCCGCATTGCCCGGGATAGAGAACCCATGACCCTCCTATATATAGGGGTATTGGGGGCTTCTATGACAACATCTCAGTGCAACCAGTTGCTCTATAAAGTTATCATTCTCTCTGGTTTTGGTAACTGAGAGAGCCCGAGCAAGTGCTACCCGATAAGGGAGGCACAGTAAGGGAAAGACAACTACAGAAAGCGAGTGGTGGCAGGAGAGTGTGTCGATGACTAGTACGCTGACAGGAGGGTGCGACTCCTTCCAATTCCTTATGGGACAAGGAGATTGGAGTTCTAGGTGGTCCATGTGGTCTACTTCAGAGGCGGGAGATCTCTGCCGCTCGGAGGACAGCTGTCAATCCCGACAGTCCCAGTGAGACCAGGAGTCGTCTGTCCCGGTGCAACCAGGAGCTGCATAGACATCGTCCAAGACCGGAGGTGAAGACCGCACTAGCTGCGAGGTATTGTCGCCGAGCAAGCCTCGGGACAAGGTATGATTCCACAAACCATCCATTTCCTATTGTATAGACGTTGACGCGTTTCCTTGTTCTGGGTTTGGGGAGGAGAAATTTTTTTTTTCCGCTGCCTTCTCTGCCTCCCCTATAACCCAACAGTGGTATTAGAGCCACGTCAACTACTCTATACTTTAGGATTATCGATATGATTGATTTTTGTTTGTCGCCTTTATTTATCGCATACGATGCGAATAAAATTGGCTTTATGCATGTCCAATCCTAAATCCACAAATCCCAATATACATATATGATATGTAATATTAATGCACTCGATATGCATCACCCTTAAATGAGTTTTGTGGTGGATGTATAGCATGGTTATGGCTAATAAACCCTATCTGTGTATGGTTGTATGTGGTTGCTTGCATCTCGGTCTACACACCGATCTTCCTTCTCCTATTCCTGATGTAACTCGAGATAATTCGAGATTTCTTTCCTACCTTTGCTCCCCCCTAATGTAACTCGGGGTTTCTCTTTTTACAATGTAAAATAGGATAGAATTTAATTTCCTGTTATGTCAAAGAACGGCGGACATCCTGACGACAGCTGAGACGATCGGTTCAAGGCATGAACCGATCGGTTGACGTTCGAGACGATCAGTTCAAGGAGTGAGCCGATCGGCTGATGACCGGTTCGAGGAGTGAGATGAGCGATTGGTGGCCATGATGAGATGCATGATGACCATGTGAACCGATCGGTTGGAGGAGCCAACCGATCGGCTGGTGGCACCTAGTCGACCAGTCTGATGGCGAGCCGATCATTCATGAGATGAGTTGATCAAACCCAGAAAGGCAAAGCACAGAGTTCATCTTGTACAGGTTACATGTAGACCTAGATGACCATGATTCCTCTTAGCTCGAGGAATCACATTAGGATGGCCATAATCATCGCTTTTATCATTTCACATTTTTCTGTGGGATATAGCATGTATAAGATACATACTATATATTGTGGTGATTGGATATGTATATGTATATAAAAACCAAACCCCTCATTACATATTAAGTTTTAGATGCCTTCTAAATGCGACACACGTGAAAAGCTTGATCGACTAAGTGTGGGCACACCCAAGCGTGGTGCACCATCTATCTCGTGGAAGCGTGAAGGATGAATGTGTGGGTCTGCCCAAGCAGGGTGCATATTCATCATGTTGGCTTTGGGTCAGACTTAACAAGGTGACCTAGATAGGATCTAGAACCTTGAGGCATGGAGATGCTCATGGCAAGGAGTTGTATATGACATCTTATCAAGAGTTGCATATGATGCAATTGGCAATAGTTGCCTACTTGGAAGATCTAAGTTGTGGGTGACAGCCCTAGCTGGTCCATGACTTAGAGGATTTCAGGATCTTGCCCACTAGAAGATTGTACGTTGCAATCTTCCAAATTGATGGTGAGGGCTATCAATTTGAACTAAAATAGTGGGAGTGATAATTAATTAAAGGACTAATTATATCGTCAACTTTTCAAATTAATCAAATAAGTCAAAAATGAGTTTTGGACTAAAATTGCATATTTTCCTTTTGTAGTACAAATGGGAACAAACAACAATCACTTTTCTTTGCGATCGGTCCTTGAAAAGGACAGGTTGAAGGGGACAAACTTCCACGACTGGTATAGGACATTGAGAATTGTTCTCACTCAAGAGCGAAAGCTCTATGTCCTAGATACTCCAATTCCAGAGGAACCTGCTCCTAATGCACCAAAGGAAAAAAGGGATGCTTAAAAGAAGCATTCTGATGATGCCATTGATGCAAAGTGCTTGATGTTGTGCTCTATGAACCACGAGTTGCAGAGACAACATGAGAACATGGGTGTCATTGAGATGATTCAACATCTCAGGAACATGTATGAAGATCAAGCACAGCAAGAGAGATACGATGTCTCAAGGGTATTGTTCAAGTGTGTCATGACAGAAGGAGATCCAGTTGGTCCTCACACACTCAAGATGATTGGGTATGTGGAGAACTTAACAAGACTGGGATTTCAACTGAGCCAATAGTTGGCTACTGACGTGATACCGCAATCGTTGCCAAAATCCTACAGTCAGTTTGTGATGAACTACAACATGAACAACTTTGATAGGCCACTATCAGAGTTGTTGGGCATGTTGAGGACAGCTGAGACACAGATGAAGAAGGACAAGCCTAAGTCTGTGATGGGGATCACGAGCAAGAAAGGCAAGTCCAAGAGCAAGGGCAAGGGCAAAGCTAAGAAAGGTTCTGATGCTTGCCAGGAGCCCAAGTTGTCTTCAGCTCTCAAGGCCAAGGGAGGCGTGACCAAGAAAGGAAATTGCCACCATTTTCAAAAGCCAGGACATTGGAAAAGGAATTGTCCTCTCTATCTGGAAGAACAAAAGAAGAAGGAGGCGACAGACGTCTCTACTTAAAGGTGTCATAAAAATAGACTTGTAACACTTTTTGAGGTATATGATACCAAGATGTAAAGTGTAAAGCACTCAATAAATGGGGCAAGTGTTGCCGCCATAGATAGGAGTACTTTAGTTTATTTTTCAGCCTTAAAGGCATGTAATACAGTTATGAACTGCTATTTCATATTTGCCAATAGATAGAAACACTTTATTTTGCATATTGTATGACAATGATGGCAATCAATAAAGAGATGTTTCAATTTATAAAGATATGATCTTTGTGGCAATGCCTTATTTATCTTGTGGTATTTGATATGCATAAGATAAAATGATACCTAAAGTTATTGATAACTCAAACAATCAAATTAGCATCAATCATGAGAGATTCATTTCTAGTTTCCATGTGATGGATAAATCTAGACTCTTTTGCTTAAAGAACCAGTAAGAGACATGAATATCTTGGACATGATTAATAAATCTTCACTGGTGG
This sequence comes from Alisma plantago-aquatica, assembly GCA_963693085.1. Classification (NCBI taxonomy): domain Eukaryota; kingdom Viridiplantae; phylum Streptophyta; class Magnoliopsida; order Alismatales; family Alismataceae; genus Alisma; species Alisma plantago-aquatica. The sequence goes on from OY856410.1 coordinate 359,665,710, forward strand.
TAGTGGGAGAATGATTATCCTATTAGGTATAATACATGTGATGTATTTACATACCTATTGGAGTAAATGCTAATACTTCAAATGGTGTTCAAAGAAATACCAATATGAATATCTTGAAATGTTCAAGGACATCATAGATGAAGTATGAATTTGGTAAAGTGTTAATTCTTGATGAGATCAATGAATGAAATACTTGGACCAAATGTTTGAGATCCTTATGAGTGATTATGATAATGTATCATAGTGAACTCATGATTAAGGCATGGTGATGTCTAAATCAAGAAGGAATCATACTCTAAGGAGTTAGACAATGATTATCAAATAACTGAATTCTTCTTAAATAAAGAATACCCCACACTAATAATAGACATTAAGAATCACAAGGAGTTGTGAGTTCTCATATCCTTGATAGATACACCTCAATTATCTATGTGATAAGTTGGTCATGTGATGAGACAACTATCTAGATGACGAGGAACCGAATTTTGAGTTATGGTTTATGACCATTACATCCTAAATGACTTCCATGTGAACCATAAGGTATGACCTTGATGGTAGCACCCATTGGATGGAAATCCATAAGTGCAAATAAGTCTTAATTGTTAAGACACATGGATGACATTATGAGAAGGATGATGCTTGTAGATTGCAACTTAATGACTAAGAGTTTTGACATACGGATACTAAAACCACATTCCTATGAGGAATAAGACAAGGATGTGTATGTGACACAACCTATAAGGTTTATGAATCCACTAATGCAAATGAAGTCTATAAGTTACAATGGACTAATCAATGTGATTGATTGAGTACAAGCAACTCAGAATTGGATCTTTACTTTGATGATATAGTCAAAGGGTTTGACTGATATGTCAAAGATAAAGAAGGGATCTGTGATTTAGTGGGAGCGTATTCACATACCACATGTTGATGTGAAATGGAAATGTTCTAGAATGGAAATCCAAAAGTGGAAATTATCTTTAAGGAAGATAGAGATGTTTCCTATGTGATAGGAATAGAGATCTATAGAGATAGTTCTTGAAAACCTCTTGACCTGAAGAGAGAAAGCATACATTGGCAATCTGTACTGAAGGGTTCAGTGTGCACAGATTCAGTGGGAGAAAACATGTCCATGCTCCATGGAGTTAGTATCCCAAGGCCAAGTATCCAATTCTTATGAAGAATGGGAACTAAGAATAGATATGGATCTATCATGTATGTAATCATCCCATTATCTTGAATGTATGGACATGACAAGAACAAAATGCATTCATCATCTTGCATGTAGGACATGACAATATGATGTGCTCATCCTGACAACTCGTATGTGGGACATGATGAGTGGATGTCTGTCGACTTCTAGTAAGGGTTACTGGAAATCATAAGAACTTGATAAGTACTTGAGAAGTACTAGTTCTATGGAGATAAGGAAGAGTTCGATGTAAAGAGTTACATTGATGCGAACTTCCAAAAAGGACATAAAATTAATCGCAAAATAAATATATAGGATATATAAAAGTGAAAGTTTGTTGATAATTGGAAACGTTCCAATAAATCCATTTAAATGGAAATGATGAGTATCTGTGTGTTATAGAACAACAGTGGATACTATATGGATTTGGAAGTTCATGAGATGAACTTATAGATATTCCGGCCATTGATGACAAGTATGGAATCCTTGATCATGCAATGTGGCTAAAGGTTAGCAAAGGAATACTAGATCGCATATTACGGCGGCTCCATCTCATACGTATGACGTACAACGAAGAGATGTGAGACATGCAATTTATACTGACTTTGGCAAGGTGTTGCCATAACTCACTATGTTGGCACAAGAGCACAGTAACATGTGGGACATGTTTGAAGATCACTATGAATATGATTCAAGGGTGATTGGCTCACAGTGCAAGTGGGAGTCTGTTGGTATGTATGCCCTGAGAGCCAATCATGGGATGATTGATGGGATACATTGAGATTGATTTGATAAACATCAAAGGCAAGCTTCCAATTCTTTCTGGTTCAATCATATGAGATAGTGATAGAACAGATTGAATATCTAGAGAATGACAATACTCAATGACATATGCTTTCAGGTTGAGGACCTGGACGATGAGATCATACAGATGCTAAGAGTTTGTACATTCTTGTTATGTCCCTATTCGGATGTCATTGTGGAAGGTAGATAGACAACAATGACACATAAGACTAGATTGTGGTGTTGGTTGATGACAGAATCTCATTAGTCATGATATAGAGATATCAAACCAAACACATAGGTACTTGTTAGAGAACAAGTGTACCATACAGACCCACCGTGAGTTTGACACATGGAACCATGACATGGTAGTCACTGTCAGTACTCACAGTGATGGTGGTGAATGTGATTTTTTGACCTGAAATCACTACACTCAACACATGTCGTTGGGTACACTTTGACATCATCAAACGCAGTCCTGAAACATGGGTTGTTATAAAGGTGATGATTGAGTGGCTTTGACACATGGGGCTTTTGAGGGGTGAGTGAATCATATGGGATTTGTCCCTCTTGAGGGAGCTTGATATCCATGGCCACTTGATGAGTAGGATTGAGAAAGGCGTGCATGCATGTGTGAATCAATATGTGATATTTATGTCATAACATATCTCTTCCAATCTACTCTGAGATCAAGAAAGTGAATGAACGTTGACAGGATGACTGTTCCATGCCTCGAGTTCATTCAGGATATCAGTGACAAAGGAATTATACATTCGCTGTAACACCATTCACGGATTGTAGGATTGAATGTTGTTCTCCAACTTTCTATTTCACTTGGATAGAACTGATGTGTGACTAGGCACCGCTCTTTGCTTGTGAAGTCATAAGTGTTATGGACTTTCACTGCCAACGTGAAAAGGACCTACAGGGTCAAACATATAGGATTTAATCTGGAAGAGGAGTTTTGTCCACAAACAATGTTTAGATTGATTACTAAAGGAGTTTATTAGTTCAATTAAACACTCAATCAATTGATAGCTCAGTATCATAGTGTTCAAGGTGTTGGACTGATTGATTAGAGTATCGGATTGATTGAAACTGCAATTGACTGTTTCTGCACAATCTACACTCCCAACCGATCGGCTCATGTGATGAATCGATCGACTGAGCTTGGTGAACTGATCGGCTCATATGGAGAGTCGATTGGCTCATGGACAGGGTGACATGAGCACTTCACGTGTTGAAACGATCGGTTCAACTGGTCCAACCGAGAAAGTTGGGAAAATAAGAGTGGTGAGAAATTTGTTTTTTTCGTTTCACTTGCCCAATTTGATTGGAACAAGGATTGGTATTGGGTACCAATTAGAAACAAAAGAGGAAAAGTCAATCGAGAACTGATCAGGACCACAAACCGACCGGTTCAGAAGTGAACCGACCGTTTCATGGGTCCCAACCGATCGGTTGAGGTGTCAACCGACCGGCTCAGGTCCCCAACCGACTATTTCAGAAATGAAACGATCAGTTCAGGTCACGCAGTTGGTTGTTTTTGTGGAAAATCTCGAACCCTTCTACTCCTGCTTTAGTCCTGCATTGTCCGGGATAGAGAACCCTGTCCCATGACCCTCCTATATATAGGGGTATTGGGGGCTTCTCTGATAACAACTCAGTGAAACCAGTTGCTCTGTAAAGTTGTCGTTCTCTCTTGTTTTGGTAACTGAGAGAGCCCGAGCAAGTGCTACCCGATAAGGGAGGCACAACAAGGGAAAGACAACTGCAGAAAGTGATGGGTGGCAGGAGAGTGTGTCAGCAATTAGTATGGTGACAGGAGGGTGCGACTCCTTCCAATTCCTTGTGGGACAAGAAGATTGGAGTTCCAGGTGGTCCGTGTGGACTACTTCAGAGGTGCAAGATTTCTTCTGCTCGGAGGACAACTGTCAATCCTGACAGTCCCAGTGAGACCAGGAGTCGTCAGTCCCGGTGCGACCAGGAGCTGCACAGACACCGTCCAAGACCGGAGGTGAAGACTGCACTAGCTGCGAGGTATTGTCACCAAGCAAGCCTCGGGACAAGGTATGATTCCACAAACCATCCCTTTCCTATTGTAAATACGTTGATGCGTTTCCTTTTTCTGGGTTTGGGGAGGAGACATTTTTTGTTTCTGCTGCCTTCTTTGCCTCCCCTATAACCCAACAATAGGTCCACCATTAGAAGCAGCACGGAGTACAACAAAAGTAGTAGGAGGTAGGTCAGGGTAGAACTGACTATATGCACAAGAGGCATAGTCAACACCGAGGTATTCCTGATAGGGGGGGTAGGGATGGTTGTAGAAAATTTTCATGTGTGACATGATTTGAACTAGGTCTTGGTGGAGATGTTCCTGAACCCTAAGGTTATACACCTATTGTTGTATCATATATCCCATGAGGGCTTCATTGGATACAGAAAACAAGGCACAATAAGTTTGTGTGGTGGTGATGGTGGTGGGGCCTAGGTGGAGGTAGAGGCACCTGGTGTGGTGGAGGAGGTAGGAAGAAAGATTTTCTTGATGGTGGTCTCACTAATGCAAACCCCTTTCTGACTTAGTTTGTATTTAAGATCATGGAACATGGATGTATCAATTGGGTTAGCAAAGAAACCACATATCAAGATAGAATAAGGGGGATGTGTGTGAGTCGTGTTCTTCCCTAAGTCAAAATAGGTTATGTATGAAGGATATAATGAGACTATTGACTCTGATGCCATTCAAGAGATAGTATATTATTACAACAGTGTTCTATGTGATCTCTATTTGATTTTTCTTGGGATGGAGATTGTAGTTAACAACTAATGCAATAAGATGGTAATTGATGTCAAGGGAAGAGGAGGGAAGGATGGACTTCTTCCTTTATGGGACGACATGCTTATTCAAAACCTTATGGATATCAGGAAGGGTAAGAACGATATCAAAGATCATATAGAAAGCCTCAGGTTCAAGCAGGTCATGATATCTAGGATAGGAAGACATCCATGTAGCAGTAAACTCAATACCAGGGAAATAGGTATTCAACAAATCCTCAGATATTGTTATCTTGGTACCAACTATCATGGAAGTCAAGATGACTTAGGTATTGGGTGTTGGCACATGTGTGGTGTAGATCCACATAAGATTGGCATAAAATTTGTGGACTGCCTTTGTGTTGGACATGTAATTAGAGAAGAAAAGGAATTCCTTGTACCTATTCACGGCTTGTGTAGAGATGGAGTTCCCATCAAAGGAGAAAAGATTTGGAGCAGTGGAGGAGGACGAAACTACAGTTGGTCTGGTTCTCTTCCTATAGTTGGATGCCATCTAGATCAGATTCAGAAGAGATGACTACCAAACAAAGAAGAAACCCCAAGAAGCAGGTCACACAACCCCTTAGGTCATGGTTGGTAGAGGAAAGGAGGGATGATTAGAGGGTAGGAAGGGTGTAGGAGAGGTAGGGTCGGCAATAGGATTTGAGGAAGAATTATGGAGAATGGCTATCGATCAATTTTCTCTAGTTGAGAGTGAGAAAAGTCTATTCATACCCTTTATAAATTTGGTCCACTACCACTTTCGGTCGAGCTCTGTGTTTGGCAAACTCGACCAATAGTGCGATTTAGTTCAGTCCTCAACCAAGGATCAATCACATTTCTACAGGTCAAACTCAACTGATTGGTCCACATTTCTAAAAAGATAAAAAAAATTGATTCCAAGCCTCTAGAGTGGTATATAAATTTATTTTTCTATCCTATCATGCGTTTTAAACATATTGAGGCACATTTCGCTCATCATTGGATACTATTTTGTGATAAAACATGTGTTTTCAAAAATTAGCCAAAACAAGTGAAAATAAGACATTCAAACTTAGCAAAATAGAATTTAGCAACCATAAGGTGAGCAAGGAACATATAGGCATAAGAACAACTAGCTAGAAGGAATGTCAATATCATCAACAACAATAATAAGAAGTTTTGATCTAATAAAGGTAGATTTCTCTCTAGCTAGAGGTTTAGCAAAAGTGTCTGCAAGTTGATTCTACGTGTCCACATGTGTGATATAAATATCCTTTTTGGCAATGTGGTCATGAAGGAAGTGATGATGGACCTCTACATGTTTATCTCTACTATGCAATATAGGATTGTAAGACAGATTAATTACACTATTATTATCACAGTAGATAGGATAAGACTCAAAATGGACGTTAAAGTCTTGGAGCATTTACTTCATCTATAGGACTTGGGCACAACAAATCCCAACTACAATGTATTCAACCTCACTAGTTGATAGAGTCACTATGCTTTGTTTCTTAGAAAACCAAGAAACTAGGTATGGTCCTAAGAGGAAGCAAGTGTCATGTGTGCACTTTCTATCAATCAAGCACCCTGCATAACCCACAACACTATAAGTGGTAAGAATAAAGTCACTTAACTTGGGATACCATAGTCCAAAGTTTTGAGTTTTGGCTAGATACCTCAAAATGCTCTTAACCGCTATAAGATGAGATTTCCTAGGGCTTGATTGAAATCGAACACACAAGCCACCGTTAGATATTATATCAGGTCTAGAGGCAATTAAGTATAATAAACTTCCAATCATACCTCTATTAAGCTTCTCATCCAATTTCTCATATTCTTCATCTCTGTCAAGTTTGGTGGTGTTTGGCATGGGGGTTTCCATCGACTTGGTGTTCTCCATCCCCAAGCACTTATGAAGTTCACTTGCATATTTGTCTTGGCTGATGAAGTTACCATCCTTAGTTTTCTTGATTTGGAATATGAGGATGAAATTAAGCTCCCCCATCATGCTCATCTCTAACTCACTATACATAAGAGAACCAAACTCCTTGCAAAGACCAAGATCAATCCCACCAATGATAATATCATCAAGATAAATTTGAATGATAAAAAAGTTGCTAGAAGTGTGTTTTAGAAATAAAGGTGAATTGACTTTGCCCATGATATAGCCATAGTCTAGAAAAAAGTTCTTGAATTTCACATACCAAGCTCTAGGGGCTTGTTTGAGTCCATACAGAGTTTTTTGCAACAAATAAACATGGTTAGAAAATTTATCATGTTCAAAGTTGGGAGGTAGAGTTACATAGAATTCCTCCTCAATTGTACCATTCAAAAATGCACTTTTAACATCCATTTGATGAAATCAGAAATTCTTGTAGCTAGAAAAGGCAAGTAACGTTCTAATCACTAGTACAGAAATGACGTATAACGTCAAATTTTATGTCGTTGGTTGTTTTAAAAAATCAACATCCATAGTCTACGACGTCAGCGTATAAACTCAACTGACACCTATATGTGAACACTGGATGATTTACAAAAGATAGGGGTATCTCTTTTCTTTAACGTATGTTGTTAATAAAACAAACCGACATCTAAAATCACCCGTAAAATACAAATTTTCAGCGAAAACATTTTGCTCGAAAATTTTTAAATTCAGCATCGGTTGTGAAAAATCCGATGACACATGTTCCTCACCAAGCCCCGCAAAACTTTTCATCCCCTCATATGTCTTCGGTTTTGACTAAAGAACGAACGAGTAAATACACTTCGCGAGGCAAAAATTCATTGCCTTATTTATCGTTGATTTTGGAGAAATAACCAACGTTGATAGTTAACTTATGAGCACCACGCGAGCCTGACTCTTCCCCTTCACTATTTAGTTCCTGATCTTCTCCCCCGATAGCTAGGTCTGGCGATTTTTCAACTGCCTCCCTTCTTTGCTCACTACCTCTGCGCGCGACCATGATGAGCTTGAAGCTGCTCGCCGCCTCCGCACGCCACCTCGATGATCTTGAAGCTGCTCGTGCCAGAGATGCTGCTGCTATCCGGAGCTGCTGTTGTACCTAGTCATCGGCCACCACTACTTGCTCCCATCGTCGTCAGCACCTGCTCCAGGCGGAGTGAGGAGCCCTCTTCTAGCCACCTTCATCTACTCCACTCACCGCCACCGGCTACTGCCTATGCCTCCAACGCCGGCCACCATCACCTCCAACTCGGCCAGCCTCCTCCACCTCGAGGCACCACCACTACAGCATGCAGTTTGATCAGTGCGGTGAGTGGTTTAATCAGTACTAGGTTTGAACTTAGGGTTAATAATGCCACCATTGTGTAGTTGATTAATATTGAATTAGGGTTTAATAATGAATTAATAAACACAAAATGGAAGAATGAATTGAATTA